>JAPWDM010000027.1:0-600000 GCA_035578155.1 Brachynemurus nebulosus
ATGTATATAATTTTTTTTTTAATTTTTAAAGAATTAAAAAAAGGTTACTGCAAAAAAGTTTTAAAAAAAGTTCAGAAGTTTACTATGAAAGTGCGCGAACCCTATAGCGTAGAATCGTAAATAACAATAGACATATTTAACAGTAGTTTAGACGATGTATTTAAATATTTTACTACATTTAGCATTGTCTTTACTACATTTTTTTTTACACCTTGAAAAAAAAGTTTTGATGTTTTTTCAAACACCATTTACTTATTATAATAATTCAGCAATATAATTCAGTTTTATATTTGTTTCAATAATATAACCTTAAGATCTGGGTTTAACGGAAAAAAACATGCCTCTAAATCCTAGTGATTTTTTTTTTTTTTACTTAATACATTTAAGATAATTTAAATACATTTAATAATGATTAAAATACACCTCTTAGTAAAAAATATTTCTTTTTTTTTTTTTGTAGGACAAACCGTTCTTAGCACTTAATCCTACAGAGAAAGCTGCAATTTTAGCTTTCTTATGCAATGAACTTTTACAAAATAAAGCTGTGATAAGACAGATTGAAGGCAGTTTAGAAAGCGTTGCTCAACTCCGAAAGGAAAGATGGTTGTTGGACACGAAGATTAGAAAGTAAGAAACTAAAAAATATTTTAATTTCAGTCGAAAATATAACCGTTATTTTTAGGTTAAAAATGTTACATAGCAGAAAGATACGATGCGAAGCAGCTGAAAAATTACAAGCTGCTCAGAGTGCAGCTGTACCTTCACCGGTGGCAGGATCAACTGGCGGAGATGGTGGTGGAAGTGAAGCACCAACACCTACTCCTACGGTAGTCAGCTCTCCGCACCATAAAGATGACGAAGATGATGAACTTAGTGAAAGTGAAAGTGTAGCTACTCAACCAGAAGAGGTAAGAAATAATAATATTTCTAATATCCAGGCTGATTTTATTATTAAGTTTTCAAAAATTAACACGTTCTTTGGTACTGTATACGGATCCGTGTATATCCGTGTCGCACTAGCTACAATGTAGCGTCGTATATATTGCGTCGTTGTCATCTATGCCAGTGTATCTTACAGTTATCTAACAGTTACGGGGATATTCAAGACGTAGCACCGATATCCAGGGCTGGGAGCTATTTAAAATGATTTCATTTTAAATATGTATTTAAAATACAAAATGGAATTTTGCATTTTCTATTTTAAATAAGTTCGGTCAAACCATTTTCCATTTTATGGAAATTTGAATTCGTTTTACATTTAAAATGTAAATGCATGTATACTCAAGTTTATGTGTATATAATATTAATTATATAGAACTTGAATTGAACGACTTGAAGTCTAACAAATTGTAAGTTAAAAAATGTAAGTTGATTTTTTGGTCAAATTTTTTATAACTCGAGTTGCAATGACACTTGAATTAAATTTGTTACTAGAATTGCAGCTCTCTTAAATCAAACTTTTCTGACTCAAGTTGTGTACCAGGTACTATCTTTAAGACACGTCGATAAGAAATGTTTCTGTATTTCGAGTAGATGATTTTCATAATTTTATGTAGAAGTTGCAGTCGTAGCATAGTTAAGGTTTGAATATGGCAAGGCCGAATTAAATTTTACAATATTTTTAAGTAACAATATTTGAAGAGTTAAATTTCGTTTTCATATCATGCAAACTTGACAAATTTTTCTCAAAAGACTGCCTTTATTTAATTTCAGTACGTTTGATTTTTTCTTAACTTTTTTTTTTTTTTTTAAATTAATATAAATAATGATAAAAAATTTATAGAATTAATTTAAAGTAAGAAAAGCATTTTGCATTTTATGATCCATTTTAAATAACTATTTTCCATTTTCAATTTTAAATATGTTCAGCAAAACCATTTTCCATTTTGTATTTTAAATGCATTTTTGGAAACCATTTTCCATTTTCTATTTTAAATGGTTTCTATAAACCATTTTTCCTAGCCCTGGTAATGTCACTTGGGTTAAATTTGTTACTAGTTCTCTTTTTAAACCTTTCTGACTCAACTTGTGTGCTATTCTCTTTAACACAAGTCGATAAGAAATGTTTTGATATTTCAAGTAGATTATTTTCATAGTTTTGAAGTCGTAGTTGTAGCGTAGTCAAGGCTGAATTAAATTTTACAATTATTTTTGAGTAACAATATTTCAAGAGTTAAATTTCGTTTTCATATCATGCAAATTTTACAAAATTTTCTTAAAAGACTGCCCTTATTTAATTTCAGTACGTTTGACATTTTCTTTTTTTATATAAATAATTATCCAAAGTGTAAATATAAATAATAATAAAAATTTATAGAACAAATTTAAAGTTAAAAAAGCATTTTGCATTTTATAATCCATTTTAAATAGCTATTTTCCATTTTCTATTTTAAATATGTTTAGCAAAACCATTTTCCACTTTGTATTTTAAATGCATTTTTGGAAACCATTTTCCATTTTCTATTTTAAATGGTTTCTATGAACCATTTTTCCCAGCCCTGCCGATATCTCATTTCACATCTAACATGTGGCAGTGAACGTATTAAAAGTAGTACTATTATTTGCCTGTGAGGTGAAGAACCCTGACGCTGTCGTTGCCTATATCGTGATCGGTCTTTTTTAACATAATATATTTTTCTATAAAAGTAACAAATAATATTGTATAATATAATTTTTTAGTTAAAGTATTGAAATTTATACGTACTTAATAAAATCTTAATAATTGATAGCATTAATTTGCAAATTAAATGCTTTTTATATTTACATATTAATGATTCCAATAGATAACAATATAAAGATTTAGTAACAAGTGACAGATATGACAGATATATTAATTTTTAACAGCATGAGTAATTAAAATTAATTTATATAAATTAATATCAATAACTATATATTTTTTTAAATTTTAAAATTTCCATTTTTTTTTTTTAATTTATGAAATTTTTATTATATAAAGTACGTTCTTAGTATTTCCGTTATTAACAAAAAATAAATTTCGGTGATAAAATGTTTATAATAGATTCTAGTTTTTAAATGCCCATCTTTAGCGTCAATTTTTCCCCTCTTTTTTTCCTTCGTCCTGCTATTAGGGATCAGGACTATGCAGACAAACAATAGTAATACTCCTATGTTGCTAGCTTTGTATCTAGCTCCTTAAGAGGAATTGATCGCAATCAAAGAGACAGACAATGTATGGATAGTGTGCATTTTGCTCTACTGCGCATGTGTAGCGGTTCACTTGAAAAGAATTAAACAAAATCATTCATATTTTTAATATTTTATTGTTTGGGTTTTTAACTCACGAATGACAATTTTATCTACCTAAATAATAAATAAATAAATCTTATCTATAATAAATCTAAACAATAAATAAATAATAAATAAATAAATAAATAAATGCTTATTAAATAAAATTAATTTTATAATTTATGTTTATACATAATGATAACCTAAATGACTAAAATGGACACATTTAAAATTGCTAGCGCATGCGCACAACGCAAAGGGGACACTAAAAGAAAGAGAGAATGATATAAGTTGCACCCTATTGTTTGCGACTAAAAATGCAAAAAAGTAGCAATATAGGAGTATTACATATATGAGTAGTAACCTTATAAATAGCTGAACAAAAAACTTTAATTTACCATTACAGTACACTCCCGGCTATCCGAGATGGTCCCTAGGTTTTTTTTTTGTTTATAGTTACTATAGATAATTGTAGTTAAGTATTAATGACTGTAATTTTCTCTTCCAAAATTAAATGGAATTTTATAAGAAATTTTTATTCAGTTTTTCACAACTTATTAGTTTTAATTTTTGAAAACTCAACAAAATTATGTTACTCAATTAAAATTGTTTTAAAGGAGGAAGATAAGAAGTTGACAGGAGAAGAACTATCTAAGAAATTAGACAAGCTATTAAAAACATCTGAAGCCCAACTTCAAGCACTAAATACTTCTTCACATCAGTTGAGAGCCACTTGTTATGGTCAGGATAGATACTGGCGACGATACTGGTGTCTACCAAAAGCTGGAGGTATATTTGTAGAGGCAATGGAATCAGCTCAACCAGATATCTTTGAAAAACATATAGAATTGGAAGAGAATGGTGATGATGATCGAACTACAGCTGCCAGTACTCCAGCAGATTTTGAAATAGAAAAGAATGAAAATTCAACAAACAGTAAAATTCCAAATATTGATTTTAAACCCATTAAAGCAGAACTACCTACGGAGCTAAGTAATGGACCTACGGAGGTACTAGAACCTGAAAGAGTTAATCCAAGGGCTTTGCTAAATCATATTAGCCCCAAGGAGGAAGATGATACCAGTGACACAAATGACACAAACTTTGAAAGAAATAAATATAAATTAAATATTCCAGAAATTAAACCAAATATCAAACTGGAAAATATTAAAGATGAAATAAAGTCGGATATTAAAAGTGAATCTATCACAATGAAAAGTGAAGAGAAAATCGAGACACTGATAAAAAATCAACTTGATATCGAAGAATGTATACCAAGTTCGTATTTAGTTAATTCTGGTAATATAGGTAATTTATTCAAAAATTTAGGTGAATGTATGGAAAAACAAAATTCTGGGAATCTGATAATCGACGCAAATTCTTCTTTGAAAATTCCAGATGGTGTTGTGTCTATTGAATGTAAACCAAAAGAAATGAATAAAGAAACTAACGAAAAAGAGAAAGAAACTGAATCCGAAAAAGAGAAAGAAACAAAAGAACCTGAAGACCAAAAAGAAATAGAGGCCAATAAATGGTTTAGCATTTTAAACAATGACACAACTTGCGAAGGTGTACATTTGACATCGGGCAATAAATGGGATATGCCTGGACTAACAATGTCACAAAGAGATATTAATTCAAGTACAGAACTTAAAATTCCTGTTTTTCCACATCCGAGCAATAATTGTAGTTCTCATTCAAATTGTGACAGTCCGGGGCCCTTGCAAATGACTCAAGAAGAGAGCATATTACTAGAATATATTAAACAGAATGGATTACCGAAAAAAGTCGAATTAGCTTCTGTGCCGAAAGAGTATCGTTACGGTTGGTGGCGAATTAAAGACACCGATCAGTTGCAAAAAATTTTAGACAAATTACATGCACGGGGTATTCGAGAAAAGGAACTTAAACGAACAATTCAATCTACAATGCAAGCTATGTACGAAACTGGCGGCAAGGTACTTACTTATATTTAATAATAATTTAAAATAGTATACAGTCAGGAGTAAAAATTGGAAACACATTTATTTTTAATTTTCTGACGATTAACACCCATAAAGCTCCATTATTTCAACTACAGTAGAATTCTTCATAAGTTATATATGTAGTTGGAACCAACAAACCTTTCATAAGTTATAATTCTCCTATTCTCCTACTTAAAACTTTTTAACGCTTTTGACGTATGTACGTTATACCATTTTCAAAACGAAAGTTTTCGAGGCTTTTTAAAAAAAAAATTAAAATGCAGTATATTATTAGGATAATTAAACAAATAGGGAATATGCATATAACTCAAATAAATATTAAATATTTTTTTTTGTATTCTAGTAGTATATGGAAACTTAATTGTGACAGTAAAAAACCTTTCAATTCGTAAATTTTAATAAAAAAACATATTTTAAAATATAAAATTTTAAATGGAATTTAAATAAAACGAAATTTGCTGACGTAACTCGGCATGGAAGCACATTCCAAAAGAAACAACGGAAATAGATAAACAAACTTCGTTTCTTTTCATTATTTACTAATAAACGTCATAAAGATATGTCTTGTGCAGGTTGGTTGTTTTTATTTTGCTTAAATTTCCTTTATTTCTTTTTTATTTTATTTTCTTTGTATATTTAATTATATTTATCTATTAGCAACTCTAGTGTCAATATTAAGTACTAGTTATGCCAGGATACGTCATTTCCGGCGCGCGCAATGCAATCTTGTTTAAACTACATTAGATTATAACAATAAGAAAATTATTTTTTAAAATTACATAAGGGTACTGATATTTTTTTAAAATATTTTTTTAGAGATAATATTAGTTCCTCTAACGATTTAAGTAATAAAAAAAATACATGCATATTCTCTATTGGAAACGTGATTTCAAACCGATTTAAATTAGAAAGTTATCAAAATTGACGACGCAAAGATTCTCATTCGCGGCTCCGGTTGTAAAATTAGATATAGTATCAAGTAAAAATATACGTAAATACGTTTAATTAGTGATATAAAAGCTAGTAATCCGCACATAATTTGTATAATATGCACTGAGCACTGAATCGAACATATTAACATAATATGTTTCATAGATTTGAGCGTTACTTTATGGTATTCCATATTTGTTTATTATTTATAATGTTTCCTAAAGATACCACAGGCATTAAATTGTGAAGCTTGACTCCATTTTATTAAACCCAACTTGTAACCACGGAGACTTGTTTATTCTTTGCTTTAATTTCTTAATGTATTTGTAATACACAGCATTTCTCTCTAGTCGATTATCAATGATAATAGTTGTGTTCCAGCATCTATTTTTGGACAAGTACAAAACAAGTTACGAATTTGTTTGTAACCATGCTAAAATACAAACAAGTAACGAACTTGTTTGTAATGTACAGGATGTACAGTGTGCTGGAACGGTTTAAATTCGTTTCTGACATTCTATAGACTTTCACTTCAGTGCCTTGGTAACACTAATTACAATTCATTAAGTAAACAATTGGACAATTTGTTCATTCAAAAGTCCGCTGACAATTCTAACAGTTAGGAACAAGTTGAAAACATGTCAAAAAGATGCTGGAACGTTGTACATTTTGTACAAAATGTACATGCGATGCTGGAACACAACTATTATGTACTATATTTCTGTGCCAATGGCGTATTTGGCAGTATCAAAGAAAAACAATCAAAACAAATTTTAATGAAAATTGATAATGAAAAACGACAGTTTATTATGCTAATTCATGCTAATTAACATTATTTAATTTAAAAAAAAATTAAAAATATTATATTTTACAATAAATGGGAAAAGAGGCTTATTTCTCACGAATATGACACTCGCGCAGCAATTCGTATAAGTGAGAAATAAGCTTTTCCCACGTATTTTACACTATACTTTTTCTACGAGCACACTTTTTTCGTAAAATTTACATTAATATTTATTTAAATAAGTAGTAAAAATTTTTTAAATTTATAATGTCAGTGGTAAGATATCAAATTTTTGCTAATGCACACTTTGAAACTATGGAAACAATAATGAATAATCAACTTTTATATGTATATATATATATATATATATATATATATATATATATATATATATATATATATATATATATATATATATATATATATATATATATATATATAAAATTATTTATATAGATTAAGATTATATATTAAACTGGCATTTACCCGCAGCTTCGCTCGCGTGGTAGTAGGACTAAGCGGGTTTTAGCACACACTACGTCCTCAGAAGTACATCTTGACCCAAAGGGTACCCATACTTTTGACAACGTAGTGTGTGCTGGAACCCGCTCAGCCCTTCCATTCGTGGCTTTTGAAGTTATGACATCTAGTTCAAACGTATAAAATGTACTTTCATTTTCCTACAGAAATAAAATGTTTTCTCCAGGTAAAAAGTAGACTATAACATTGTTTTAAAAATATGCAAAATTCGAATGAAGTCAGTGATCCTTTTTTATCGTTTTAAATAAATTTTCCTACGGAAATAAGCCTTCTCACAGGATTCAGATATTTTCTCGGAGAAGAGAGTAGTCTGTGTTCCTTTCTATCCCCGCTGTAAACAATATGCAATGTTTAAAATCAGTCCATTTTTTTTAACAGTCAGTTGTCTTTACTTAATTGTTTCATTTTAAATACATTTTCCCTCGGGAATCAGATACTTTCTCGGTGAAAAAACCTATTTTTATCGCTGTATATCGTTCTATCTGCTAACAAACAGAGTTATCCCAGGGTAAAAAGTCGCCTATGTTCTTTTCCAACCCCTCTGTTAACAATATTCGAAGTTTGAAACCAATAATCCGCTTTTTAATAGTCAACTGTCATAATTGTCATAAATTTTCCCTCGGGAATGAAATATTTTGCTGGGTTAAAACATGGCCTATAACCATCTCCGTCTCCTATATGTCTGTGCAAAGTTTCAAGTTGACTGGCTCAGTCGTTTAAGCGTATAAGCAAGTCAAACAAACAAACAAACAAACAAACAAACAAACAAACAAACAAACAAACAAACAAACACTCAATTTCGCATTTATAATATTAGTTAGGGTAAGGATTACGATTTACACTTTAAAAAGAATTTTTAACAATTTCAAAATCACCAGCATACCATACCATATTAGTTCTCACATTTCTAATTGTAAAAGCGACAGATTTCCATTTAAAATTTCTTCCCCTATTTCAACCTAAGAGATGAATTTTTAAAACTACTGAAACTTTTGTGTTCAAACCAGTAACGTAACACCAAATCCCATATTTCTTACTCAAAAAATTACAAATTTCTATGAAAATTTTCATTTCCTATTTTAGCTCCTTAGGGGGTGAATTTCCAAAAATCCCTTTTTAGTGCTCATTTACATTATATAAGAAATCCCTGCTCAGAATTTCACGTTTCTAGCTGACAGACTTCCATTTAAAGTTTGTTCCCCTGTTTCAACCCCCTAAGGAATGAATTTTTAAAAGCACTGAAACTTTTGTGTTCAAACCAGTAATCTGACACCAATTTCCATATTTCTAACTCAAAAAATTACAAATTTCTATGAAAATTTTCATTTCCTATTTTATTCCCCTTACGGGGTAAATTTCCAAAAATTCCTTCCCAGTGTTCAACTACGTTATATAAGAAATTCCTGTTCAAAATTTCATGTTTCTAGGTGACAGACTCTTATTTAAAGTTTCTTCTCCTGTTTCAACCCCCTAAGGGATGAATTTTTAAAAGCACTGTAACTTTTGTGTTCAAACCAGTAACCTAACACCAATTTCCATATTTCTAACTCAAAAAATTAAAACTTTCTATGAAAATTTTCATCCCCTATTTTACCCCCTTAGGAGTGAATTTCCAAAAATCCCTTCTTAGTGCTCACCTATGTTATATAAGAAATTCTTGTTCAAAATTTCACGTTTCTAGGTGACAGACTTTCATTTAAAGTTTCTTCCCCTGTTTCATCATCAAATTTATTTTCAAATTAGTAACCTAACATAAATTTCTATATTTTTATCTAAAAAAATTACAGATGTCTAGGAAAATTTCCATCCCCTATTTTACTCACTTAGGGGATGAATTTCCAAAAATCCCTTCTTAGTGCTTACCTACATTATATAAGGAATCCTTGTTCAAAATTTCACGTTTCTAGGTCCAGCGGTTTGGGCTGTGCGTTGATTGATCAATCAGTCAGTCAGTCAGTTTTGATTTTTATATACACCAATACCTCAATTTGCGTCATGGTTACGTTCCAAAAAAACATGAGGCAAATTGAAACGACGCAAAGTGAATTATGATTTTCTATAGCAGAAATAAAGAAAATTTCAAAAAATTTCGAAAAAAAATTAAAGACTCGAACCCAAAACAACGCAACTTCGAAAATCTAACGACGCACAGTGAAAATAAGTACTAATTCAGCAGCGACGCAACTTCGAAAAAACGCAAAACGAAACGACTCAAAGCAAGGTATTGGTGTATATAGATTAACGAAACAGCCTACTTTTTTATTATATTAAGCCGTGGTAAATTATTTCGCACGCTATTTCCGCACGGTGTGGGTAATTGTTAATTTTTACAAATAGTGCGCAAAATGGTACTTTTAATAGTAGGAGTAGAAAAAAGTAATTTTCTAGCTATAAACCACGTAAAGAGAAACGGGATGTGACGTTACATTCTCTTATATTTCAACACTATGGGCACTAGAATCGCTACTTTAAATTCCAGTTAGCAAACATAACTATGGAAATTAATCTAAATTTAATTAATTTAAAAAAATCAACAATTTCAGTTTTTCTTCTGAGTTACAGAGCACCTGTTGCTATTTAGAGAATGTGACGTAACTGACAGCTAATGAACGTTTTCGTGAAAATTTTGAGAATAAATAATAAATTAATTTTTTCTAATAATTTTTGGCATTATTTTTAAAAATTAAAAATATATACGTACATAATAAATAAATATGCGTATTTTAAAATAGTTTCCCAAAGTTAGTCAAATATCCCATTGAACGTATACGTATATTTTTACTTGATATTAGTATTAATTTTACCACCAAAGGCGTACGCGTATTTAAATTACGTCTAAGTTACTATGTAGATGTACATGACATAAAATATGTATGTGTACTAAAAAATTGCGCATTTCCGTGCATTCACTACTAGAGAACTCGATTTTCAGCTTCTGATTCTCAAACTACATCTGAAATTACGAAATTAATACTTAGGCGGGCTGTATACGATCAGTAATACTGTCAATATTTACTAACAAAAATAATGAATTGTTATTTTTATAAGTTAAATAAATAGTTATTTCACTATTAATTGTGTACAGACTGTCTTACGATCCTTAGTAAGTAAAATATTATTTCAGCTCAAACTGACACCTTAATCATGTCATGATATAATATTATAATCTTTTATTTGAAACGACTAATACTGGTAATTGATTTTTTTTTTTTTTTTTTGGTAAAGTATCAAAAATTGTGACATATTGTATATCTATCTCTCTGAAGACAATATGAGCTGCTAATAATGACTTAGGCTGTATGTACCTGACTGTATACATTATAATATAAAATCAATATATTCGATTTATTGCATATTACAGCTACAAATTGAACAGGGTGACGTTCAAGCAACTGAATTAACTGTAACGGAACTGGATGAATTTATAGCTGGAACTCAAGGATACCCATTGCCGGACAATGGAGAGTGGAGTAAAGCAGTGGCCGACAGAGTAGATCTACAACTCTTGGAACAAGTGGAAGCTCTCGAAGACAAAGTTGCAAATGCCAGTATGCAAGTAAAAGGTTGGAGAGTTCCCTCAAAAGAAGATGAATTACAGTATCAAGGTATGACGTCAGTTGAAATAGCAAGACAACGTCTGCTAGCATTAGAAGCTGCCATCGAACGTAGATATTTGAAACCACCTCTTGGCGTTTGGTATGTAATATTATTTTTACTATTTGGGGAGACATACTAAATAAAATTTATATTTTAGCACGGGCGATCCAAACATTGCTGCAATAACAGGCCAAGATTCGTCAAATCAAAATAATTCACACTTGTTGCAACAAACTCAACAAACAAACGCGGATTCAATGATGGATTTAAACAGTTCTTCCACTTCCAACCAAAATCAAAGTATATGTGAACAAACGAATAACAACGCTAATGGCAGCAATAACGTATCATGTTCCACACCACCGAACGTACTCGGTTCTTCTGTCAACTCAGAGAGTCAACTTAATATCAACATGCCCGATTCACCGCCGGATCCAAAAACTGAATCAACAAATACACCGAAAGATAACATTCCAAAAGGATTAACCACGTGGCGAGAGGCTGTTGCACGATCTCAGACATCATCACAATTAGCGATGGCATTGTACATGTTGGAATCGTCGATCGCGTGGGACAAATCGATCATGAAAGCTGTGAGCATGCATAACAACTTTTCAATGTCTAACAAAAAAACTCAAAACAAATTGAAATCAAACAAAAAATCAAATAATAAAACAATTAACCCAACTAAACCAAGCAAACAAAATATGTCTGCTGTGAATTCTACTAATGCTACTACTGAATTAAAAATTAGCAGTGTGGGTTTGCTTTTCCTTTTTATTTAATTTATTTTAGTTGCATATTTTTTTTATGGTATTCTAGCATTTTAGCTCTTATTTTGGCTTTTTTTTATTATTTTTTTAAATCATTTTTTTTTTTTTTTTATTAAAATCGTATTGCTTATTTGTAAAACTAACCTTTAATTAACCAACTCAAATTTTGTTATGTTTGCTTTAGTTTTTTTTCTTTAGTCCTGTTATACACAAGACGTATAAAACATTACATCAAACTTGATCCTAGTATATTCTATAAATGAAAATATCGGAGGCTTAAACAAATACTTAAATTTAAAAAAGCCGTTTGTTAAGCAATTCAACAAAACTATGCTACTCTGTATTGAGTGTAAAAATTTAGTCGTTCAATTTGGAGTTAAAAAGAAACTTATCGACGGTTTGAAATAGAGAAAAACAATTGTGCATGTATTAAACATGTATAAATAAACAACATCTAAAAGGAACAAATAAATTTTCTACGTTCAGATTGACATTTTTTAATTCCTTAAAAGTGACTTTTTGAAAATTTTACTCGAAGCTTTAGGCTGCCTGTACACGATCAGTAATACTGTCAGTATTTACTGATAAAAATAATGAATCATTATTTTTATTACTTCAGTATTTTTATGATACCGTACACTATCATTATTTTCTTCAGTATTTTAAAACAAACTGTCAAGTTTAATTTTTCGGAATTTTAAATTAATAAAATTTTGGAATTGTTATTATTATGGAAGAAGCGTGTTTAGCTATAGTACTAGCCGTACTAGCGTTTGCAACTCAAAACAAGAAAACAAAAAAAGAAAAAACGTTGTGTGTTCGTTATGTTTTTTCTAGCTAAGCCATACATATATACACATGTATGTACATACGGTACATATCGTACATATTGTACATATGTATTGCCGTACATACTAATCAATAATATAATTATGTGATATATGTACAAGCCTACTTTTCTAGATGTACATATTATACGATCTACAATCGATTTGTATTTATCTCCCCTGGTACCGCTGGTACATAATGTACATAATATACGAGAAATATGTTTTAACGGTTTTAACTGTCATTAATGTCACTGTCCCCTCGACGTCTTAGTACTGAAGTGAATACTGATGGAATTATAAGCCATTCTTCAATACTTTCATCATTATTTCAGTATCGTCAATACACGATCAATAAAAGTGTCAGTATTTTGAAGTACTGACAGTATTACTGATCGTGTACAGGCAGCCTTAGAATGGGATTCTTATATAAAATTCAAAGAAAAGTTATGATATTTGTTTCAGTATAATACTTAACTCTTTAGGACTAATGACGAGCTCAGCTCGTTATACTAATTTTTAGAAAAAATTTAACTGACGAATGTATATTGTCTTATATAGGTAACTGAAGGCAGTGCAGTAAAGAGTGATCATGTTGTAAATAAATTAAGCAAAACGTACCAAACTTGCAATTATACTTACAGAGATATTAAATTTTTTATCTAAAATATTGGAATATATGGCGGTACTAAAGGGGTTAAAATCCGTACTACATGTTTAACTAAGTATAAAAATTGAAAATTTTCAAACCTCAAGATGCTGAACTAAATCTTTTAAAAACATTTTACATTTAAAATTACCGATAATTTTCTTTTTGAGTACTATAGTACTGTCTTGTTACGTTTCGTGCGGATTTAACTTTTTTGTTGCAACAAATATCATGATTTTTTTTTTTAATTTCACATAAGAAATCCATTCGAAATCTGCGTAATATTTTATGAGTTAATAAAAAAATAAATTTAAAAATTATAAAATCTGACTGCGTAAAAAGCGAACTAATAAGATGTAATAAAGAGGAAATAATAAACAGAAAAATGAATAAAAAAGTAAAACAGTGGGAAAAGAAAAAACATGTATGCGCCCCTTGGTGGTGAAATAAAAAACTATTTTTGTGCGTTTATTTACATATACGTAGTGTATTTTCTTAATATTTTTCTTGAACAGCTTCTATATTACGGCTCTAGAGAAGCGAGTGAAAATTTGCAATGCTAATATTGCAGTTATTTCCTTGCAAATAAAAGGACATTGGGTGCGTTTGGCAGAAAATAGAACTTACAAACTTTTATAAGTAAAATGGCGGTCGTGCTGTGTATGCTACTTTCCGCTAGGACACAAAAATAGTTTTCACTGAGAAACATAACCTCTAATATATTAAATCTACGATTTTTGTATACATAGGTCTTCATTATTTCTTGATTCATTGTTTGTAATTGTTAATAATATTAAATAAAAAAATTGCACAGAACAACTATTCACAGAATAACTTCTTTAAAAATAAATATAAACAAATATAAATGGCGGAACAAATTAGCGCCTAATATAAGCGCGTTCTGGCTGAAAATGGTATAGTATAGTTTGTGCTTTAGTCCTAACAAGAACTTTTTTCTGCCAAACGCACCCATTACTAAAGGGTACGGTACATAGCTTCCTCGTATTCTTAGAATGAAATTTGTAAACAAGCATTACACAGCCCTCAACGGATTTTACGTTTACTCGTGCCTATTATTGGTTGTTAGCTATTATTCCTACTCTGACTGCAATAAAATTTATGTGAGACTATATGTACGACGTACGTGTGATGGATTTCACGTTTGCGCTTAATATATATCGATTGTGATAAAATTGATGACACAAAGGTCATCTAAGTATTAATAACCGCGTAACTTCTGAACATTCAATTAAATTTAATCGAATAGTCGCGGAGTTATGCGGTTTGGAAGATTTTGCGGTCACGGAAACGAAATTATTCAAGAAACTTTGAAAAACGGAAAGCTGATTTTCGGGGAAAATATTTTTAACCTCTTAAAGGTTATAAGTAGCTTCAAGTAATTTAGATTGTCTGTATGATGAAAGAATTAACTCATCTTAATCACTAAAGGAGTTAATTCTTAAAAATAATGACACTACTAATTTTCTTTAATTTGAGTCATTGTACATGTTGCACGTTATCAAACAAATTTAGAACATCTTAACAAATAGCCACAGGACCATTTAAGCGGTTCTAAAATTACTAATAATTTATTGCCGGAAAAATTTGAGACCCTGTAAGTGGTAATAACGTATTGAATATCAGTCTTATTGATTTTTGTCTTTGAATGATCTTAAAAATTAACCTCTATTCAGTGTCTTGAGTTTATTTCTTACTGGATAATTTCATTCATAGAATATACATAGTGGTTAAGTTTGGTGGAATGTATTTGAGACATCTTGTGTAATATGCTTGGCTTTATATAGAAGGGGGTCTGTGATGATATTTTTTAACCACTTTCAATTAAAAAAAAAATTGAAATGTTACATCTGCACGAATTGAACCTAAAATGTACCTATACATTTGCTTTAAAAAATATTATTTTCACAATAAAGAACACAGCTTATCAAAAAAAAGGCTTACCTTACTTTCATTGCGGTAACGATTATTAACTTTAAGGATTGTACACATATTATATATATTATTTCTAAATTCGATCAAAAGGAGTTGAATGCATAAGGGCTAATTTCGATCGATAATAACTTTTTTTATTTCAATTTTTTAGCACTATTTTTGAAAATTAGAGGGTGTAATTCGTAATGTCTTTTTAACTACTTTTTAATAATTTTGAAATAATTATAAATATAATTATTATAATAAAATATATAAAATATAATATAAATAAAAATTTTCTAGATTTAACAATTTTTAGCAATTTTAGCTTTATTGGAGAGATATTACCACTATCTTAGATGAGAAAAAGATGCCATCTACATTAGATTTTACATAAAGGGTGTTTTCCATTTAGAAAACACAAACGACAGTGTGTGACACAGTGCATACAGAAAAAGTAATGCTAACCAAATTTTAGTGATTTTTGTACTTTTCATTTCATAAAAAAAGTAATTTCTTAAAATTTTATTGCAAAACTAGTTAAACTGCTTTTAACTAAATTGTACATGTAATTATCAAGCAGATTATTTTTTTTTAAATCTATGCTTTTTTCTGCCGAAATACACTAAAAGTTGATGTTCCATTTATAAAATAAGTAGACACAGTGTGACACAGTGTCATGCACTGTGTAATGTTTTCTAAATGACAAACGTCCAAAATATTCCGTAATATTATAATTTTACATTAAAATTATAATTTTATGGTAAAATTATTTTTTACGAGGTGTTGCACCTAATAACATCTAGATTTTATAAGCCGATTATGCCGACTATAACCGATTGAAAAAACGACTATTTATTATATAATAAAAAAAAAATGGCGCCAAATGTCACTTTAAAGAAAAAAACTTATTTCTTGCATACTATTAATACATTTAATTAAAAAAAAAATAAAAAGGCAGTTTTTAAAAAACATTTGTGGTCATTGTACAATTTAACATGGTACTAAATTTCAAGTTAGAATTTATTTTTTCATCAATAATGTTAGTAATTTTCATCATTATTGTTATGTAGTAAATTTCTTCGTCAATAATGTTAGTAATTTTTATCAATAATATTATGTAGTAAATTTTTTCATCAATAATGTTCATTAAAAATAGATTTTGATATACATTTGCTACATCTGTCACTTTTGTACATGAAATTTTTTAGTTTTCGCCATTTTGATGTTTAGGTGGGGGTTAATTTCAATTGAAAAAGTAGAAAAATTTCTACTACTAAAATTATAATTGTATAACATCTAGATTTTATAAAATCTAAATTTTAAGTATGTTACACCCATGTCCCTGCCACTTGTTTTCAAGGACGGACCTTTTCATGTCACAGTTTGCTACGTTTGCTACGTGGCACTAATGGTATAGGGGGTATACTAAATAGAGTTGGGACATGTGAGCATTTTTCATCAAATAGATGTCAAAATTAATTATCATATGATTGAGTACAAAAGTATCGTCACCAAGTTATGTGTTAACGAAGAATTAAATTTTTTTAATTTAATTAATCTTTCTAGGTTGAATTAAAGTATTTTTTTAAATATTTAATTTATTTCCAATTTATTTTAGATGAAAAATAGCGAACTATTAAACCTCATGTCTCGACTCTAATTTTATCCCCTAGTAAATCAACGCCATCTGGTATATTAGTTACAGCGACGTCAAAAAACGGTCCATTTTTTTATAATAGACTAAATGGAGAGTGACAGGGACATGGTTACACCTACGATTAAACTACAATTTTAGCCACGCCCCCGTAAAATTATAATTTTATAAAATCTAGATGTTAGGTGGAACAGTACCTTAAGATACTCTTACGACAAATTTACAAAGTGGTAACGTTTGTCTTTCAAATCTTACAAAATGTAAGATAAGTCATGGACATTTCGAAAATCTTTGAAAGTAGACACAAAATTTAGACCTGTGTTTTCTCTAATAAAGTCCAGTAAAAAAGTTGCTAACAAACTTTAAAAACTATCTCTTACATCCCAATTAAGTCATTACAGACCAAAATATATTCCACGTAATAACAGGGAAAAGGTTTCTTTAATGGCGATTTTCTCTATTAAAGGAATTTAAAAATAAAAAATAACAGTTTAATACTTTCTTTTCTCTTTATATTGGAAACTGTCAAATAGGCGTGGCTTAATAAAAATTGCTGACGAAAAAGTGCATTGACATTAGTTTTATATGCAATAGTTAGTGCGATATGAAGAAAAAAATGATAAATATTAAAAATATTTGTACATGAGTTGACAAGTTCGAAGCAAAGAAATTTTGTTGGAGAGAGAATTTTGTATCTGAAAAATAGTTAAAATGTGATAAAACTATGAAAAAATGAGTGAATGAGTTAATGAATATTACAATTTACAGTAAACAAACGTCAAATTTGAATGGTAAAATGTCATGAAATAACTGGAGAACTGTCAGTGAATGAAAGAAACAAGTCAATTGTACGTAAAAGTAGATCTATAAAGTTTCAAATCATTAATGACATTTCAGCAAATGCACTTTTAGAATAGCCTGATTTTTAAACACCAGATGTCATACCTTCATTCGACTGATCCCAATAAAAATTACGAAACATTTAAGCTGTACAATTTATCCCTATTTTCTCCTCTTCAACTCCCTTTGTCAAGCTGCACCTGATTTAACCTACAGGAATGGATAGTTCTTTTAAGGAGTAACATTTCATCAATTTAAAATTGGTTATATCTCGTATAGTTTTAGTCCACAATTTTATGGGCTAGTTTTAACCTTTAATAGTGTAAAACGGTCAATAAAAAGCTTGTTGACGGATACGTGTACTCTTTGCCAACCGATCTATATTCAGAACTATTGTGCTACGTACGTTTTATGTTTTACAACCTTTTGAAATTTTCTCTATTTTCGTGACGCATCTCATAGTATTTTTTTTTCAAATACGTACCGACTTATAAGACTTACTTGACTTATGTCAAATATAATGAACTATATTTGAGCGCATCGGGCTGAAGTACGATTTTTCTTGTGAAATTTAACAAATTAAATGCAAACATAAAAAAAAGAAACATTTAATTAGAAAAGATTTCATATGAAAATTTTTCTGAATATTATGAAAGTTACATTTTTAATTAAAAAACGTTAAATAAATAAGAAAAATATAAAATAATATTATTTCTTTGTTTCTGATAAATATATTTCAAATTTCCTGTGGACTTTTTATCGCGGAAAGAATACTAGAATTCCTTTTGGAGATATACTTAATAGTTTTTTTCTAAATGATTGAAAAATCTTGACAAATTCGATTTATTAGTAGGTGTGGTTTTGGTATTTTCTTAAATACAGTAATTATTCCCAAATGGAAACCTCCTCTCTCTCACTCTTTACGTATGTGTGTATAAGAGTGAGAGAGAGAGAAAAGGGTTTCCATTTGGGAATAATTATTGTATTTCATTGTTCGAAGAATAACCAAAAATCGATCCTCATGCATCCAACTCCTTTAATTGAAATTTTATCTTGGATAGCCATGCTGATCAAAAGTTCCACTGAAATGAAAAAAATAATAAATTCTTTAAAAGTCAATTTTGTAAAATATGTGTAGAATTCATTAAAATTACCTCGTATTTTAATGGTTATATAATTTTTAAAAATTCGTGGTAATCTTCAAATAAAAATAACCTATTGGTTTGTTCGTATTTAATTATTCAAAAATTATCGTTAACCGTTTATTTAGCTAATGGCCAGTATTATAACAGATGAATAAGTAAATCTATGAAATAATTTTATTTTATTCATAAATATTGGTATTATAAAAATAAAATTAATTAATAAACCTACCTACCGCTATTATTTTATTTGAGAAATTAATTTACTTAAAAGTTATTAAGTTTGTTAATTTACCTGTCTTTTATAATACTGGACATAGTCGCGCTATATATTCGAGCGAATGATAAAGCTATGATCATTAGAATTTTCCTTTCCTGTTCTTTGTTTGATCATATTATCGATTAAAATGAGGCTTGTTTAGAATGCTAGGTTTTGTAGGTTTTTAACAATATTAATATGAAATAATTCGATAATTATTGAAAATTTTCTTTTCAGAATTGTCAGTTTTGTCATAGTGGAGATAATGAAGATAAATTACTCCTTTGCGATGGATGTGATAAAGGGTATCATACGTACTGTTTCAAACCAAAAATGGAGCAGATTCCCGACGGAGATTGGTAATTATGAAATATTCATTTTATATTAAAATTTTTTGTCAGAATATACGTAAGTTAGTAAATAAAAATCGTAGGAATAATTTTTAACAGTGGATGTTTTAAGGATCGTTTTTTTATTATAGCCGGTCCACACTACACAAACTTTTGTTTACATAAACTGTTTGCGCAAACATAAGTTTGTACTATGGAGGGTAGAGTATCAGGAGAAGTATCTCCATATATAAAAAGTGGGCCCAAAAGTGGATGAAATTAAGATGGCGCTAGTGTAGTAAAATTCTTAAATTTAAAATTAAGCGCTGAAAATTTTAAAACTGAAACAACAGTTTTTATTGTTTTTAACAGTTTTAATTGTTATATTTAATTCAATTTTTATTGTTTTTATATTTAATTCAATTTTTATTGTTTTTAACAGTTAGTATTTCCCTTTA
Source organism: Brachynemurus nebulosus (assembly GCA_035578155.1). Taxonomy (NCBI): domain Eukaryota; kingdom Metazoa; phylum Arthropoda; class Insecta; order Neuroptera; family Myrmeleontidae; genus Brachynemurus; species Brachynemurus nebulosus. The sequence goes on from JAPWDM010000027.1 coordinate 19,949, forward strand.
GCATACTTCACTTATAATTGCTAAGTTCAGATCGAACCCTGATTGCTTATCAGCGCCGTTCTGGTTACTTATTGAACTATTATTTCATCAAATTCAGGGGTCACTTTTTCGATTCACGTCCCATAAGAGATACTCCTCCTGACCTCTACCCTCCATAGTTTGTACAAATGAGACCTGTGGACGTGAAGTTTACGCAAACAGTTTGCATACAAAAGTCTGTGTAGTGTGGACCGGCTATTAGATGTTAATTGATCGCTGTCAGTTATTTTCACTAAATAACAGTAGATGGTCGTACTGTTAGATATTTAAGGGCTCTGCATAATTGGGTGTGACAGGGATAGCGGTAAGGATAAGTGCGATACGCTTATCGCTATCGCTGTCGCACCCAATTGTACAAAGGCCTTTACAGTAAGTAAAAGTTGCGCTTTAGATACATACATATGACTAGTATATTATAAACATATTTTCAGTTAGTCAGAAACCCATAGATATTTCTACTATCGATTGGTCCAAATTAGTATCATGCGAATTACAGTCGAACCTGGATAAGCGAGAATTCAAAGAACCGCGATCTATTTTTTTCTTATGGAGGTTTCTCACTAACGCGAGTTTCTAGCTTATAGAGGTACGGGATGGTTTTATCTTACTTATAGAGGTCTAAAGAAAAATACAACCAATATGTAGTGAGAAGTAAGCTTGACAAATAACTCGGTATACATGCACATTTGGCTATTTGAATAGAAAATGAATTCCTCGAATTATAAGAAAACAAGAACATATGCACATTCAGGCATTTGAATACAATAGTTCTTTGAAATTTAAGAATGAATCATAAATAGTAAATGTTAAATACGTTTAACTGTCGCTTATAGAGGTACAGGCAATTAGCAGTCTCAGTTATGGAGGTCCGTGAGCGAAAATCGACTCTCACTTATTCCGGTTTTTGTTTCTCACTCATAGAGGTTTTACAGTGGTAAAATTACGGGACTTGACAATTACTCTCACTTACAGAGTTTTCTCGCTTACCCGTTCTCCCTTACTAAGGTTTGACTGTATATAAGAAAATCATAATGTGAATAATTCTAGACTTGGTTACTTTACATCTACATTCTATCCTATGTAAATGTCTATCTGTGCGGTCTGTCTTATATAAGACTAGCATTTAGCCGCGGCTTCGCCCGCGTTGAAATAGAAGGGCTAAGCTGGTTTTAGTACACTCTACGTCGTCAAAATTATGGGTATATTTTAACCCAAGAGGTGCCCATACTTTTGACACGGCAATGTACCAAAACATTAAATACAGTACCGCGTCAAAAGTGTGGACATATCTTGAGTCGTGGTGTGCCCATACTTGTGACGGCGTAGTGTGTGCTGGAACCCACTCAGCCTTTCTATTCGTGGCTTTTGAAATTATGACATCTAGTTCAAAAGTACTTTCATTTTCCCACAGAAATAAAATATTTTCTCCGGGCAAAAAGTAGACTATAACATTGTTTTAACAATATGCAAAGTTGGAATGAAGTCAGTAACCCTTTTTTATCGTTTTAAATATACTTTCCCACGGGAATAAGACTTCTCATAGGATTCAGATATTTTCCCGGCGGAGAGAGTAGTCTGTGTTCCTTTCTATCCCCGCTGTAAATAATATGCAATGTTTAAAATCAATTTTCCATTTTTTTAACAGTCAGTTGTCATTATTTAATTGTTTCATTTTAAAAACATTTTCCCTCGGGAATCAGATACTTTCTCAGCGTAAAAACCTATGTTTATCGCTGTATATCGTTCTATCTGCTAACAAACAGAGTTCGAACAAACTCTAGGAATCTTTTTTTGTTTCATTTATTTTTCCACAGAAATGAAATTCCCCACAGGAATGAGATGTTTTTCCAGGGTAAAAAGTCGTCTATGTTCTTTTCCAACCCCTCTGTTAACAATATTCGAAGTTTGAAACCAATAGTCCGCTTTTTAATAGTCAACTGTTATAATTGTCGTAGATTTTCCCTCAGAAATGATTTATTTTCTCGGCTTAAAAGATGGCCTATAACCGTCTCCGTCTCCCAAGCTATGTCTGTACAAAATTTCAAGTTGACTGGTTAAGTCGTTGAAGCGTAAAAGCAAGTCAAATGAACAAACAAACAAATCAACAAACTCAATTTCGCATTTATAAACATTAAACAATGAATTTTTAACAACTTTAAAATCGCCAGCATACCATACCGTATCAATTTCCACATTTCTAATTGTAAAAACGACAGACTTTCATTTAAAGTTTCTTCCCCTGTTTCAACCCCCTAAGGGATGAATTTTTGAAAGCACTGAAACTTTTGTGTTCAAACCAGTAGCCTAACACCAATTTCCATACATTTTTCTAACTCAAAAAATTACAGATTTCTATGAAAATTTTCATCCCCTATTTTACCCCTTTAGGAGGTGAATTTCCAAAGATCCCGTTTTAGTGCTCACCTACGTTATATAAGGAATCTCTGTGCAAAATTTCACGTTTCTAGGTGACAGACTTCCATTTAAAGTTTCTTCCCCTATTTCAACCCCCTAAGCCCTGAGGGATGAATTTTTAAAAGCACTAGAACTTCTGTGTTCAAACCAGTAGACTAAAACCAATTTCCATATTTCTAACTCAAAAAATTACAGATTTCTATGAAAATATTCATCCCCTATTTTACGCCCTTAAGGAATGAATTTCCAAAAATCGCTTCTTAGTGCTCACCTATGTTATATGAGGAATCCCTGTGCAAAATTTCACGTTTCTAGGTGACAGACTTCTATTTAAAGTTTCTTCCCCTGTTTCAACCTCCTAAGCCCTGAGGGATGAATTTTTAAAAGCACTAGAACTTCTGTGTTCACACCAGTAACCTAACACAAATTTCCATATTTCTATCTAAGAAAATTACAGATTTCTATAAAAATTTTCAACCCTTATTTTACCCCCTTAGGGGATGAATTTCCGAAAATCTTTTAGTGCTCACCTACGTTACATAAGAAATCCCTCTTCAAAATTTCACGTTTCTAGGCCCAGCGGTTTGGGCTGTGCGTTGATCGATCAGTGAGTCAGTCAGTTTTGATTTTGATATATCACACCTTGAGAATAAAACTGCAAATTTTTCATTTTTCGTTTTTGAGATTTTTATATCATTGGATTCAGCTACATTAAAGCTATCGATTGGTTAAATTTTCATCCTAAAATTCTAGAAAATAAAAAAGTTATAGTGCATAAACTTTTTTTAAATTTTAACAACCTAAGAATAAATGGTTTAAAAAATTTTTGTTGCATGTGCAGTTGTAACAAAGCGAAAACAAAAAATTAACTTTTTATTTAGATTGAAAAAGGTGTATGTATGTGTTTTCAAGTGGACTGTAGGTACGTTCAGAACTATACACGCATTTTGATATTCCTCTTTTGTTATTATTTTACAATGTAAGTGAATAATGATGTATTCACACTTGAGTCATATTTAATGTTTACTGAGTTTAAACGAATACTTTCGTAGCATTATTGTTGTTAAAATATAATAATAATTTATTTTAATTTCAAAATATGGGCGATGATAAAGAAAAAATTAATTTAACAGCTCTTTCGGATTTTAATCTTATAATTTAAGAAACATAATTAAAAAATTTGTGGTTGCAACTGCAATGAAAATTGAAACTATGAATTTTTTCGACAAAAATTTTATCACAACATTTAAAACTAACAGTTAGAATGAACCTGATAAAGTTTCAAAGTTCTAAGATAATTTGGAAAAAAGTTATTAGGTTTTAAATTTCTTCAATATCTTAAAATTAGTGATTTTGCAGTTGTAACAGTTTTATTCTCAAGGTGCGATATATAGATTATGCATGATTCATAGTTAAAATGTTTTAGTTAATAGTATATTACGTGATTAAGGTTGTAAATTACATATTACACGCGAGCGAAAAAGTTACATAAGAGCCGCGTAGCGGCGAGTGCGTAATTGCCTTAAAACCGAGTTACGTACTATACTTTATTTACGACTAACATGGAATTCACGATAAACAATAAAAATTTAAAAATACAGTATATTGAAATTATGTAGAATTTGAAATTTATTAAAAACAAATGTAAACATTCAGTTGCTAGGTAAACTTTTTGTACAAATTTTAATATAATATACTAATAAAAAAATTATTAAAAGTGTAGTAGGCTGTGTCTCTTCACGCATACGTGCGTGTAAAAAGCTATTTTCTGTACAACTGTATGTAAAACATAACTTTCTTAGATAGTATTTTGTACAATAAGCAAGCAATTTCATGGTATTCATAGATAAAAATATTTACAAATCAAATAGGACAAATTATATTTAAAACCCTTTTTTCTTATACAATTACATGTGATTTTGTATTTTGCAGGTATTGCTTTGAGTGTCGGAACAAAGCTACTGGTGAAAGAAATTGTATCGTTTGCGGTAAAAAACAGTCGTCAACGAAATTAGTTATTTGTGATCTATGTCCTCGAGCGTACCATCAAGATTGCTTACAACCCCCATTAACGAAAGTAAATATTATTTTTTTACATTGTTGCCTAGTATTATAAAAGACTAACAAATTCGACTAGTAAATTAAATTTCCAAGTAAAATAACATTCGGTATTATATAAAAGTATTTTGAATGTAAACTTGGTATATTAGTTGATTTACTATTTGGTTAGTTTGCTGTTATACACTAGATGGCAGTACTAATATTTATAGTAGAGTGCCTATAATAAATAGAGTGGTGACATGCGTGCTGAACGCTGATTGGTTCCGGCATTTTCTATCCAAAGTTTGCGTAAAATACATTGGAAATAAATTAAATATTAATAAAAACCATTTAGTTTAACTTAGAAAGAATAATTAAATTAAAAATTTTTAATAGGGAATATGCATGTTTCTCAGAAAATTGTGAAACATTTTTTAAAATATTTTATACATGTCCTAAATACTTATGATCATTATTTTTATTTGATTAACTTTGTTTTTCATAACGAAATTAATGTCAGTTATCAGCTTTAATTAGAAATCCCGCCAAAACAGTCCATTCAAGCAATGCAGCGATCCTATTGGTTCTGACACTTGTGACGTAAGCTGTGATGAAAACACCGAATATGCCAGATGCATATACGACACATACTAATAAACTGTAGATAAGATATCACATTAGTGTATTTTGTTGCAACGTCAAGCATGTATGTATACAATGTATGTTATGTTTAAGGGTTATTGCACACCAATTATGTGTACGATGTGTACTGTTTTATGTATGTATATGCACTTGTGAATTCTCTAATTCTTTTTTGCTAATTCGGGGGCATTTTATCCCTTTTGTATTGAATTCATTAAAAAATCATAATTTTATTTTAAGAAAGTATAAAGTACATACTATATAAAAATGATAATAGGTATAAAAAAAAATATAATACATTATTTAAGTCGAATAGGTGCACAGATTATAAATAGATGTGTGTGTAATAACCCTTAATCACAGGCACACATACATATGTATACCGTTACAGATTAGTCATTATCATTAAATAGGTATGTGATTTATGGATTTATGTGATATACATAATATATGTATGGATACGTTTATTTACATATAAGACAAAATAATTATACGCATTTTCATTTTTATAATTTTGTACCATTTTTTTCTTTAATGTTTTTAATGTTTTTTCTTTTAAATTAATAAATAAATAGAATAATTAGTTGTCTTTAAAAAATTGTAATACCTAGGTACATATCAAACATATAACATTTATTGTATGTGTGGTGATTAATGATCAAGTTACGCAAGTTACGTGATTTAAAATATTTCCCAGGATAAATTGTTTTGAATACAACAGCTTGGACACTAGATCTATGTACGTTTGGTTTTTTATTCAATAATTCAACATCCTGACACAAGCTAGGAATTTGCTAGGTTGTCATAGCCTGTTTGTTTTTCGCGCCTTCCCAACCAGTAAACTCTAGTGTTGGCCCTGCTGGCATTAGTTATCTTATTTTAATTGACACTAGTGACGTCAGCCCGCCAAATTGCCTTGTTTAAATAATGGTGATGTAGAGTTGAAATTAATTTATTTATTTTTCTTAAATAAAGGAGCAACTTGTACTCATTATATATTTTTGTGACTTTTTATGATGGTATGTTAAGCAATTTATGAAATTAAAAAAAAAAAAAAAACATGCATATTCCTCATTGTTCAATTAATTCATAACTTATTTACAGTAGAGTGCCTATAATAAATAGAGTCGTGACATGTTTGCTGAACGCTGATTGGTTCCGGCATTTTCTGTCCAAAGTTTGCGTAAAATACATTGGAGATAAATTAAATATTAACAAAAATCATTTAGTTTAACCTAGAAAGAATAATTAAATTAAAACATTTTAATTGTTCATTAACTCATAACTTATTAACAATAATTATGTACTCAAAAATATTTACAGGAAGGATTTTTTTTATAATACACGTGCGAGAATGAAAGAAACATATTTCGTAATCTTTTTAAGAAAGAAAGAAAAAAATTTTTTATTCCTTTTAAGAATGTACTACGAATATATAATTTATATACAGCATTATTCATGTATTAAATATGAAATGCGTTTTTAATATGAAATACTTTTATTTTTTATAAAAGTATTTTTATCTGATTATTAAATATTTTGCACTAAAATTTATTGCAAACAATTATGATATACATTAGTATTCTATACACATCGAAATCGCAAGTCATAGTTATCAGCCTGTATATTCTGAATTTGTATTTAGAAAAAGATAGAAATTTAATTACATTTCTATCTGGTCAGGGTGTATTATAAAAATAATCTTTGCTGTACTCAAACATGTGATAATTAATTTTGAAGCTTCCCGCTCTGTTTTGGACAGAAAATGCAAGACATGTCACGACTCTATTTATTATAGGGACTCTAATTTATAGATAAAGGCTACCTAGTAAAAAAATTTCGCAGAGTTTTAAAGCAAAATGTCACCACATAGAGCCAAGACACACGAACCACGCGACGACCACTTTTTTGTCGTTGTCGTGTGGTTGTACTGTCGTTCGTGTGTCTTAGACGACGACTTGCAAGCCACTTCTTAGTGGCCGAATGACGTCAATCACTGCTGGGCGACATCAAAGCCACTAATACTGTTTGCCATATACAGTGTCTGCGTTAAGTATTCATACAATAATTAATTTATCAATACTGAAATTTAAGAAACTTAAAATTTTGCAGCGTAAAGTAGGTACTCTAGGATAAAAATAAACAAAATTAATCAAAGAGCTGATGCTTCTATTAAATAATATACCTTTTAAAATATCGGTATTTTGGTTTTACATATTTTTGCAGATTCAATTTTTAAAATCATTTCATAAAATATTTCAAAATTTTTCAGCCTTCATTTCTTTGAATTTTCAATTCTTTTTTATTATTCTAAAACTAAAAAGGTTTAAATAATTATATAGCTACACTCAATAATCAACGTTTAAACAGCAGGAGACATTCTAGTATATGACATTGTGCTTTTATTCTTAACCGAGGGATTTTTCCATTCCATAAAAATGTTTATATTCTATTAAACAAAATTCATTTATAACAATTATTTTTTATTACCTAAATAAAGGATAAGCAGTAATCGGTACCATGATTCTAAACAAATTTTGTTACCTACATTTATACTTTGATACATATACCTGGCAGTATAAAAATATATAACAATTTATTAAATAATGATTTAATAAATTTCACTTACCACATATGAACTGCTAACTGCAAAAAGGGAACAAGTCCAAAATTTTTCAAATGCGTTTTTTTGTGTCAAACTAAAGATGATGTATAGACGGATGATTTACAACAGAAAGGGGAACTTTTCTATCATCTGTTATGGCCATAGTAAGTAGTTCATTTATGTGTTTACTGCAGATAGAGTACAAATCTATACACCATCGGGAATTTAGAACAACAAAAAAATTTTAAAAATTTTAGACATCTTTCCTTTATGCAGTTAGCAGTTCATATATTTCTCTCTTTTTTTTTCTTTTTTTTCAAAATTTTCATAAAATTTGAAGCAAAGATATTCCCATACCTTTATTTTGCTTCCGAGACTACTAAAGTAGCGGAAGCATTGTGATCACTTTTGAAAAATAAAAAAATTTTTTCTCTTCAAAATCAAATTTTTTACGCACATTTTACGTTTTAGAGCTTCCTGAACAATTTTGGTTTGGGCCGTCCGTCTGTCTGTCCGTCTGTGTGTCTCCAATTTTGCACCAAGTGGCATAACTTCCGAACTATTCGATTGTTTTTAATGAAATTTTCAGAAATTATGCAGTTTGGCTCCGCGATGGTCCCCTATGAATTTAATCAAAATCGGAGTAACGGTAGCAACGCCGTTACCATGTCATTCCAAAATTGCACCAGGTGGCATAACTTCTGAACTACTCAATTCTTTTTTATGAAATTTTCAGAAATTATGTAGTTTGGTTCTTATATGGTCCCCTATGAATTTAATCGAAATCGGAGTAACGGTAACTACGCCGCTACCATGAAATCCCATTAAATGTCAATATCTTATTTACTGCTAGTCCTATCTCGCTCAAATTTTTAGGGTATATTGGGGGTTAGTTTCTAAAATATTTTTGCTATTATTTTATAATTTAGCCTTTAAGTCTTTTGAGTTACAACAGTTTTTTATAAACTTCAAGGCGAAAATATAATTTCACGGTATATAATATGTATATTTAGTAGAATACTGTTTTAAAGCCTTTTACGACTACGAGGAAGCTGTGTGCTCACCCTATTGGCAGCGTATTTTCTATGCGGTTACTATATCCTGAATATGTGTAATCCCAGATTACAGGTAAATTCCGGATTTCCTCAATAAATAATTCAGTATCAAACGAATCTTCATTAACAATTGCCAATTTTTCAAGAAAAAAAACAAAAAAGACCAACAAAAACTAAAAAAAAATTACAAAACACCTACTTGAGTCGAATTATTCAATGATTTGTTTTAATGTTCGAAAGACACTGTAGTACTAGTTGTATGTATCTGTCGCTTATAAGTGGTCCAGTAGTCGCAAGTTTTAGCGACTAAAAACGACAATACGACGACACATTGCGACAGTGTTCGATTACGACGACAAGTTGTGGCTCGTGTGTCTTGAAATTTGTGTTTCCATAAGAAAACTAGATGCATAGATACCCGGCCACAGAACAGCCACTATTTTGTCACTGTCGCGTGGTCGTGGCGTGGTTCGTGTGTCTTGGCTCATATACTTGCTGATATCTATTTTTTTAACGTACGGTGCCACAGCGTGCACGCAGTAGCATCGCAATGTGTGATGCACAAATACGGTTTTCGAATGAAAATATCTGAATTTTGTTTGTTGAAGTATTCGAAATTCATTATTGATTTTTCAGAATGAAAGATTATTATTGAATAATTTATTGAAATTTATTAATTTGCTGCTATTTAGTACTCAGTTTTCAAAAATAACAATAAATCATACTGAATTACAAGATAAGTAATCAAACTAAAAAAATTTAACAGAAATACGCACTGCGCAAGTCTCTGATAATCTGTCTATAGTACTAAGTGCTAACCAAGAGACGATTCTGATAGTTCGCTGATAAGTTTAAGTACTCAATCGTAGCCGATTGGGACATTTTTGTAATAATCAGATGGACAACAAAATGTTAGGTTGGAATGCTGTTATGATAGTCGGACTGGTCGGTTGGAACAAACCTAATAAATTTACTTCATTAGGATACTACTAAGCTAGACGTAAAAATAATATTTTGAAAAAAATAATATAACACATTTTTGTTATTTTAAAGGTGCCAAGAGGAAAGTGGTATTGCCCGACATGCCATTCAAAGCAACCGAAGAAACGTACCCAAGTTCGCAAGAGTACAAAACCACAGCAGCAACCGCAACAGCAACAGCAACAGCAACAGCAGCAACCACAACCACAACCGCGGGAACCACGGGAGCAACGGGAGAGTGAAAGTTCCGTTGATCACCCACCAGTCAGGTATAGAGTAACTTTTTAAACATTTCATTTAAACATGAACAGATCGTTTACGAACAATTTATAAACTTCGTGTTGTATATATGTATCATGATATCATCTCTTTTTGATGTGCTCTTCTAATTTAACAAAATACATTTCATATTTTTGATTTCAGTTTTATCACGTATGGTACACTTCTGTAAAGAGATAAGTTTTTATTTGATTGTGTTTTTAAAAAAAATCATATAAAATTTAAATTGGTGGAAATTTTATATTTTTTCATTGTTTCAAATTGTTAAAATATTTTATCAGACTGTCTCAAAAATCTCCAAGTTTTCAAAAATCGAATTTATTTTAACCATAAAGAAAATTTTTTGTCTCAAAATGCCGGACCTTTTACTGCCAGTGACAAATACTATCAAAAATTGACACCCTAGGAATTTGCAAAATTGAAATTATACCAAACTGTGTTGGTAAAAATGAACATTACTTACAGTTATACCGTATTTCAAAAAATCTGTCACTTGTACCAGTGAATTTATACATATCAAAGCATTTTGAGCCGCCATATTGCATGATAAGTTAACTCGTCTTAATCATCAGAAGCGTTAATCATTTAAAATAGATATTATTTTAACAATTTGGAATTCAATTATGTTAGTAGGTTTCATTCTTAGTTGCTAGATAATGTGTTTTGTTATTTAAGTCCACCGACATAAATTTTATAAGATTCATTCAGAATTGAATGTTTCCCATGAAAACATTGAAGTAGATGAATTGTAATAGAGTTATGCAAAAAGGAGGGGTATGACATATTTTTCTTTTTCTAAAAAAAAGACGTGTAACATTTTTTATACACTAGTACACGTTTAGTTGCAATCACCAATAATTGTTACACAAACGACTTTTTTGTGTAAACAAAAATGTAAATCTTAATATGAAGTATATACAGGTGAATATTCTGAGAGTTTATTTCTAAAATCTAAATGTTTTTTCCACTCATAACTCCATTTTTTATTACAAGATTTTCCACGACCTCAGGTTTCAGGTACAGCAGACCCGAAACATGCAAGTGAATACATATTTAATTTTTTGCTGTACGATGTTTGCATTTAAATTTCGCGGCTTCCATTTATAGTTGTAACTCATAGTTTAAGAAATACTTACCCAATATAAAAGAAAGTTAAGATAAAAGACGTAAGTACAAAAGGAGGATACTTATGAAAAGTATTACCGAACTTCTAGGGCTTCCAGTTTCTTTGTGTGACGCCTTAAATGCTATCATAAGTACGGGTATTAGGTAAAAATTTATTTATATAAAAAACAAAAATTCTATTATTATTTTAAAAAAAAAAATAATTTTTTTAACTGTTAACCACGTGATTAGAAACGGGCTGTGACGCCACATTCTCTTATCTTACGTTATCTATAATTAATCTAAAAAAATCAAGTTTTTTTTTCGTAATTATAAGAAAATTTTTTTTTTAAATACTAAACAGCCATTGTTATAGAGAGTAAGACTTAACTGATAATTATTAAACGTTTTCCAACTAAAACTCCAAGGACCACCAACTCTTGGCCACAAAAATCAACGTCATTCCTTAGTACCTATAACTTTTATTTAAAAATTCTTTAATTGATTCCGTAGTACAGCCGTAATCAAAAAAGACAACTTTCAGATTATTCACGTTGTATGATAATGTACTTTACTTATGTTAACTTATCTATTGAAAAAAGTAATTTTGAATAAAACTTATTCTTTATAAAAGTGTGTAATCTTTTATATTGTTAACTACCGAAGCCAACGTGGCTTGGGCGTGGCTTTCATGTTTGATACCATTGAATACCAATGTAATTTCCAATGTTAATGTATCTCAAAAAACTTTTTTTTTCTTTCAATTTTAAATTTGTATTTTATCCAATATTAATTTGTTTTAGAAAACACTGGTTTTTAACAAATTATATTTGTATTTTATCAGTAGGTATCGCACATTTTTCGGATCAAACAACATTGTGTCTTGTATATCGCACCTTGAGAATAGAACTGTTACAACTGCAAATTTTTCGTTTTTGAGATTTTTATATCATTGGATTCAGCTACATTTAAGCTATCGATTGGTGAAATTTTCATCCTAAAATTCTAGAAAATAAAAAAGTTATAGTCCATAAGCTTTTTTTAAATTGTAACAACCTAAGAATAAATGGTTTAAAAAATTTTTGTTGCAAGTGCAGTTGTAACAAAGAGAAAACAAAAAATTAACTTTTTATTTAGATTAAAAAAGGTGTATGTGTGTGATTTCTTTTATTAAGTGCCTACATGTTAGTTAGAGTGGATTGTAGGTACATACAGAACTACACGCATTTTGGTATTCCTTCTTCTGTTATCATTTTACAATGTAAGTGAATAATGATGTTCACAATTTTAGTCATATTTAATGTTTATTGAGTTTAGACGAATCCTTTCGTAGCATTATTGTTATTAAAATATAATTATAATTTATTTTAATTTCAAAATATGCACGCTGATAAAGAAAAAATTAATTTAACAGCTCTTTCTGAATTTAATCGTATAATTTAAACAATTTAAACCATATAATTTAAACAATTTAAATAATTTTATCTATTTAAATTTAAATAATGGACAGTTTTTGTCTTCTGCGTTAATTCGGATATATATTTTAATTTGGACGAAACTTTCCCAAATAATACTAATGGAAATTTAGCAACACCTATTTCGGAAGGAAAGAAACGAAAGCGAAATCGCGATTTACAGGCGACAAATATACAAAAAGGTTTAATTAATACAGGGTCAGAACGTTACTCACACTTAGAAATTTTTCCGGTAAAAACAAAAATTAAATCAGGATATTGCGTACAAGATAAAATGTAAACTAAAAAAGTAAACTAAAAGCTTGATCGAAATATTTGTATAATAAAAACAGACAAACGTGGGAAAAACTTCAATCGGTAAAATATTGATATAAAAGAAAATGTAAGAAACCATATAAGTAAATTAAAATCCAAAAACAAAATAAAATTGTAGCAGCATATCCCTAATAGCTACATACTCCTAATAGTTATAATAGAAGAAAAGAAGAATAAATAACATAATATTTTCAGTTAAATGTGTTTAATTACTTTTACTACTAAATGTCTAACAAATTATTATAAATTGATTGTATAATGGTTTAATTTATGCTCTATTAGTCCCATTTCTTTGGTCGGCAATAGAAAATTTTCGAAAACGTAAACTTTTGATCGTAAATATCTCGTAAACGGTGCATCGTAGCTCAAAAATAACGAAATTTTTGAAGGCTTAAGCGAAGCACAACTTGCTGGGTATTCCGAACATACTGGGATATCAAAACTTACTTTCCGATACCGAGTTACTCATCATAAACTGATTATAATTGATTGATTCAGATTCATTAGTCAAACTGGTTTTGTCACCAATAAAATATTTTCAAAAAAATTAGTTTTCAATACTTTTCGCAAACGTAAACTTTTGATCGTAAATATCTCGTAAATGGTGCATCGTTGCTCAAAATTTTTGAAGACTTAAGCGAAGCAAGTTGTGGGTATTCCGAACATATTGGGACTATCAAAACTTACTTTTCGTTATCGAAAATTATCGATACCGAGTTACTCATCATAAACTGATTATAATTAATTGATTCAGACTGATTAGTCAAATTGGTTTTGTCACCAATAAAATATTTTCAAAAAAATTAGTTTTCAATACTTTTCGAAAACGTAAACCTTTGGTCGTAAATATCTCGTAAACGGTACATCGTAGCTCAAAAATAACGAAACTTTTGAAGGCTTAAGCGAAGCAAGTTGTGGGTATTCCTAATATATTAGGACTGTCAAAACCTATTTTTCGTTATCGAAAATTATCGATATCGAAAAAAACGATATTTTTAAAATTTTAACGTGTAAATTTCTACATTTTCGTTATCATTTAAAGTATTATAAAATTCTCTACAATTTTTGGTAGCTTTTATTTTCAGTATCTTTTTTTATAATGACGGATTTAATTTACGCGATTTTTTATCCGCATAAATTGAATCCCCATGAAACGAATATTCACGTAAATTGAGGGACCGGTGTCGCGGTCTTTAATTAAAAACGCATTTGTAAAATAATACAGCTAATTGTAAGTAATCATTTTTACTCAGGTTTCGGGAATTATCCCGGGAAAATACTCAATAATTTCCCAAATGGGAATATTCCCGGGAAAATTCCCATTGGGAGTTTTGCCGTTGCCCATCTCTATCTGTAATACAGTTATGGAATATGTTACCTTGGGAGTTTTCCCGGGAAAATACTCAATAATTACCCAAATGGGAATATTTTCGGGAAAATTCCCACTGGGAATTTTCCCGTTGCCCGTCTCTATCTGTAATACAGTTACGGAATGTGTTACCTTAAACAATTGCCATTATAAAATTATATAAAACGAAATTTTCAAAATTTCTGAAAAGTATTAGTTGCAGATACAACTTTGCGTCACCAACAAAAAGTAATATTTTGTGAAATAATTAAGAAAAAATGTATTACTTGCAGATATAACATTACAATCCTAAACAGAATGCAACTTTTTGTAAAATAAAAAATTTGTGGTTGCAACTGCAATGAAAATTTAAACTATGAATTTTCTCGAAAAAATTTTTATCACAAGATTTAAAACTAACTGTTAGAATGAACCTAACAAAGTTTCAAAGTTCTAAGATGATTTGGAAAAAAGTTATTAGGTTTTAAATTTCTTCAAAATCTTATTTCTTATATATATATATATATATATATATATATATATATATATATATATATATATATATATATATATATATATATATATATATATATATATATATATATATATATAAGAAATAAGATTTTGAAGAAATTTAAAACCTAATAACTTTTTTCCAAATCATCTTAGAACTTTGAAACTTTGTTAGGTTCATTCTAACAGTTAGTTTTAAATCTTGTGATAAAAATTTTTTCGAGAAAATTCATAGTTTAAATTTTCATTGCATTATATATATATATATATATATATATATATATATATATATATATATATATATATATACATTATATATATATATATACATTATATATATATATATATATATATATATATATATATATATATATATATATATATATATATATATATATATATATATATATATATATATATATATATATATATAATGTATGTATGTATGTATGTATGTATGTTTTATCAAAATATCAATTCGTTTTTATTCACATTAATCACATAAGTGCGATATACCTGCATACACAAAACACGAATGCTGTTTGATTCGAAAAATACCTATTATACGAAAGATACCTATTTATCAGTGAAGAAATCATTGGTATTCTAATTCTAGCGAAAAATTTTATTTTAATGTTATCATTTGATAATATTTTAACCTTTTGCGTTTCAAGAGTTTCTCATAGGGTTACCAACTCTGCAATGTTTTTAAAGAACAAGAAGTAAAATAAGTGTCACTTTTTACAGTTTTCTGTTCTGTCAGAATAAACTTGATATCTTTGACCCTTCCTATTGCCATCACATGAAACCTTCAGTTTAATCGGACAAATCATTTAATATAAGATAATGAGTAACACTTACTGTTGCAACTGTTAATGATACTCTCCCTTGGATTCAGAAGGTTAATATACTATTTCTAAAATGTAAATGTTGCATTTAAAGGAAAAGTTACGTATAAAGTTCCATTAGTTCATGTAGTTCGGAACTTCGCACAACCATTTGCAACAATTATATATTCCATCCATCCCATATACCTAACCCATCTAGGTATACATACGCACTATACGTACTCACGCCCGGTTAATGGAAGTATTAGTTCTAAATAATAAGTCTTCGTTAAAAAATATTGTGTCGGCGTCCGGTTAACAGAGTGTCCGCATAACAGGGTGCATGCTACCGTCATAAAAAATTTGTTTAGATATAGGAGGAATCAGGTTAAGAGAGGTTTTCATAATCAGAGGTTCTACTGTACTTCAGTAATACTCCTGTTAGCAGGCTTCAAATAACTTTTTTATTAGTTACAGCCGATCGTAAATGTTATATTTAGAATCAAAATCTTCTTGTAAAAGTAGGTATCGTTCTCCTGCCACTCTGCATATAGTCCATTATAAAAAAAAAATGGACTGTTTTCTGACCCGCTGTAACTAATATACCAGATGGCGTTGATGTACAGGGAGTTAAAATTAGAGTCGGGACATGAGTTTCGATAATTCGCTATTTTTCATCAGATTCATCTAAAATAAATTGGAAATAAATTAAATATTTAAAAAAAATACTTCAACTCAACCTAGAAAGATTAATTACATTAAAAAATTGTAATTTTTCGTTAACACATAACTTGGTAACAATACTTTTGTACTCAATCATATGATAATTAATTTTGACATCCATTTGATGAAAAATGCTCACATGTCCCAACTCTATTTAGTATACTCCCCTACCATCAGCGCCACCTAGCAAACTGTGACAGTCATTGGCCCGTCCTTGAAAACAAGTGGCAGGGACATGGTTTGGATCCACTTCCATTTACTCTCCATTTCATTAGTAACGAAAACACATACATTCTTGATCCAGGCCCGCCAAATATGGCCTAAGTTGTCCGATTGCGCTTATATTTCCTGCAGGCACGCTGATTTTGAATCTGCGCTCGACATCTCTGGTATCGTTATTTTTGGAATTTGCGAAATTACGGTTGTACCTTACTCCACATTTTCAAATTTTTTTCTAATTCATAGTCTCTTTACGTAAGAAACGTCATCATTCTAAAAAATATTTTACTGATAATAGACAAAACAATTTACTTTGGTAAATACTGTTTTTATTTAATTAACAATGGTCAACTTTTTTGATAGTGATCGAAACATGTCACACAATTAATTAAGTCGTATTTGTAAAGAAAGTAAATTGTTTTATCTACGATTGTCATGAAATTACTTATTTATTGTATCAAATAATATCTAGGTAAGCTGTATATCCAGATAGAGCTACAAATGTACGAAGTTTTTTCTTAACACACGTCTGTGTGTAAACAAACACAACTTACGACATTTTTATTAATTTTTTATATTATATTAAAATCTACACAAAATTTTACATAACAATTGAATGCTGGCATTTGTTTTTAATAAATTTTAAGTTCTGCATATGTAATTTTAGTGTCTTGTATTTGTACTAATTTTATATTATTTATTGTGAATTTCATGTTAGTCGTAGATAAAGCATAGTAGGTACCTAACTCTGTTTTAAGATATACAGCGTGAGTTTTCGAGAGTTGCCACTTTGATTGCAACGAAACCGTTGATTTAATCGAAAAATTGTTCAAATAAGAGTTGCAGATATCGACGGGGGCAACCAATTGTTATAGTCAGGAGCTTTATAATTCTAATAGTTTTCGAGCTGTGATACAAACTAATAGTTTTTTAAATGGAAACGTATGTTTAAAAGTTTTTCAAAAATTTTTTTATGATTTAAAACTACCAGTAGGGTAAAAGCCCCGATTGTGGAACACTATTTTTAGGTATTTCATCAAACTTGCTTACAAAAATTAATAAATGAATTAAACACCCATTTTTTTTTCTTAATAAGCATGAAACCAAGTTTTTTTAATCCAATGAATATGTTTTTAAGAAAATATAACCCAAAAATTTTGATTTATTAATGTTTTGTTTTATAATTTGTTGACATCTATAAAAAAACGGACAGAAAATATTAACACCCTTTAAAAAATCAGCACATTGACACCTAAAAAAGAACACGTATGTACGAACATGAGATACATCAGACACATCTTTTGCCATCTTTTCACTCTATGAAATAGAGTGACATCTAGTAGTAAATAGAATGTCAAATTAAAAAATATAGAATGGTTTAAATATTCGATAAAATAAACGACCAAAATCACAGAATATACCAAAATACCACAGAAAAATACTATATTTTGTTTCGCCATCTATGTATTTTGGTAAAGTTCTAATCAATTCTAAACCTTCTAAACTAACTTATCAAAATGGCGACAATTTTTCATTATTAATAAAATTTTGCAACTTTAAATCAATATTTTTTTATTTATCAATTGACGATACGCTCCGAAATAAAAAAAATATTAAAAATTTTACGATTTTAAAGCAGTAAGTAAATATTTTAGACTCAAAAAGAAATTAAAACTATTTATAATATAAATTTTTAGTTATTTTACGTACATGATTTTAGTTAAATACACAGGTTATATGTGTACTCAAAGAAATACACATATATATAAATTACATTTAAACCGAATAAAAAGATGATTTAGCTCTTATAATCTCTTAACTGGACTAATAAAAATTATTTGTATAGTTTTATTGCGCTAACTTCGAAAATTAACTGGAAAATGTTGAAATTTATAAGGCATGTGTTTCTATAAATAAGCATTGATCAAACGCAAAAGAGACACATTTAGCAAAAACTGTTTAATTTATATATGTATTTCTTTAATTACGTAAAGAAACATTAAATGTGAGATGAATTTAAATTGAAAAACAATCATTCTATTAATAATAACTTTTGTTATCAGACGTTTCTTTCAGAAATAACTTCATTAAGATATAAATGTCAAAACTGTTTTTCTATTGGATCGCGTTCCACAAACGGGGCTTTTACCCTAATACTCAAATTTTCATTGTTTTATCTCATATTTTTGAGTAATTACGTTTTAAAAATGACACTTTTAAATTTCGTACTCAAGTGCTTGCAAACTTGTAAACGATTAGGATTTTACGTAATTTAAAAAGATATTAGTCCAACATGGCTGCCATTTTAATCAATGTATTATAGTAACGAAAAATTAAACGATTATTACGTTTTTCATCGGATATTAAAATTATTAAATAGATTATATTATCATATAAAAATGATATCTAAATACAATAAGGAAATAAAATTTCAGTTTTAATTCATTGGAAAATAAAAAAATAATTTCTTTGAAAAGTCACTGTTTGACAGATACATAGGCGTCTGAACATATTTTTGTAGCAAGTAGTTTTAAAGAAAATGAACAATTTTTTGTGAAAAAACTTCTCCTTTTTAATTTGGTTTTTAATAAAAAGAAAAGACTATCGATTTCAAAAATTTTTAAACTATTTGAGTACATTTATTAATAATATTTTCGTTTCCAGTTAACCTCACTTTGCTATTATTAAGAAACGCCAATGTCACTTTGGTTTGTACTGGGTGTGTACATTTATTTTACTGCCACCTGCCGTTCTATAAATAAATAAAAAATAAATATATTTTTCAGTAAATTAATGAATAACTTCAAATTCTTTTTAAATTAAGTTACTTTAAATACTAATCTTTTAAAGTTAATTGATTTTATTATGCAAAAATGTTAAAAACTTGAAATAGAGCCCGATATCTATACTCCAAAATCTGAATTACTATCATTTGTATTACAGAGAATGATACTGAATAAGGTTCTTTTCTTGGATCTAATAGAAATATTAACCGGCTAAAACACTGTCGGTTCAAGTAGCCTCAAATTCATATGTGTGGTTTTACCGCCTAATTGTCAAATTAAAGAAAAATTCAAAAAATAAACTTGGGTTATAACATATAGTCTCATTTAAAAATCTATAAGTTTGTATCATAGCTCGAAAACCATAAGAGCTATAAAGCTCCTGACTGTAGCAATTGGTTGCCCCCGTCGATATCTACAACTCTTATTTGAACAATTTTTCGATTAAATCAACGATTTGGCTGTAAGAAAAATGGCAACTTTTGAAAAACTCACGCTGTATTACATAATCGTTCTTTTCAACACATATTTTTAAATCAAGAAACTTTTTTTTTTAAAAAAGTTCTCGTAAAAAATGGAATAGGGGTTGCATGTTTCATTCCTTTAAAAGTTTAAAAGATCACAACAAAAAAAAATTCATAGGTTTAGCTAATTAATATAGGTATATTAATTAGCTGAATATTTTTAATTTGGCAATTAAAAATATTCATAGCCTTTTTATTGGTAGAACACGCCCACAAAATGCCATTTCTTTAATTCCAACAATGCCAGTTTCAAGAAAGAAAAGAAAGTTAATTTTCTTGTTCTCATTTTTGGAAGCTGTAACTTTAAGAAAAGGCCTACGAGCTTTTTTTTACATGAAAGACCCCCTTTAATTTTCCCCTGATAAAGGAATCACCCTCTGGAAATTTTCACACTTATTTGGCAACACCCTGTATATTAAAATTATACTGGATTGTAAAATTTTATTCAAAGCAGCTGCTATTTTCTTCTCTGGTCTAATTTTATTTATTTGACACTTTATGTAAATATAAGGTCTTACTAATTCGCAATAATTTTAATATAGCCTTTTAATTCGCTTCGTGTAACAGCTAATCGTGGACTGGTGTATTTCTATTTAATTTTAAATTTAGTTGTTAAGTATCATCACTCACACTTCTCCTTAACACAACAAAATATTAAATGTTTGTTTTTTTATTTTAGAATATAAACTCGAAACTTGTTCTTTATTCAAAACGTTTAATATTTTACGCACAAATCAGAACAATTAAATATTGATAAATCAAATTAATTATTTTATTACTGATCCATTACAGTCCCGCTTTATCACAGTCTTCGGCAACGGAGGACGGACACAACACGTCACACTGTAGCGGAACCAATACACAAGTTTCATCAAACCAATCAACACCCAGCCATCAACCTGAACAAAGTCAACAGCAACAAATATTTAACGTTTCAACGCCATCCACATCACACAACACTTCGGTTAATTCGTCGCCAACGTCCGAAAAAAAGAAAGATCGAGTATCAAAAAAATTATTGAAAGAACTGGCGCCTTGTAAAGCTCTACTAGAAGATTTGGAAACACATGATGACGCATGGCCATTTTTACTTCCAGTCAATACAAAACAATTTCCCACGTATAAGAAAATTATTAAAAATCCAATGGATTTGTCAACTATTAAGAAAAGATTAAACGAGGCTTAGTAAGTATTATTATTTAGTGTTCCGTACCAAAATTGGTAAAACGTCCGTTGTCACAGGTGATTTTCTCTGAAGCCATTCGACGTGAAAATTTCAAATTTACCACAGAGATTCTAGTGGTTAATTTCAGGGGAAAACCTGAAATGTGGGAAAAAATATTTTCCCAAAAGTATTGAATAGGGTACTATTTTCAATAATATATCAAACTATATATTTCTGTTAATTTTTTTTTTTTTAAACTCTTGAAAACTGTTATTCCCGACCTCTGTTACTAGAAGGATCGCTCAGAAAAATCTGAAAAAATTCATGTACATTAAAAATGAGGTGTACAGAGTAATTTCCTCAGTATGTCAAAAGAAAACTAATTATACATATCGACGGCTTACTGCTAGAACCACGTATCTTGAAAATTTTATAATTAAAAACATTTAATTAATTAAATAATACATATTCTAATATCAATTTTTGTCACTCTTATCTAATTTGTGTGTTAGAAAGAAAACTAAAATAGAGTTAGCTCTCTTTCTAGCACACATGTCAGATAAGATTTTCTAAAGATGTCACGGTGCAAAAGTCCTTGGTGTACGCATGGGGTTAAAATTATTTAAAGAAGGTCAAGTAGAAAATAAAATTCATTCGTTAGGAAAAAAATTTTTCTATTTTCATATATTACACCCATCAATATGTTCAAATCCATAAGAACCATTGATTGTACGGAACACTATTTGCGCAAGTACTACTTGCATTTCACGACTTTTTTTGTAAATAAGTAAGTGAATTATAATTTTTAATTTATTAAATTACAGTTATAAAAATCGAGAAGAATTTCGTGCAGATGTTCGACAAATGTTTAATAATTGTGAAACATTCAATGAAGATGACAGTCCGGTTGGAAAAGCAGGACATTGTATGCGTCAGTTTTTTGAAGCGCGATGGGCTGAACTTTGAGAATGATCGAAATGTTAATAATAAGTTTGAAAAAAATGGTGTCTCCTCCATAGCAATAAAAAAGTTTCTAACAGTTGAAAATCTTATTTTTCAGTAATAGTGATTTGAAAATATATTTCGATTAATTCACTGAGAACTTATTTTTATTTAGCTACTCCAATACGCTTTCATTTTGAATAGATGAAATTAAACAAACATGGGCAAATGTAGCATTGTCAAAAATTATTTTAAAATGGACATTTGTTAAAAGTGAAAATTAAAAATTTAAAAAAAAAAAAAAAACAAAAAAAAAAACAATACGCTGTTGTAAAAATATTTAAAAAAAAATCTTAATACAGGTATTTGTGTAACTTAAAGTGATATTATAGACTTCTTATATAATTAATAATGCTTTTTAGTTAGACACATAAGCCGTCAAAGCACGTAACATTTACTACGAATTGAACTACATGTAGTTATTTAATTAGCCAACGATTTTTGTAATTGTTTTTTATAAAACTTATTTTAAAAAAAAAATTACTTAATTTAATGAAAATATAATATTTTAGTTTTTAAATTTACTTATTCACGGTGAGCACTTGTCAAATTTTTAAGTAACTTCTTTCTAAAAGAAATTTTTGAATTTAAATTATAGGTCGTTCTGTTTAATATTTCAGAATTATTTTATTATTTTTCATTAAAATTTAAAAGCACAAAATACAAAAACATTATTTTCAGATCTGCGCCTTCCCGGTTATTTATTTATTTATTTATTTATACGTATATATTTTATGGTTGAAAATTTTTATTTACAGTATTTTTTTTTCATAAAAAATTGCTCTCTTTCAATGAGCCATTCCAAAAAATTTCATTTTATACGAATAAACAATTTAGTTATAGAAATGTACTTAATTTTGTATATTAATAATTTGTAATAACTAGAATTATTTTTAATGAATTTCTTTAAAAACGCCGTTTGTTCATTGTCTATCAAAAAACCACATTGAGAAAATATTTCACCAGTTTTTGCATAAATAATTTTATTGTATGTTACTGTAACACACGTTTTTTCTTGGCCATATCCGAAAATGCATTAATTACTTTTTAAAATGTAATATAGTAACAATTTTTGAGATTACAACCTAAAAATTTTGTATATATTTTCATTTATTTTTTTTCTGTGATAATATTGGAGAAATTTTTTAATCCGCCACCATTTAATACTTTTAAGAATTCAATTATAAACTCAAATATAATCTTAAAAAAATAATTATATACCTAATAAAAAAATATTTTTAAAAAAAATTATCATTAAATAATACACCAAAAAATGTTTTTTTGTACATTTAAAATTTCCCGTTAAAACATTACTTGACGTCAAGATTCAGTATTATTAAAAAAAAAGATACAAGAGCTTCGTAACATTCACAATATTCATAATAATATATTGTTATATTCTGGCTATTTTATTATAATAAAATAATTTCTATGTAGTATGTGCGTCAACTGTTAAATGAATAATAATACAGTGGAACCTCTCTTAACTGGACAGCATTTTCACGCGAAATTTTTTTTTAATCTCTTCACTACTGATGTACAAGATATTGTACATTAAATTTAGGGGTATGTTAACGTGATTTTTTAACTGAGAAAAATTAAAAACTTCTTAAATTTATTTAAAATTACTAAATTACCCTAAAATATTCAAAGATGTCAGATTAAAAATTTTAATTAAAATAAACCCTTTTTTAAAATAATGTCCAGTATGCTGGACAAAAGTATCATTGATGTAAAAAAATTTTAAAAAATCAAATATTTCGAAATTTTACACAAAGTCAGTTACATATTTATAGTCCTTCACTTTATTCGCTAAAGAACTCAAAATAAACCATTTTTATATTTCAATTTTCGTGTGAAAATTCTATCCGATTAATAGAGTTTCCGCTGTATACATAAATTTTTCCAAATATAAATATTATCAATCAATTTTAACAACAAAGTTTTCCAATACGGTTACCTAGAAATGTTGTTTCCAAGTTTCCAACCACTTAAATCGTAAGTTCACGTTTACATAGCAGGTAATTTGACAAATAAGCAATATTTATTATTCTGTTTTAATGAGTAACAAATCAAAAAAATTTACTTATTATGGGCGCAAGCCAAAAAGAACTTTTTTACCTACAGCTGAATTTATCTTTCTCTGTCATATTAATAGATAGAAGTTTATTCACTCATTCATTTAAAAATATAATTACTTCGTTTGGTTGGTAATCATGTAAATAACACAATCTGTGTTCCTCTCACTTCAATTTCTAGAGGTCTTTTGTGCTTGCGACCATAATACAATACCTTTCTAGGCACCTAAGTAATCGCTTACCGTCAATTAGTAAATAAATTTCTTAATGGAAATAATTACTTATAGAAGCGTACTATTCATTTTTATTAAAATAGCAATTTCAATAAACTTTATTACTTTTTATTAATTCCTTTCAATTTATTAATATTTTGTAGTAGTGTCCATAAGTTTATTTTTGTGACCATGAATACTTAAAAAATTTCAACATCCGAGACCACAAAAATAACACTTACGATCCTTGGTAAATAATTATTGGTAAATTATTTTTTTAAATTGTTATTTCGACCATAGAGATTACCTTATCTACTTGTGTCGTTGGTCTGGTATCAGACCGCTGCGTATTTTGAGAAAATCATCTATATTTGAGTTGCTTAGTATCAAAATCTACTAATTGATGTTTAGAAAAGATGATTAGTACTATTATCAAAAAACAAAATTATCGTTTTACCCCTCTTTTAATCAAAATTATTTGGATTTAGTAGGTTTTGATAGCAACGTTTATATAAAGTGCGTGTTAAAACAGAAATTATAAGGGAAATTTATTTAAAAAAACTTGATTCAGCAATATTGGATGTATCAGGGTTAGACGATACAATTTGTTTTGTAATATTGTAAACTATTTTCATTTTGTCACTTAAAACCAAAGTGCTTACTTAGTAATTCATTTACATCTACGATTTCATTATTTAAAATTTTAGATAAATACTAAAATGCAAATTTTACGTGAAAACATAATTTTATACTTCGTACGTCCCGCATGTCAGTGAAAAAATTAAAATTTGAACGGTTAAAATCTAAAATATAGGTTATGTATAGGTATTTAGCAGGATTTGTAAAGTTTTCAATGTAATTTTAGCAGGATTTGAAAATTATGTTATATTTCAGTTGCAGATTTCTTTAGTAAGCAGTTAAAATTACAACAAAAAATGTTAAGGGGCATATGCCTTGTTGCATTTAAAAATTAATGGCCCTAAAAAATCAAAATTCGAAAAGTGCATTTAGTAGATTTTGATACTAGGCGATACATTTATAATACTGGTTTCACTATGCGTTATACTTCTGAGCCGTGATGTCAACCATTTTTGATTGATGTTCATCATGGCTACGTCCAAAGTAGATGGAGAAATGTATGCCGACGCGCAGATCGTGATGACGTAGGTGGCGAATTACATATATACAGCGTGAGTTTTGTGAGAGTTGCCATTTTTATTACAGCCAGACTGTTAATTTAATTGAAAAATTGTTCAAATAAGAGTTGTAGATATCGACGGGGGTAACTGATTGCTATAGTTAGGAGCTTTATAGCTCTTATTAACGGTTTGGCTGTAATAAAAATGGTAACTTTCAAAAAACTCACGCTGTATAAATATAACAATAAATAATTGTAAAGTTGTCTTTTTCTAAAAATTCAAATATGTGACGTATTATGACGTAGTTGGCGAACTGCGCAAAAAAAGCTTATTTTGGACTCAAATGTAGCGTACCTTTCGGTGTCTACTTTGGCTACGTCATTAATAGCATAAATATTTTAATTTTAGTTGATTAAAAATTGTATAATTTTTAGTGGCATTATTTTGCAATAGGCAATATAGTCTGCTAAGTAATAATTAATAAAAAAATCAACATTATTTCTTTAGGACTACTGTTAAATACTCAATTATGAGTCCCAGCAGTCTGCCATTTCATTATATGCTGCTACAAAATTTAATTAAAATTACTGTGTGTTACATTAAAAAAGAAGGGAAAACAGCATTTTTCTTAGATTTTCCATATGGCCCATCAATTCGGTTGAAAATCAGTAGTAGAATATTTTCTCAATGTACTAATTTCTTGATTTAGGTAATGTGTTGTACATTTCTAGATAAGTTTCGTGAAATAGAAAAAACGAATAGTTAATACGATTTACTCTATTATATTTTTGAATTCGTAAACATAATTTATTGTACGCTTACAAACATTTGTAAATTTTTTTTATTTTAGTAAACGTGAGTGCTGTTTAAATTGTAAACATTTTAAAAAATTTATTTTAATTAAAAACATGCCTTACCAGTCAATCAGCATTCGAAAGAAAATGTACGCACACATAAAACATTATTTTCGATTAAGTTTTTTTAAATTTTATTTCCGTTACTAAAATCATTGAAAGTACAGTGGTTAATTGAACTGTATTACTTTTGGATAGTATTAAATTTTATAAGTATTTTAAGTAGTAATTTTTAAAAATAATAATTTTCTTTTTCGAAAGTAAACAGTTCAAAATATATTTGTGCGCGTGCGTAATTTGAACGAAATTCATGTAAAAAAAGTACATCTCTTAATAAAAGTGCTGCCAATAGTTAAAATATAAATGCGCCGTAATGACAGTTTAATGCTAAAATGTGTATGCTCTATATTTAAAAGGAATCACTCATACACTTAAAATATATCACACTCAGAACAAGGCTCAAAATAACACTAATGGAATAACTTATTTAAAAATCTGTAAATTTTTTTATTTTTAATAAATTAGAGACTGTAACGCTGTATGTTTTTGACGGTTTATGGTATAAACTGTTAGCTAAATTATTAAAAATAATAAAATTATATTAAAATAAGTAGTAAACATTTTTGAGTAACTTGTTTTGAGTCATGTATTCATATTAATTGTATTGTAATTGATCTATGTTAGATTTAGAATGTCAACAATTTTCTGTTTTTCTTTTTCATTTAGCGTGTAATTAAAACTAAATAGATAATTATGAAAATGAAAACAATTGTATTAATTGACATGTAAGATATTTATAATAATAATTATATTATTTAATTATTGTGACAAATAATATTTCGTATTTGATTTTTATTTATATTGTTTTCTTTTTTTCTTATTTTTAACTTTCCATTATTTTCGAATTCGAGTAATCATATTGTCTGATCTAATACGGTTTTCCGATGGGTTTATTTTTAAAATCGAAACATTTTACATGGCTATTGTATTGTCAATTTGCTTTTCATGTAATTAATTCGTACTGTGGTGTATTTGGAATAAGATAATTACACGACTGCCAAAATAAAAGAGTGTCATGTTTTTACGGTTCATGTATGTATGTTTGTGAGTTTATTTACTTCATCATACCTTCTGAATGCTCGAATCGACTTAAGTGCGTGTGGTTTCATTCGATTTTTTCCATTACTCTAAATAATAATATAAGCTAAATGACGTCTTAAAAAATCAGTGGAGTAGCTAGACAAGCATTATCATTAAATGATATGAAAAGATGCCTTAATGCCTTGGATGTGTGTGGTATCGTTAGAATTCTTACGTTACTCTTGGTAGGATATAGCTAAACCTTTTTGCTATATCGTGCGGTGGATAGGGATCGTATCAAAAAATCGTACAAAAAAATATATTCAAAAACTTCATAAATGCAGCAGAGCTCTGAAGATACATAGCGTGATGTCGGTTCTTTTTTGTGACGTATTTGTTGACTCATTTGTTTCGCCAGTGGCGGCTCATAACTTTTTTAATATATTGGAGACCCAATAGGGATGTGGTATATTTTTATGTAGGGTGTTGCTAAATCATTGAGGAGAGAATCGACTAGAGAGAATGCTGTGTATTACAAATACATTAGGAAATTGAAGCAAAAAAATTGACTGATGTGAGCAAAAAAATTGACTGATGGGATTACTTTAATGGCGGTCAAACCATTAATTTAATGGTTTAATTGGTTTATCTAATATTTATAAACAAGTCTCCGTGGTTACAATTTGGGCTTACTAAAATGGAGTCATGCTTCAAAATTTAATGCCTGTTATCTCTAGGAAACATATGTTAATATGTTTGATTCAGTGCTCTGTGTGCTAAATACTATAAGTGACGTACGATTTTTAATCTATCTCTAATTTCATTAAATGTTCGTATAATATCTATGGAAACGATCAAAATAAAATTCAAATTGTTTTGTTTACTTACACGTCACTATGCAACATAATATATGAAATTAAAGCTTATAGATATATTATTCACAAAACAATCGCAAGCCCATTGAACAATTGTTAATACGGTGATTTCATTGGTCGAAAAGTATAGAGTAATGATCATTCCTCCACACCTTTGCATAATGCCTAACTTTCTCAACAATTAACAGGTATGTAACGAGTGTGTTCTTCAACAGGAGTAGAAAAAATTCATTAAATGTGAGATTTCTCGACAGTGACATGTTGCCGCATAATATATACTACAGCTGAACTATTTTGTCTTTGCCGGTGAAGAATTTATGCGCAATGGACAATTTTGGACATATGCCGGTAAGTACCATTTGTGTATCATCTCGAGTGAAACATATCAGAGAAATACATGCAATAAACATGTATACAAAAAATAAATAAATAATTGATACAAACATAAATAGTTATATGAAACTAATTTTAACTCTGCACTCAAGCAAAAAAAAAAAGTGAGTTGTAAATAAGCTGGTAAGACATGTAGCACATGACAACGACCGACGTTCTTTATTTGACTGATTCTTTTGACGTTCTAACCTTGTTTCCCCAAAGTTGAATACTAAATGCGCTAAATACGTCCTCAATGCAGTTTTTATTAGTTTTAATTTTAAAAAGATAATTCAACGTGATTTTGTATTATTTTATTTACAATTTTTCTAATAAATGAATGTGTTTGCAGTTATTAAATAAAATATTCATGTAATATGAAGTATGAGCAGTCATTACAGTTCAACATTCAGTGTGTCATGTGGTACATGTCTTATGATCCAACAGACAAAACACCTTTAAATATGGTAGAGTTAATGGACAAACCACTTGTCATGCTGTACATGTCTTATAGCCCGTCTACACTACACCAACTTTTGTTTGTACAAACTTTTACACAAACAAAAGTTGGTGCAAATGGTACGTGTGGACGTGAAGTTTGCGCAAACATTTTGTAAAATCACACAAACTTTTGTTTGAATAAATTGTTTGCACAAACATAAGTTTGGGCAAACGATACGTATGAACGTGATATTTTAAGTTTGTACCATTGTTTGTGGATTTTTGTATCTCGCATCAAAAAGTTGGTATGAACGTGTGAATTTGACAACTACCGTAAAAATGACTGAGGCGAATTCAGGCTTTACACCGTATTTTTTTATATTTATTTTATGAGTACGTATTCTTTAATATTAATTAATATATTAAAGAACATTAATTTAATATACTAAAAATTTACGCGAGAATGGTCACTTTATTACAGTAATCAAAAATTTTGGAAAATGCCCTGGTTTTTAAAAAAATTACAAAAATAATGTAATTTCTTCTCTATGGTAAATAGGGGTCAAAAGAGACGATAACATGGTGAATGGGGACGATCCGTAGGGCCGACCAAAATTGAAACAGAAATATAACATAATTTCGAATTTTTTTGTATTTATACATCCAAAAAAGAAATAATACTTCATGATTTTGTCGTATACGTATATTTTTACTTGATGTTAATTTTAATTTTACCACCAGAGGCGCGAGTGAGAATCTTTTCGTCGCCAATAGTCAAATTAATTTTGACTATGATTGAAATGAAAATGATTTTGTGTAGAAATTGAAATGAAAATGATTTTGTGTAGAAATTGAAATGAAAATGATTTTGTGTAGAAATTGAAATGAAAATGATTTTGTGTAGAAATTGGCAATAAATATTTTTTAAATTTTTCAGATATTATGTTTCAAAATAACTAAAATTTCGATTAAACAAGAATTCTTTCATTAGAGCACCAAAATAAATAGTTTTTAGAGAAAGTTTTAAAAACAAAAAGTAACACTGCGTTGAAGACGTCAATTTAAATTGATTTTTTAATATTTTTTATTCAACTTCAACCTTAGTTATTGTTGTTACCAAAAAATATTATCATTCTACTATATTTTAAGAAAGATATCTATTCCGATTTATGTTTAGTGTTTTTAAACCAAGCTCATGAGAACATTTTTCCTTGTGTTCCTATTCACCCGCCTTTCTCGATTCATTCCAGTCTAGGGTAATGGTCTCCGAAAGACATTGAAACTGAATACCTACAATAAATAAATATAAATATTTATTATCAATAAACTAAAAATATTTATTACGACCGACACTTTGTAGGTTATAAAAGGCGACTTGCTTCAAAAAAATAATGTGTACCTACTTGTATCTAGTGTATTGTATACTTTAACCATCGATATTTGGGATGACTTTTTGAGAGTGATTATAAACTTTTAAAAAGTTAGTTATTTTATTACTTGTACCAAATATCACCCTATGCTCACTCCAATTGTGCTTAAATATATTACCTGTTTTATGACTGGCGGTTTCTATTAACACTAACCTAGATAAGTAGACAACCTACAGCGCACAATACTAATAATTATTGCTGTACTTGAGAAGTCATCCCATTTATATATGGTCAAACTTTACCAATATTCTCTACAAAAGTTTGCTCAAACAAAAGTTTGTGCAAAAATTCACTCAAACAAAAGTTTGTGTAATGTGGACGTGTTATTTGTACAAACTTTTGTTTGTGTAAAAGTTTGTACAAACAAAAGTTTGTGTAATGTGGACGGGCTATTATAAGCGCAAAGCGTTAATATGTATAAAAAACATCCCATGCATTTTGGGGGTTTATAAAAAAAAACTATTACAATAAAAATTTCTTGAGTTAGTTTAACTTTTGTCGCTAATAGTAATTTTATTAGTAAAAAATTTTTTCATCCATTTACTTTCACGTGTTTTCTTTTCGCATTTCACCGGCAAAGATAGAATAGTTGACCTGTAATAAAATAAAGAGAAACAATTTGTTTGTATGTCCAAAGTAAACTCAAGATTTCAAGAAGTACTGAACCGATTTTGGAAATGTTTCACTGTTACAGGGTGGCGATCGACTTGTAAAACCTGGAGAAGTCAGGGAATTTCAAATTTCCGGAATAGTCAGGAAAAAGTCAGGGAATTTCAGTCTTAATCAGGGTATTTTATATTTTTTTCAGTTTCTGATTAAAAATTATTATAGCAATGATAAATAGATAATGATAAGTAAACAAAAGAGATTTAATATTAACACTTATGTTTATTGCTTTTTTAAGAGTTACAGATATTTGATTGATATAAATAAAATTTTTTAATTAGGTAAACAAAAATCGGGAAATAGATTGACCCCGTAATTCGCAATCTCAAAATCTTCACACAGTTTTTGATAATAAAAATTTAATATAGTTACATTTAAAATAATATTTTTTTCAGTAAGCCCTGGAATTTTATTCAGTCAGGGAGAAGTCAAGGAAAAGTTAAGGAATTTTCAAATTGGTTTTCAATCGCCACCCTGCTGTTAGAAAGCTACGCTATTTCAGATTAACGTAGACTATGTTATATACCAAAGGACCCAAAAGGCGTCCAAAATACACTATTCCACCGATTTTGAAAATCTTTCCACTATTAGAAAGTAAAACTATTCCAGATTGATATAGGATATGTTATACGTATAAGATTATGAAATCTTCTGGATCCTAGAAACCCAAAAGGAGTCTAAAGTGAACTATTTAAAAAATTTTGAAAATTTTTTCACTGTTACAAAGTTAAACGGTTCCAAGCTGAAACTGACAATGTTGCGTGAAGTTCGTCATGGTCTTGAGGACCCCAAAAGCTTCAAAATTAACTACTCAATCGATTTTCAAAATTTTTTCACTGTTGAGAAGTGAAACAATTCCAGGCTGACATAGCTATATTACATTAGGTCGTCCAGGATTCTGGTTGTTCGTTAGGGTATTAGAGACTCAAAAATAACTTAAAATAAACAGTTAGACGGAACTTAGGTAGTAAGATCATAATGATGATGGACCACTGGATTGGGTAGTAAGGTCATAGTGATTGTGGACCACTTAGTAGAAAGATCACAGTGATTATGGGACACTGGGTAGTGAGGTCATAGTGATTATGAGCCAGTTGGTAGTAAGGTAATAGTGATTATGGATCACTAATAGTCTAGTCTAGAAGAGCCATTTTAGTGAAATTCTCATAGAGGGCACCAAAAATTATGATTTTGGTGTCATTCGATTCGTATTGACCTCTAGAAACTTTTTGAAAAAGTTGAAAATGCGCTCATGTTATAAACAAAAGAGTGAAAAAAAATGAGTGTTTTTGTTTTTTTGAAAAATTTCAAAAACTATTCAAGATTTTTGAAATTAAAAAAAAGATCTGAAAAGAGTAGGAAATTTCACAAAAATAAGTCCCAACTCCCGAAACGGTATCTCCAATATTTATAATTTTAACAGAGCCCTAAAATTATTGCTAAAATGGGGTGTTTGGCGTTCTCGCGCACCGCGTCATTCAAACACGGTAAACAAAAAAAATTATTTAAATATATTAAATATCAATATTAAGGAATGAAAAAATTCACTTACCTTCGGAATAAATTGATAAACAATAATCCGTGCAAAAAAAATTTTATATGTATTTTTTCATTAGTTATGCTAACAGTGTGGCCATTGGAACCATATCCGCCATATTCAGGCCAAATTTGAAGTGAGTAACCGTAGTAACAGAATAAACAAGGTATACAAATTCAATGCATTTGGCCTGTTAATGGCGTCAACCAATAAAAAACTAGACCTACTAATGGCCACACTGGTCACTGTAGTTATGCTATTGTTAATTAACAAAATTTTTGAAACCGAAAGTTGACATAGAAACCTTAATAATTATTTAACTAAAAAGCTCAAATTTTTTTGCTTCGTAGAATTGTTCTGAAGTGGTGAAAAAATAGATTCCCGTTGAAAAAATCAAAAATTTTTAATTTTCCACTTTTTTATAAACAATCAATTGCATTGAAAAATGAGAAATGTTGATAAAGCAATTGGTTTTTTTTTTGTTTTTTTAAATCTTAATTATTTCCTCTTTTTTTCATTGAGCGCCACTTGAAAATAATTTTTTTAAATTTTTAAAAGCTATTATTTAAAAAATTGTTATAAACAAATGCATTGTTTTTGAGGCAATGAAAAAAATTTTTTTTTGATTCGAAGGACCAATAAATATTATGATTTTTAAAAGAAAAATCGTTTCTTAAAAAAAATTTTTTATTGCTCAAAAATGCATTTGTTAATGAACAATTTTTTTGTGTCATTTATTATTAATATTAAAGATCCGTTTTTTTTTTCTTTTAAAAAATCATTATTAATATTGCTCTTTCATATTCCGAAGAAATTACAATTTTTTATTTATATTTAATAAGTTTATTTAATAAACAATTTGTTATAAACAAATAAATTTTTACGTTTTTTAATTGTAATTTCTTCGGAATATGAAAGAGCAATATAAATAATGATTTTTTAAAAGAAAAAAAAAAACAGATCTTTAATATTAATAATAAATGACATAAAAAAATTGTTCATTAACAAATGCATTTTTGAGCATTAAAAAATTTTTTTTAAGAAACGATTTTTCTTTTAAAAATCATAATATTTATTGGTCCTTCGAATCAAAAAAAATTTTTTTCCATTGCCTCAAAAACAATGCATTTGTTTATAACAATTTTTTAAATAATAGCATTAAAAAATTTAAAAAAATTATTTTCAGGTTGCGCTCAGTGAGAAAAAGACGAAATAATTAAGATTTAAAAAAACAAAAAAAAAAAAAACAAATGCTTTATCAACATTTCTCATTTTTCAATGCAATTGATTGTTTATAAATAAGTGGAAAATTAAAAATTTTTGATTTTTTCAACGGGAATCTATTTTTTCACCTCTTCAGAACAATTCTACGAAGCAAAAAAAATTTGAGCTTTTTAGTTAAATAATTATTAAGGTTTCTATGTCAACTTTCGGTTTCAAAAATTTTGTTAATTAACAATAGCATAACTAATGGAAAAATACATGTAAAAATTTTTTTGCACGGATTATTGTTTATCAACTTATTCCGAAGGTACGTGAATTTTTTCATTCCTTAATATTGATATTTAATATATTTAAATAATTTTTTTTGTTTACCGTGTTTGAATGACGCGGTGCGCGAGAACGCCAAACACCCCATTTTAGCAATAACTTTAGGGCTCTGTTAAAATTATAAATATTGGAGATACAGTTTCGGGAGTTGGGACTTATTTTTGTGAAATTTCCTGCTCTTTTCAGATCTTTTTTTTTTAATAAAAAAATCTTGAATAGTTTTTGAAATTTTTCAAAAAAACAAAAACACTCATTTTTTTTTCACTCTTTTGTTTATAACAATTGCAATTTTTATGAGCGCATTTTCAATTTTTTCAAAAAGTTTCTAGAGGTCAATACGAATCGAATGACACCAAAATCATAATTTTTGGAGCCCTCTATGAGAATTTCACTAAAATGGCTCTTCTAGACTAGACTATAATAGTAAAGTCATAGTGATTAAAGGTCATTAAAATCGCAAAATAAATTTTGATTTTTTGTAACGTTTGAGCGGAATGGTCTTTTTCATTGCGTTTTGTTTTGGTTTTTATTTGTAAATATTTATTATTAATGCCCTATCAGCTACTCAGTTACATAAAAATCGCATTCCGAAATATTCAGAATTAAAACAAATAATATTAATTCGTGCTTTGTTACAAGAAGATTGGATGATAGATCGATCAATAATGTTTTGGGAGCGATTTACTTCAATGAAGTTATCGATTTTGTTACTTCAAAAGGACGGCGGGATTTGAAAAAATACGCAGGCACTCTTTTTCAACAAGAAGTAAAAATAAGTGAGGTTTTGCAGGGTGGATAGTGGATATTTCAGCAGGATAATGTCTCAATCCACAATGCTAAGTGTGTACAGGAGTGGTTTAAACAAATAAACTGATCTGTTTTACACGACCAGCAAGATCACCTGATCTTAACATCATCGAAAATGTATGGAGTTACTCGTCCCGTAAAGTATACGACGGCGGGAAACAATATAATTTCAAAAAAAAGAAAAAAGAAAAAATTGATAGAAAATATTAGACGTAACTGGCGCCAAATCCCACTGGAAAACGTGAGGAATTTATATATGAAAATATTCCAACAAAAATTTCACAAATTCATAGTGGAAAATAAAGCAGGCTCAACCAGTTATTAATTATTAAAATTATACGTAATTTTTGAAAGGTGAGGCTATATTATGGGGCAAAAAATTATATTAATATGTTTTTGATATAACTTTTGTGATTTGTTTGTGCGTTTATTTTATTAAAACAAATGCTGCATATTTTTATTTACACAATAAAATATTTTCGAAATATACGACTAGTGGCTAACTGTCGTAACTGTCGTAACTGTTGAACCTGTTTCTGTAAAATAAAAGTGAAATATAAAAATTCTTAAGTGAGGCTATATTATGAGGCAGACTGTATATATTATAGGGTGTCATCAATTAAGGAGCAATTATTTTTAATAGTGTATAGTAGACGTAAAACAAATACGATTTCTCAAAATAAATACCTAAATAAATAAATAAATAAAATAAAATAAAATTCGCATAATAAACAAGCTACGATCTTTCGAAATTTTCACAAAAGAAAAAATAAAATAAAATAAAATTTTTAATTTTAATAATAAGGGCTTCCAGGTACCTCAAAACAAGTTTATATCATAGTTCCGGGCTCAAGTAATGTTATGACAGTGACCGTAATAGCTGAATTTTCGATTCGAAAATTCGTCAAAATAGACCTACGAATGTCCACTGTATTTTTGTTTACATATTTTTTGATTTGTCAAGTCTCTACGGTTACCGGTGTTGACAGTTTTGACTTAAAAATATATTTGATAACAGTTTTTTTTTCTTCAAAAATACATATGTATAGTGGAGACCTCTAGATGGATT
Source organism: Brachynemurus nebulosus (assembly GCA_035578155.1). Taxonomy (NCBI): domain Eukaryota; kingdom Metazoa; phylum Arthropoda; class Insecta; order Neuroptera; family Myrmeleontidae; genus Brachynemurus; species Brachynemurus nebulosus. The sequence continues at coordinate 56,114 of JAPWDM010000027.1, forward strand.
TTTTTTTTTTGTAAATTCTTCATAAATATCGTTAAAGATATTTAAATATTACCTATTAGAGTTATTTCAAATAAAAACATTTTTTCTATATTGGATGCATTAGATACTTTAAATTGTTTTACAATAATAGAAATTGAATTTACGCGCTCTTTTTTATATAAGTTTATGATCAGAAGATAGTGTTACTGGAGTTGCTTATAAATGGAATTATGGGAAAAATAAATATTTCGAATGTTTCTGTTGAAGTGACTGTTTTAATAATATTATCCATATTATCAGTTATACTTATTACTCTAATTCACTTAGTATTAAAGCCATTAATATTCTATCGAGAATTATATATTTCATTGGTGATGTATCGAAGAAAGTCAAATAAAGTCAAAAGAGGTAGTTTTTGAGTGTTTTTAATTCACTAATTATTATAGTAATAATGGGTAATAATGCAGTGATATCTAAATTAACTTAATTAACACAAATTCGTAGTTACGTAACTTCCGATCTTGTGTTCTAGTGTACCTATTATATTAATTTTTTATATTTTTTCACAATTACATAGTACATATATTTGGTATACTATTTCATTTACTTACTTTTCGTTTGTATTAAAAGTTTTTAATTATGTATAAACGGTATATACTTTTTAATATACCGTATTCTTTATACAATATACACCATATACCGCATATACCTTATGCATGCTATAGTCCAAAATAATTAGGAACTTTATATCGGTACCGAAAATTAAATTTGTATTGGAATCTTTAGGTACCTTTTATGTAATTGTAGACTTGTCTAATGCTTCTTATTAGTTTCATTTTTTATTCTATTAGATAACTTCGTGGTATAACTATGTTATAATGTTATATATGATGCATTATATTAATGTATACAATTGTTACTAAATAACTCAATTACATTTTGATTTTTTAGTTCCTTTTCAGACAAACAAAATAACTTGGCAAGTGTTTCGTTTACCAGGTGATAATACTCAAAGTAGTGACAGCGAACCGAGAAGTTCTAAAGATAAAACAAAAATATTTGAAAATACTTCTGGACCAAAGAAAGGTAAACTCGAAACTAAAGATGAAGAAGATTTTTTGTTAGAAGAAGCTGATGATGCTTTCAGCGTAAATTTTACTAATTTTGATGCTCGATTAAAAAAAACTTCAGAAGATTATAAAAAGGAATACAGTCATGTGCTTAATATGCATTTAGATAATAATTTTGATAACAATAAAGATAATGTAAAAAATGATCAGTTAATAAATACAAGTGTATTTGAACTTTTGGACAATAATTTAAAAGATTATATTATTTCAATGATGTCTCAGAAAAAAGACATTTTAAACTTCACAGAAACAGAATTAAAATACATATACTTAAAAATCGAAAATGAAATTAAAACAAAAAATGTTTTTAATATTTCGAACATTAAAAGTCCAAAAGTTAACTTAGATTATTTAAGATTATGCCAAAGAAAGAGTAATGTACAATTCAATTTACCAAAATTTTGTGTTAAAGAGGCAATCGAAAATTTGATAAGAACTGAAAATTCTAATATTATTGATGATAATGCTTCAATGATAACTGAAGATGCAATTAGCACGGTTAAATCAAAAACTGTTTTTGATTATCGTGATAATACATCAAAGAGAGGAAATTGGTTAAAATTTTGTCATGCCGTCAAAAAAATTCAAAAACCTAACAATAAATCGACTCCTGAAATAGTTAAGCTTATTTTTAACTCCCCAGAGGTAAGAATAGACAATCATACTAATTGGTTTGATGCTCCTGAAATTTTTTCTTCAAATTGTAATAGTCCAGAAATATTCGAAAATAATTTAATGGATAAGAATTCGATCTTACATGATAGCGTGTTGCCAAAAAAGGTTACAAAAAGTGATGTCAGTAATGAAACACATAAATATTCGTTATATTCTGAAGCAAATAAAGTTACAAGTCCTCTAGATTACTGGCTTCGAAAAAAGTATGCGCCACAAACAGTTACTGCCGAAATGGAAGAATTAATGAAACCATACTTGGAAAGTCAGTCGTTCATGTCAACAATGAAATCAATTTTTGAATAAAGTATGGATTCAACTAATGTACATAGCAGTAAAAAGACTGAATTCACTGCTTAGATTTCATTATTTGTTTGTTTTTTTAAATAAATGGACATTCATGTTTTTATTTATTTATTTATTTATTTATTTTTAGTCGATATTGTTAAGAATGAAACTAAATACAGCCCTGGATCTACAATTTTTAGAACCGGGGCAGAAACTTGAAAATGGCGCCCCCTTCCAACGTTTAACGTAAATTGTCAAAAAAACTCGTAAGTTCCTTTATAAAAGTCCAATTTTTTTCATTGCGGCTATGATAAAAATTGAGGGTTTTGTAAAGGATCAATATATTAGGTACAAGTTGATTTTTTATTTTAATAAATCTATTCTGAAAGCACTACAAGTTGTGCCAATTTCGAATTTTTATCACCAGCCCTATCAGAAATACAGGGGCGGAAAATTCCAAAATTTGGTAAAAAGTCAGTTTTCGGAAGTTTGTAAAAATTAAAGGATACAAGTTTCACAATTTAAATAGTTGTATTTGTTTCATAATGGGTAGTTGTACCCATATAGCTATTCTCATAAAAAATACTAAGCGAGGTTTAAAACATAATTCCTTCTATAAGAAAAAAATGTTTAAAAAGGGAATTTTGCTAAAGTTTTATATCCAACTTTAAAGTTTTCTTATAAAAGGGACGAAAATAGGTTAAATATGGGCATCGCTTAAAACAAAGAGACAGTTATATTATTAAAATGCTTTTTATTTCAATCTTTTAGGATGAACAGTTTATGAAATATGTGCATTGGCATAAATGGCTGCAAACACAAAAAGCAGCGCAAATTAGAAAACAAAAATGGCTACCACGTTTAAACCGTTCAAGATAATTTTTTTTAAGAATTTTTCTCAATACTTAAAATATAATAGAAACAACTGGAATAATATTAATTTTTTCTAAAATGGTTGAGCAACCAACTTTTTTTAGCCCATTTGATATAGAGTTATAGACCGACCTAGTATGATTTTGGCGCCCCCTGAAACTGACGCCCGGGGCAGGGGCCCCGGTTTGCCCCCCCCCCCCCCTTAGATCCAGGCCTGACTAAATATCTCTGTTGCTGCAACCCGCATAACATAGTGAATTTATAAAAACTTACATTTTTGAGAATAAAATTTTCAAAATACATACACAGTCGAACTCCAAGAAATGCGACATAACTGTTCCCTTCCCTTACTGAGCTGCAATTTTTGGAGTGCCTGTGATGGTCCAAAAAAAATATATTTTTATGTAACTTGTTTTAAAAAAGATAATTTTCAAGATTAATTTTACTATGAATGTGAATATTTGAATGCAATCAATAATTATCCCACACTACTTACTAAAAAAAAATTACATCCAACTCAACAAAAATTACAAAATAATTTTTAGAAGCTTTATTTAATTCAAAAAAATACAATAATACGTCTTAAATGTTATATTGTTTTCATAATAACGAAAATTAATTTAATAAACTGCAATAATATAACTTCTTCAATAATATACCAGTGACAACAATTCCTCTTGTAATTATAACAATATGTAGGTAAGTTCCATGTTAGTAAAACTCACTTAAGTGTACATCGCGTACACGGGGTATACGGTGTGCACGGTGTGCACCATTCGGACCGTCCATGATCAAACCAGCCAGTGACGCGAACACAAACATATGTGTATACTTAAGAAAGCCATGTACGTGTGTAAGCGACAGTGTTGACTCCCCGCTCTCACTTGATGTGTTTGTCGCACTTCTTGGAGTTCTGCTGTAATAAGATATAAAATATAAATAACCAATAATAATAATGGTATTTTATTTCCGTATTTAGACTTTTGTCTAATGCAGATGTCACCCACATCATTTATATTATGTCATTGATGTAAGTGTATGTGTTGAATACGTAGCTATTAGCCCAAGAGCCCACGACGGCCAGACCTTCGTTATTTTATAAAAGCTGAAAGTTTCTCTGTGCATGTCCCTTATACAGGTAAGAACGACCAGCGACTATAGAGTTTGGGTTGTGGTTACTTGGGCAGGTAACAGATAGTAAAGGTGTATAAAATAGTACCTTAAATTCGTTAAAGTATAAAGCTCGTTTTTTTTTATATTTTCTTCGGGATAACTTTAGAAATCTCGTCATCCATTGCCGGACACTTATGACAGTTGCTACCCCCTGCCAGACACTCCTAAACTTTAATAAATTATAATTATACTTTCGTTATAGTATAAAAGCTAAATTTTATATATGTTACATGGAGACCTATAAAAAAATGTTACCTCAATAGCCGAACAGTTTTAATGGTTTTTACATCTTGCCAGACACATTGAAAGTCCGCAGTAGGTGCGAGCGCGAATGCTTAGTCGATTACGATCTTTTAAGATATCTAACAAAAAAATAATTTTTTGCACGATCGTGTATTTTCATGCATTAACCGATGCTGTTGACAATGCTGGTAAGTTGCATTTCCCGAACGTTTTGTTTATATCCATGGAAACCAAAAACTAACAGTGCGGTACGTGAAATAGATGCGTGGTAAGTGAATAGGAGTGTGATAAGTGAAATGAGCTCAAAAATGATTGTAATTATTTATTCATATTGAATTTAAAAGTACAATTTGAACAGTAAGGAAAATAAATCGATAAATATGAAAATTTTTACTAGTTTGCACATTATTATTATTACTGTTGCCATTAGTCTTCATATTTTATTGACATTTCAAAAGGTTATTCAATTATTAAAATTTCCTGTGGATTTCATAATCTTATTTTCATTTTAGGAGAATAAATTTGCAGCCAAAATTAAAATACTTCATCAATTTCATTATTCTCACTAATATTATACGAGTAGTCTAACAAACTATCTTCCTCAATTTTTTTAATAGAAAATTAAAAAAAATTTTTGCGTCAATTAAATATTGACACTTAATTTTTATTTACAAATATAGTTGTCAATTGTCACTACAAAAATTCGTATTATAGTTGAGGCACTATAAATATTTATAATATTTATTCATGGCATTCTATGTGATAACATAGAAATATAAATTTCACCTATATTATCCGAATTTTATTTTTTATTTAATATATTTTTATTCTTTAATTATTTTAAATCGATCGTGCAAAAAATATTATACAATACACGATGCGTTAAGTGCCTTTACTGATCTCGAAAATTTCAAAAACTCGACCCTGCGGGTCTCGTTTTCGCAACATTTTCTCGATCAGTAAAAGCAACTTACCGAACTTATATTGTAAAATACTATTATTACGTTCATAGCCATGTTATATAAAGTAAAAAATGTTATTTTAATATGATAAAATACAAAAAAATCGCCAAATGCGTGCCGGACACGCATTATCAAAGTTACGTGGTCAATAGCTAATTTTTCACAATTTTTAGGATCAAATGTAGGAAAATTAATAGTACGTATCGACCAAGCGTATCGACGGCTTACTGCTAGAACCACGTATGCCGATTTTTCACTGTTTTGAGATCGCCCCATTTGATTGAAAGGCACCCCGACTGAAATCGCCCCAAACCAAAATTGTTGATTTTTAGTCCTGTGCAACTTTTTGACATTTCGAATTGTTAAGATATTGTCCATTGATTTTACATTGCAATTTTTAGTTTCCATAGTTATATCTGATTAGGGTAAATTAACCGATTAAAATATAGGTAAAAAAATTACTTCTTTAACTTTTTTTAAAAATTAATTGTAATCAGACTAAAAAGTAGAAAATAAATTAAAATTAAAAAAAAAGTTAAGAAAAAGCTTTTATTTAAAAATGGCCTAAAAAAATAAAATAACTTTTGAGTGAAGTTTGAAGCAATATGCAACATAATTTATAAAATTATGATTTTTCTTTTTTGGGTTGAAGAATAATTTTCTTTTTCGTTTTGACCGCTACCCAAAGTGATGAGGATTACAGGATTTGAGTAAAATTAAAATTTTCCAACAAATTCCATAAAAACAACCATTTCCAACAATTTCCACATCTGTCTTATTTTATTGTTTGGTCTGTCTTGTTTCAAATTACAAATAAACATTAATTCTATATAAACTTAATTCATTATTTCTGACAATGTAAAAGTAGTTTTCTAATTAAGATTCTATGTTGTACATCTGTCTCATTTTAAATTACAAATAAACATTAATTCTACAAACTCAATAATTTTCCACATAAACAAAATTCATTGTTTTGTAATATTGTAAAGGTAGCATTCCAATTAAATTAAAAATCATTAACTAAATTTTAACTCTACTAGTTGATTATTGATTCTTCTGAATTGTAAATTTTATCTTATTTAGATTAAACCCATTTGGAAGGTAGCCTCTTCTGAAAAGCGGACAAAATTATAATTAATAATAGGCTGACATTATTTCTAGAAATATTTTTATAAAAAATTTTTTCTTACTTTTAAAATTGTTAAGATGTTGTTTTTATATTGTAGATGTAGTTCTTGAAAATGGCGCCAACTGTGCCGAAATATATTGAACGAACTAAATAAATTTTTTTATGGAATTTGTTGGAAAATTTTAATTTTACTCAAATCCTGTAATCCTCATCACTTTGGGTTGCGGTCAAAACGAAAAAGATAATTTATAAAAGCTTGAGGCGTTTAATTAAGTTTGGTAACTACTGAAAAGTAAAATAGCTACAGTTATATCCAAAATAGAAATACCTACTTAATGATAACACCTCAAGCTTTTATAAATTATGTTGCATATTGCTTCAAACTTCACTCAAAAGTTATTTTATTTTTTTTAGCCCATTTTTAAATAAAAGCTTTTTCTTAAAAAACATTTTTCTTACTTTAATTTTTAATATTAAAAGCAATTAGCCCTAGAGCCCACTATATGCAAAACCTATGTATAAGACACATGAACGATTTTTTGTGAATAAGTAGTACTACTCTAAACCTAAAAGGAGCTTCCTTTAGAATTGTCAAATTTTGCCCGCATGATAAAATCTGACGTTAATTCCGGTTATGTTTTTGTCATCAAATACATTGATGATATTTACACCAAAATGAAGATTTCGAGGTGCAAAATAATATCGAGGGCTGCCAAGCCTTAGTAATTCGTTGCCTTCATTGAAAACAAAAAACTTTCAACTTGCTCACAAAAAATCGTTTATGTATTTTATACATAGGTTTTGCATAGGGCAGATGTTTTTCTACCATCGATGAATATTGATCATCCCTAAGTATCTCTGTCCTTGCACCGCACAATGAAAGTTAACTGTTCTTGGAACATTCTCGATCTCATACACATCATTTTTTGACACATAAGCGATATTATAAAATCTCACTAATCAAATAAAAATTAGACAAAGCGTAAAGTAAGTTTATAGGCAGTTTCCCTGACGTAGGAAACAGAATGAGACGGGTGAGATATGATAAACATAATGTGTTGTCCATTTTTCAGTAAACAGGACTATATTTGTTACAGGACCTAATTTGTATACGTACACATTTTGACAATAAAACTAATAATACTTTCTTTCTTTCATTATTTTGCAGTTTTTCCCCAAAAAATTCAATTTTATTATCAATAATTTGATAATAATTATCTGGAAAGGTTTCTACGGGTATCACAGTTATTGCATTGATTACAATATTTTAATATAAAATAGCATTCGCTCGTATTTTGAGCGTATGTGGATGCTTCATTTAATCATTTGATACAGTCAGTCTATAGAATATTATGTTCATTAGTCTATAATTTGGACTAAATAAAATTCATTTTTTTAATTTTTTTTGGAGTGTGCAAGTTACGGTAAAATGAAAAAAAAAATATTAATTTGTAATTTCAAGTTTTATTTTCGATATACTTAATTAACATTACATTTAATTGTTTATATACACGTTTCTAATCAATCTTATAACTAAGAATTTTATAACATCCTTTCAGATACGTAAAGGAGGAGAATATTATTGCTTCTAGTATCTTGTAATTTATTAACTTTTTTAAATTAGAGTAATTTAATAATACAATCCTCTCTGTACGTACTTTTTATAAGATTTTTTCGTAATTTATACCTAATATTGTAACTTATTTATAGTATTGTATTTGTTGATGCAACAAAATAAATTTTGGATGATTCTAAACTTAATCAGCTACATGCCCTACGGCGGAAAATTCATTTCAAATAATAATATTCAGTATTTAACTTAGGGGTAGTGCGATTCGTACTTAGTCAATATAATTTAGATAAGATCTTTTGTTCACTATATCCACGATCCGAACATTTATGGCTTGAATACCTTAATTATTATTTTTTTTTTAGTCCTAAACGATTTTTTATAAAGTAGGTACAGCATAACCTTTTTTATGCGGTTTTTAAAAAAAATGTCCATTAAAATGTATAACGTGAATAAAAAGCAAGAGTTTAAACATTAATTTGCGATAATATGACTTATTAATTGTTTTTAAGCATTTAATTAGTTGCATATGAATATAAATTATTGCATATGAATATAAATTATTGTATTGTTTTTTTATACATGTATTTTTCGTAATTATTATAATATTATAAAAATGAAATAAAATATTCTTATGTGTAAATTAATGCTTTATCTTGTTTAGAAAAGCAACTTCTAAGGAAATCGTGAGGTTTTCAGAGTTTTGAGTAGGGTAAAGTGGGGTAAGTGCACCCCCATTTTTGGATAGTTAACTTCAGACCATTATTGTATCAATGTTATTAATAGCATCTGATTGTTTATCAGCGTTATCAACTGCCTGGTCTTTAAACTTAAATAATCAAAAGAAAGAAATTCTAGAGAGCTTCGTGATAATGAACTGTAATTTATTTTTTGAAATGTGTACATGTAACGCACTTGCCCCATTGTTTGGGGCAATTGCGTTCTCTCGATATAATTCTGTATTCTTTGTTTGATTTATATTGAGGAACAAGTGCGTTGAATAAGCATATTTTTCTCTACGTAACTGTACAAAAAAATTTTAAATATCTTTTTATCTCAAGTGATAAATTACCTTTTAAGAGGCCATAAGAAACAAAACATAATTTGAACATATTATATTATAATTGAGAGGTATACTATAATGTCATCTAATGTAGTTTCCAAGGCCGCTGCTGAACACTGTGTGCTTCTGGCAGTTTTTCTTATGTAATTTCGTACCATTTCTACCTAAAATAAATAATTATGGGCAAAAACAAGCAGAATTTACATAATATAATACAGTGGGGTAAGTGCGCTCCCTTTAGCGCTACATCATATAATACATTAATTTTGCCCCGTAGGAAAAAATGTTGGGGTAAATGCGCTCTCTTTAGTGTTTCTAAAATAACAGAATAAAAGAAAAAATCTTCTCAATTAATTAAAATTTACCTTAATAACAACTAAAAATATTAAATAAAAAATATAAAAATATTATAATAGATTCTATTAAAAATTTATTGAAAATGTACTCAGCAACTCGTTGTTAAACCATAAAACACATTGTTGAAAAACATAGCCGTTACTACTCTATATAATTGACAGAAGTGCCAAATTAAGGTTGACCTGTTTCTCTTGAGTGTTAGCGGGTATTTTAAAATTGGTTTTAAATCACTTTATAGTTAGTTGGAAATTCTATTTGACGCGAAGGCACTTGCCCCGGGTACACACTTACCCCACTTTACCCTAATGTATTTTCTATGAAACCTATTTTTATGTGGCTCAATTCACCTCATAAAATTTTTTTTTTACAGTCTGGAGCGAAACTACTTTTTATAGCTATTTATAAAGTTTTTGATTTTTTTTTTTTTTTTGATATATTGTGATATCTACTCATTGCATAAAAAAGGAATATGCTGTAATTGTTATTCGAATTATACATTTATTCTTGTGACTGATGTAAAGTCCGTTATCCGATTTCGGGTCGGATACTGCTGAAGGGGTTGAATATTGTACAAATAGCCCGGGAGCCCAGCACATTTTCTATGCGTGGTTTGCGTGTGCATGACAGTACTTAATACTGGTAGTGAAAGTAGTGTACAACAAGGAAATTTTGCGCTGTCATCGAACTAGTTGACGAACGACTATTAGGTTCCATCCTCTCCTTCAGTTTTCCGAAAATCCACTTCATATACATCAAAAGAAAATTCTTTAAAAATACAGTGATGTATTTTTAAATCAAATAAAGCGTTTTCTTTCAAATCAAGTGTTTTCTCTATTTGCAGTAGTTTTGTAAATATCTGTGAAATAATGGCCAAAAATATTCCAGAAAATTAGTAATAATTATATTGCGTGATCGTACATTATGAATATAGTAAGAAAATACCATTACTGCTATTGATTTAATTGACCAGAACCTTAGCAGCCGCCGCTGAGAATTGCTTTAAAATTTTAATTTTACTTGATTATTTGAAAACTACAGCAGCTTGAGAAAAAAAAAAACATTTTATTTGGCACAACACTATTTTTGAAGCACTTTCCACTGATATATATGAAAACTAGCGTTGGCTGTACTGAAAGAGTTGTCCAAAAAATTGTGGGCGTGAGGTGTTTATTATTATTGCAATTAACTTGTTTTTGATGGCATAACATTTTTCTGTTTTACATCCGCTTTTTAACCAATATTAAGTATTTTCGTGGGTACGCATACCATAGATGGTGAAAAATGTATTGAACTTCCTGAATAAAAAAAAAATGATTATGATAGAGAGGGTTGTAATCACAAGATGGCAATTTATTATTAGGAATAATTAAATTATAAAAAAAAAATTACTGTGTAAAAGGTACAGGTAAGAGTCCTAAATAATATAATATACAGCTTGTATTACTAAGTTTTAAGGGTTATCAGATCAGGGGTCCTGAATTCGTGCCTAACGTGTCTTTTGTGTAAGGGAGGAGATGAGTAAATTGGTTTTAAATGTGCTATTATCCTGATTTAAATACCGATATTTATTTTTAAATAATGTAAAAGCCCCCATTATGGAACACTATTTTTAGGTGCGTCATTAAAGTGGCTTATAAAAATTAATAAATAAATTAAACAACCATTTTTTTTTCTTAATAAGCATGAAACCAAGTTTTGTTAATCCAATGAATATGTTTTTAAGAAAATATAACCCAAAAATTTTGATTTATTAATATTTTTGTTTTATAATTTGTTGACATCTATAAAAAAACGAAGAGAATATATTAACACCTTTAAAAAATCAGCACGGACACCTAAAAAAGAACACGTATGTAACGTACATGAGTACATCATATACATCTTCTGCTATCTTTTCACGTATGGTCTCGGATCTTTTTGGATGGATCTTTTCACGTCAACTACATATAGTTCACTTTGATATGTATAAAGTTTAAAAATTGTCGCCATTTTGACAAATTAGTTTTAGAACTTAAATAAAATAAAATAACCACTGTCGTTTTTTACAAAATACATAGATGGCGAAACAATATTTGTGCAAATTACAGTATTGTCATCGTTCATTTCATCGAATATTTAAACCATTCTGTGTTTCTTACTTTGACATTCTGTGTATTACTAGATGTCACTCTATGACAGTTTAAGTAAAGAAACATTAAATGCGACGTGAATTTAAATTGGAAAACAACCATTCTATTAATAATAATTTTTGTTATCAGACGTTTCTTTCAGAAATAACTTCATTAATATGTGAATGTCAAAATTGTTTTAGTATTGGATCGCGTTCCGCAATGGGGGCTTTTACGTTACATATAAATTAAATTTTCACTATAAATAAAAAATAAATATAAAAATATGAACAGATTTATGTCTTATTTTTTTAGTGGCAAGAATATTTTTGTGCAGTTTATAAAGAGTTTTTTTTTTTGTTTTTTGTTTTTTTTTTTATTTTAAAATAGGGAGAGTTTTTTTTTTATTTAAAATTTATTAAGTAATTTTGTTCGTTTACTTAATACAGTCAGTGCCATCGACTGAAATACAAATTCGTTAGTCAGCTCTTGGTTTTTTAGAATTTGGCAATCATTTATTTGCCTAAGTTCGCTGTAATAAATCATCTATTTTTTTTATCCATATTGATGGTATAACGCAAGTTAAATTGCCGCAATAAATAACTTATACATATTAGAACCAACTTAATTAATACAGCCTTTATGATTCATATAACCACCAAACGATGAGGGTGTTTCTGGTCTGCTACCGTTTCCTGATTTCTGTTTTTTAATTCTTGTACAGGTTGTCAGAAGGACACCACAAAGAGCGAAGAAAATAGCAGCGATTAGCGTTATTAGGGCACCAAACCATCCAGTTTTCATGCAAACGGTATTCGGATCTTGAGTTGGTTCTGAAAATATGAAAAATTTTATATGCTGTGAAATTAAATTTAAAGTTATTGGAAAATTTATAATAGTCTAAACACATACGTTCAACAGATTGATTTATTAATGAATCATCGGTTTCACCTTCTTGTAACACTCGTAAGGATTGAAATAAATTAATATTTTCTGAAAGTGAATTTTGTCCTGAAACTGCTGCTGTTTCTTGTGTAAAATTTAATGATCGTTTATGTTTTGCATTGCGCCAATGACATGGTTGACTCTGTTAAAGAAAACAGTAAAGATTAATAATTTCTGGAATTCTAAAACTTCATTAGAGTAAAACTTATAATACTAACTGGACATCTACCATGACACATGCGTACATCACATTCAATATATAATGCCGGTGAACCTGTAAATCGAAATGTTTTCATATATGCGAAAACTTGGGTTTCAAAAATTCCACTATCTGACCAAGAGCCTCTAAATCTTGAAATTAATTTATCATCAACAGGACATCTGTTTAATAAGTAAAATGATAATTTTTAGTTGCATAGCTGCTAATAATTTTAGAAATATTTGATATTTACCCGAATTCGTCAATCAGTTGAATTTTTTTAGTGGCTCCATTGTGAGCGTAACAGTCGTTTACAACAATATCAAAACCATCTGAAAATAAATTGAAAATTACTATTTTGGAACTTTTAAGTAGTAATAATATAAACAATGAAATAGTTTTACCATATTTGGATCGCATGTATATTATTAAGGTCAGTGGATCCCCTACACGAACAGGACCGGCTACCCGATTTCCTTGGGTACCGTAACCATAACGTATTTCCATGTAACATTCGGGGGGAGTTAGCGTGAATACAACTGGATTTCCAGTAGCTACTCTAAAGATGCAAAGGAAAAATAAGTACCTCTTTTCAGGTTGTTAATTAGATAATTAGTAATTACTTACTCTACATCTAAAAATGGGAACGTAACAGTCTTCCAAAAATCATATCCATATTCACAAGTTACTTTAAAGTGTTCATCGAATTCCTCTTCTATTAATGGATTATATTGTACTGTTACAGTATTCCACATGAAATTTTTCTGAAAAAATATTTTTTGTATTTGGCGGTAAATTAATTGTTATTTAAAAAGTGATTTATGTAATTGTATGGGTGCTAGAATTATTTTGTTATCTTGGGAGATAAAGAGATTTCTATAATATTATTGTAAAAAAAGAAAAAAAAAACAAAACAGCCAAGGTTTTTTATTATTTTTATTTTTGTTAAATAGATTTACTGAAGGTATAAATCATGCCGAAATATATTTGGAAAAATTGAATTATCAACATTTTTTTAAGCATTAGAGAAATGTTTAAAAGAAACTCTTTAATTTTAAATAGAATTCATATAGTTTGGAATCATTTCGGCCATTAGTTGGGAATAACATTTAGTCGTGTAATATGAAATGTCGTTTTCCGACCACTTGGTCGACAATGTAATTCAGAAAAATATCAACACTTTTTTAATTATTATTTTATTAGTTATCTATTATCTGTTATCTAGATAATAAAATTCAATATCTTGCCCAACACTGATAATATACAATAAATTCGACTCAACAGAAAACCAAGTGATGCAGTCGCAGAAACGAAATACATACCTATTTAAAATGGATTAGTTTAAGTTATTTTTAAGGTAAAGTCGATATTTGTTAAATTCATTAATATGCACGTGTCCTATAAACGATAGGTTAGTAAATTAATTTATTTTACCTACTCCAACTATGCGAATGAGGCAAGGTCCCGAGAAAAAATGATTTAGATTTAAGTAAATCTAAACAGATCTTAGTAGATATAAAAAATGGAATTTTTCAGATTTACGTTGATTTCTGTAAATCTAAGTATATCTCACTCGATCTACATTGATATACGTTGATCTACGAAAAATTTTTTGACAATTGATCTAAGTAGATCTCTGTTGATCAACTTAAATTTAAGAAGATCTATGTATATATAGTCCTGTAGTTTTATACGGACATATAAAGATCTTATTTTATTTACAGAGATCTACACAGATAAAATAAGATCTAGCTTATTTGATCTCAGTAGATTTACGTAAATAAAATAAGATCAACAAGGATAAGATAGGTTGCCGCCATAACTGATGACGTCATCACAAGATAACTTGATACTAACAAATTAAAAGTATCGTGTCCCAGGTACGTTTTTATCACGGAGGTATGTTTTTATATACTAATTTATAAAAACGTATACCAATACCATAAATATTAATGAGAATAAATACGACTGAGAATAATGAAAAAAATTTCTTGGAAGTTGAATTGTAGTTTTTCTTTAAAATTTTCTAATTTTTTCTTATAAATAAATTTCCATTATGGAAATTCAGCTGTTTTTTTTTAATTGACAATTTGTTATGAAAAAAAGAAAATAGTATCGGTTTAACGCTTTAACGCGCCAACATGTGATTATGTATGTGTTGCAATTTGTATCAACGTAACCCGTACACCCAAGCCCTAAGCGTGTTTGTAAAAAATTGTGGATAGCAGTGTGCCAGTGAGTGGTTCGATACCGCTTAAGTGTGTCAGTCACACAGCAACTGTAGCCGGGTTCGGATCGATTGTTATCAACCAGTTTCAACAATAAGCGAATACATATATAGTAATATGCAGGTACCGAAATACTAGCATACATATGCAGAGCAGTAGTCTCCCTCCACGGACAGCGTGTGATGTTGGTACACATACAACTGTACATCACACGCATACATTGATACGAGATCTATGTTGTAACATGTTGTGCGTTTGGAGGGGACAGAAATTACGCCATTTGTGACGTAAGCTACTGTCCACATTGAAAAAGCTAGTACAGAGATACGGAGTTTGTTTCTGAATATTCTGTGCGTACACCCGTAAATTATGTTGCTTACATATTTTCACAGATTACTTATACAGCATACTGTATAGTTTCGAACAGAGCTGTAGTACTAATAATTTTTACTAGGGGTTTATGAATTTTATTATTTTGTTCAAAATTTGTATATCTGTTCTAAAATACACATATAAAATAAATTGTAGATGGCAACAAAACTATTTTTAAAAAAAATATTTTAAATGTTTTTACGTTTTATGACATAAGCAATAAAATTTGTAGCCCCCCAATTCATTATATTGTATACTACGGCTCTGTTAGCAATCATTTAAATATTTGTTGTAAATGTATTACATGCAAGCAATTAGAATATGCGCGTGCGTGAAGACATGTGTGTAGTGTTGAATAGGTTGCATACTGTAAATACCGTAAATACGGTAAATACCGCGAAAACAGTGAGTTCAGTTCAGTGTTTTTCTGGAGTACAATCTGTCATCGTCACAAAACACATCGTTGAAAAAAAATTGATTTCAGGTAAAAATGATTATGTTTATCTAATTAATTTTTTTTATTCAATATATTTTTTAATGATTAATAAAATAAAATTTAATTTTCTGCGTAATTTTGTTTTTTTTGTTTTACCCAAGATCATTTGATTGATTAGTATATAATACTATTGGCTGGGTGCGTGATGGCAACGACATCTATAATATATATTTTCTCATGCTCATTAACGAATATAAATAATGGTAACCGTGGAAATAAAAATATTTTCAAAAAAACCGTAAAATCTGAATACAAATATTTCCTATTTACAATTATTTTTTTTATAAATAAATTTGAACAATTTGAGGTAAAAAATACTGGAGGTATTAAAAAAGTAATTAAACAAATTTCGACGTTAACATGGATATAATTATCAAGACAGTATTTCCTTCCAACCCCGGACTATACAGAGGAAAAATTGCTGATGATTTTGAACCATGTCATTAAATGTGAGTTAAAATACCTGAAATATTTGTAATTCTGTATTTATGGATGGACGTGTAGACGTTAATACTGTTGACAGATAAATAAGGAACAACATATTAGTGGCAATTGCGTTTATAATCAAAGTGGATCAATGTAAATATTTTTATTTAATATTTTTATTACACTATAAACACATATGAGAATGTATTATTGCCTGTTTTCTCCACTACTCACGCTGCAATCGACTTAATTATCCCCACCATATACTTCGCAACCTGCCAATACAGGTTAGTCAGTTTCGCTAGATTTTTGGTTTCAATTTTTAAATGCATATATAACTCAGGGGCGTAGAATCTAATTATTAAAAAATTGCAAACTAAATGGGTTTATATGATATACGTACTGCGTACGTATAAAAGAAAAATGTTTACAAACGTATCCTTTCGGAAATCGAAAATAACTAACTTCGCCTTGATGAAGGTGGATTGGCGAATATTTACTTACTTTAAATACAAAATCTGCTTGCAATTTTTAAACTATACTTTTTACCTAGTTGAACGTCACTGGTAAAATATATGAAAATTACAGAATTTTTGTGTAATTATGGTATTTACGGTATTTACTATGGTAATTAAAATTTTGTTTACTCTTGTAACTACGGAGATGGCTTGCCCGTAGTAAGCTGTAGTAAGAAAATTGGGTATAGGACAATAAGATGTAACTGGCCTACCTGTATAGCAAATAGTGTCAGATTGATGTATCTTAGTTTTACCTAACCTAAATGTCCTAAATAAATAATAACCATGTTTAATAAATGAATAAATTGATATTTATTTGATTCATTACTATCTATTTTAGGCGATGGTATTCGTTCGTGGTACTAGTGGTAACTTTATTCCATAAAAGAACTTTATTGAACTTGCCTGTGACGAACTTGTCTGTGTCTTACACGAAAAATTATGGAACAAGTCAGTTGAACAGATTTTGAATTGGACTTTGATCCAAATTCAAACTCCTTGTATCCAGAATAAAAAGCGGATGGCTTAAAATTGTTGTTGCAGCCCTAGTTGGAGTCAAAGTGATAATTGGTAAGATGCAATTTTTGTGGATAAAAATGACTTAAAAATAGTAGATAATAATACCATGTTATCACATTATTTACAGAAGCAAAAAACTGGAGGAGACATCAATATCAAATTTATGTGTATTTTATGTGCACAAAAAATAAAATCTATATAGAAAATTAAGTGTTAATTATTCTCCCGATAAATTATATATCCAAAACTCCGCTCTTCATTCCAACAAGGTCTCCAAATTTTACATCTACTCATAACGTAACTATTCAATGTATGTTTACGTACTTCGAAACATATTAGTTGCAAAAATACATGTAGGTGTTAAATTTCCAGAACTTGTTTGAATGGAGAGATTTAAAATATACATATTAATTATTATTTTATGGAAACCTACAAATATAGGTCACTGTAGATTTACTTAGTTCTACTTAAATCTTCCTAGATCTAAACTGATCTTCACAGTTTGATCTAATTTGATATCCGTAGATCTATTCCAAAATTTAGATCTAAGTAGATCTAATCCATTTTTTCTCGGGGTATTTCATTTAAAAATTGTTTAGCTCAACATATAAATTGAAGAAATTTTATTCTTGAGTTTTAAGTCCAATTTCATCTTTCAATAGTACAAATAGTATATTTTGATAAATCGAATTATCCTTCGCTATATTTGATAGATTTAAGGGTTACTTTATGGTACTCCATTTTAAACAGTCTGTATTAGCCAAGTAAAAATTGTCTTATTATTTTTGGCTATTAAATGTCTGCTTTAGTTGTAAAACTAGTTTGTAGTTGTTATTTCTCGACTATTTCTGATTAAAACTACACACAAAAGATAAAAGAAAAATGAATTATTTTAATTTCAGACTGATTTAATTTCTTTTTAAATCAAAGTGCAGCTTAATGAGACTAGTTCTGGTATTTTTTAAATACAAATAATATAAAAATTTTAATAAAAATATTTTTATAATATAAAAATAGAAATAGACAATGATGGAATGATGGAATTAGGCAAAAATCGGCTCCTATGTGCTCAACTCGTTTTTTTTATTTACGGGTTCAATTAACCTGTCAATAATTTGTTCTTGAGTTAAATTTTTCGATTGTTTAATAACGGAATCAAGCGATCAAATAATTCCAACTAATTATTATTGATCTTAATACAAAAAATTATGTTATCACACCAAAATGCTATATTAACCCTAGAATCATATAACGTTAATCATACATCGACGTCAATTTGACGAATGGACTTTTACGGAGAATTTTAGAGTTTATTTGCAAAAAAGATTTTTTTTACATAACAATATTACAAAAGCGAACAAAATATTTTAAAAAATTGCATTTGGAAAAATGTTTTTAATATAACAGCCATTCTTTTGTTACGGAATGACATTTTCTCGTACTTTACACGCCTTCTCATAAGAAAAAAATAAATGTTATTTTTTTCTTATAAATTTTCAATTCTAAGCAGATAGATAAATGTGTACACAATATTTGTACTGAATATAAAATACATAACATTATTAGTTCTAATGCTTTATCAAAAAGGTACTTTTTTGTCACTTGCGTAACATATCTCTAGCATTAAAACTAATAATGTTATGTATTTTATATTCAGTACAAATATTGTGTACACATTTGTCTATCTGCTTAGTATTGAAAATTTATAAGAAAACAATAACTTCTATTTTTTTTTTCTTATGAGAAGGTGTGAATAGGTGCGTGAGAATGTCATGTCCGTAACTAAAGAATGGCTGTTTTGTATCAGTTTGAATATTTTTAAGTAATTAATTTTACCTGTCAGTAGATAACAAGTCGGGAGCGAACTAACCTACGACCCTTTTTCAAGATAAGAGTAAAATCTGGCCGCGGGAGCGAACTGCAAAGCGTATGTTTCAAAAGAATGGCTGATAAATATTTTTTTAATCTTTTTATCAAAGCATATTTTCATTATAAAAATTAAATAAAAAAGTAGATTACTACATCAATTATATCATAAGACATGTCTTTCAAATAATTAATTTATGAACTATTATGAGTCGGTGGATCTGTGTGACTTTACAGAATGTGAAATTTCTCGGTCACAAATATTCCCGTAGATATGTAGTTATTTCCTCATTAGGCACATGTGTAAATTTTCTAAAATTTGTTAGTAATTTTTCGAATAAGATCTCAAAAAATAATAAAAATTAAAATATTTTCCACAAAATAAATTGTTATCTTTTATTAAGTCACTTGAAACGCATTTTTTGGTTTTCGATTCAATATATTAAAACTTCAGTATTATGTCGTCTCTATAAGTCAAACAGCTGTAATCATCTTTCACATTATCATTATCACTGAATAAATTAATTATAACATCCATATCTTTAATAAATTTTAGAAAAATTAGGAAAGCTTTTATATGTAAAATACAAAATCTTTAAAAAATATAAACAAAACGACAACAACTATAAACAAAACTGATACGTCTTTTGTGTTATCATAACAAATAAATTAGATACTAGAAGTTTTAGAACAGACAAGCAACGACAAGTTGTAGTACTAGAGCAGGTAGAGAAGTTTGGTCGTCAATTTGACGAGTACGTATGATTCTAGGGTTAAAATTTTGTTAAAATATTTATAGGCTTCTATTATATTTCCTAAGTATTCGATAGCAGCCCTGACAGAAAAAATCTATGGAAATAATTATGACAAATTATGAAAAACTATAAAAACATATCCAAAGGACAATGCGCATAATTGCCTCCCAGCGCACAGTGGGGCCAAATCCCAAAAAGTTGGCCAAAAGTCGAAAAATAGAGTTTAAGTTCCGGTAATTTCTAGTCGTGGGTTAGGTTGGGTAAGAGTCTGAAGGTCGAATTTCAGACTTTAGCGCGCTCTATCTTTTATACCTGCTACTGTAAGACAGTTGAAAGGGGACTCTCAATCGAGGTAGACGCGTCGTGCAGTAAAAAAATATTTCAACGCTATGTTCAAGAGGCCGCCAAATCTCTAAAAATCAATCGATTTCAATCTTTAAAAATGGAATCAATAGCTTGAAATAAGTAGAAAATTATAATGTAACTCAAAATTAATAATAATAGTTTATGCGATAACAATAAACGAATCATTTGTACGAAAATAAACGAAAGATTACAACGGAAAATTTTAAACACGTAGAGAAAAATTTATAACTTGTACAGACTTCTGCGACATGACTGATGGTATGTTGTAGACGGTACTATTATTGAATGGAAAAAATGAAAACTAGCTGCTTCTAGCTGCCTTTGTGCCATTGGTGTGAGTTCTTGCAAAGTAAAACATAGTTTTCTGAAGTTCGCACATTAACGACGTGGAATCATTTATTTTTCCTAAACGTTAAAATTTAATTGTAAAATCCTTCTTCGTAAAAGAAAAACTGTTAGTAAATATAAAATAATATAAAACGATAATAAAAATGAAAAATTTACTTAAAAAACTTAGAAAATTATTACTAAATTAAAATTCTTGACTGAAAACTAAAATGACTTCAGATTCATAATTAGCGACCCCGAAAACCCCGGAGTACTGACTTTCAACCAAATTTATAACGTTTTCGACTTTTGGCCAGCTTTTTAGGATTTGGTCCCACTGTGCAGCGCCCACTGGTAAGATATGTATTTTCTGAAAGCCCCTTCCTAGTAGGTCACAAATATACCCATCTTAGGTATGGAGAACCTGGCCTTCAAAAGTTTTGACGTGCAGTAGGTTTTGCATACTCCACGTGGCCATTTCTTAAGGAAACGATGTGTGTTGACCTGCAACGGGCATTAGAGTCCCCTTCGGGAGGGTGCACTTTGGACTACTTTATTTCGGCAATCTACCAAGGGGTCTGCCAGAAATCGCCACTGGTAGGACTCCCAAACTTCTCTTCGGATACTCCCAATGTACAGGTTTGAAGCCGCTCGATACGTCTTCTGCCATAGGCCACATGAAAAAATGAGGTTAGGCCACTTGTCAGGAAAGTGGTTTTACACAGTGATAGGCCGGCCCACGACATGTCTCATAACCCATTTGTATTCGTTATCGTATTTTTTCAGAAGAATTCATTGTTTGTCAGAAATTATCGTTAAAAAATAGAGACTTTAATAGATTTTCAGACATTCAGATATAATAGATATTCATATTTTTTCATAGTTATTCATAACTCATAATCATAATATTTTAGAATAGTGCATAATTTTTCATTAAAGCCATGGTCATTTCTTATGGTTTTCTACGAAAAAAATTATTTTTTAATAATTTACTGTTTCATAGAGTTTCATAACTTTTTATAGAATTTATCATAGTTTTTCATAAATTTTTTTCCGCCAGGGAGTATTTGTATAAATAAGGAAACTGGGGGTAATAAGGCCTAACTAAGTTAAATCTTAAAAATACCCCTGTCGCAGCATCCTGCATAACACAGCGAATTTCCATTTACAAAAGTACGTTTTTCTCGGAAACTAGTTGATATACAGTAATTGTAAATAAAAAAACCTTCTTTATGTGATTTTTCCGCCTCATTCCGCCAAATTTTTTTCACGAAAAATGTCCAAAACACCGTAAACGTTTTTACGAAATTTTTTAAAAATAAGATGTTTCGTTCTTGAGTTGTCGTGCGGACACTTAGTAAACATATATAAATGTGTCCGCACGATAACTCAATATATATATATATATATATATATATATATATATATGTATATATATATATATATATATATATATATATATATATATATATATATATATATATATATATATATATACACAAAATTTTAGTGAATATTATTTTCGGTTTCTAGGGACCTCAAAACAAATTTCTGCCATAGTCCCGGGCTCAGATCCCGGGCTGTAATAGCTGAATTCCATTCTGGAAATTCGCTAAAAATGAAAAATATCTATTACAAATAATCAATTTTTTATTAATAAATCAACTTCAAAAGTGACTACCAACAAACCAAGAAAAAAATTAAATTGAGAATTAAAATGTTGAATAAATTAGAAAATATTTAACATTTTTGAAAACTATGTTCTTAGGTCTTATTTTACTATGGTAGGGTTTTAAGGCTTATTATATAAAATCAACAAAACTAAGGCCTGGTTTAGACTACGACACAAATTGCGATACAAATATCAGACATAAATTTCTTTACTGTTCACACTTTAACAGATTTTTTGTGTTTGGATAGTGTCTGTACATATATGTACGGAATTTGTGTCCGAGCTATTCACACGCAAAAGAATTTTAAGAACGGAACAGCTAGTGCTCGGTCACCATGAATCGATCTCTCTTCTGTGAGTGTATGGAAAAGTGTCAAATCTGTTTGAAAACTTATTAGTCACAAGAAACACTTGGACACAACGTGTTCACATAGCAACTTTACTGATTCGACACTAACTATGGTGTCCGCAATAAATGTCGCAATTAGCCCTAGAATCATACGTACTCGTCAAAACGACGAACGAACTTCTCTGCCTGCTCCAATACTGTGACTTGTCGGTACCTGCTCGCTGTGAAACTTCTGTTATCTAATTTATTTGTTATTATAACACATAAGACATATAAATTTTGTTTATAGCTATTGTGATTTTTTTATACTGAAATAGTGTGCGTCAAAAGGACGACGATGTATGATTAACCTATATTTTTTTTTAAAGATTTTGTACTCCACATATAAAAGTTTTCCTAATTTTTCTAAAATTTATTAAAGATATGGATGTTATAATTAATTTATTCAATGATTATGATAATGTGAAAGATGATTACAGCTGTTTGACTTATAGAGACGACATAATACTGAAGTTTGAATATATTGAATCGAAAACTAAAGAATGCGTTTCGAATCGCTAAATAAAAGATTAACAATTTATTTTGTGGAAAATATTTTAATTTTTATTATTTTTTGAGATCTCATTCGAAAAATTACTAACAAATTTTAGAAAATTTACAAATGTGCCTAATGGGGAAATACTACATATCTATAGGAATATTGAGGACTGAGAAATTTCACAGTCTGTAAAGTCACACATGTCCACTGATTCATAATAGTTCATAAATTAATTATTACAATTGATGTATTTATATATTTTTTAATTTTTATAATGAAAATATGCTTTGATAAAAAGATTAAAAAAATTAATAAATATTTACATTGAGAAATTTTTCCAAATCCAATTTTTTTAAATATTTTGTTCGCTTTTGTAGTATTGTTATGTAAAAAAAATGTTTTTTGCAAATAAACTCTAAAACTCCCCGTAAAAAATCCATTCGTCGAAACGACGCCGATGTATGATTAACTTGACTCGTAGACCAACGTATGATTCTAAGGTTAGAGACAGTCATATGCACACATAGACACTCGGTGTATACACCGAGTGTACGGTGTATAGTCACGTATAGTGTCGTATTTTAAACGTACCCTAAAGGTGCGGATCCACCGAAAAAACATTTGCTTCAAATGTTTGTAGTTGTTCGCAAATGTTTGCAACTGTTTTTAACTGTTTGCGAACACATTGTCTCCACTGAATAAACAGTTACAAACTATAACCCGTTTGCAAATGTTTGTAGCTGTTCCACGTAAGTATTTCTATATTTCTATAAAAATACAGCCTTGGCCGGAAGTATTAGGCACGCCTATAAAACACGTGTAACTCATAAATTAATTTAAAAATGACTTATCTGTTTAACAACAGAATGAAAGGCAATACTAAAAGTTAATTTTTAACAATAGATAAAGGATTTTAAGGTACCATAAAACACCTCGTCCACAAAACGTGAAATAAGAAGTTTTTTTGAAAAATAATGTAATTGATTTGTTAGTCTTTTATTAACTTTCAGGATAACAAGAAGCTGCTGAGTGTTATTTATTTGTGTAGTAGGGACAGTTTGTAATACGAAATGCCGAAACAACGAGAACCACATAGGACCAATCTTCTTCAGAAGAATGCTGGTGTTTTAGAGCCCATTCTAAACGATTTTTCTTGTTGTTGCCGGAGAGCCAAGGTTTCTTCCTGGCTTTGCGACTTTTTAAACCTACTTCTGTGAGACATCTTCTTACAGTTCGAGAACTAATTGGTTTCCCAATGTCCTTCAATGAAGCTGCAGTGAGCTTAAAATAAGTTTTTTTGCGGTCCTTAAGTGAGTCAAGGGTAAGTTTTTTAACCTGACGGTCAATAGCTTCCGTTTTCTGGCCGTTCTCATTTTGTTTGTGTGAGAGCCAGCCTTCGCGAACCTTTTAATGGTAGATTTCACTGCATATCGTCAAACTTTTATTAATTTAGCAATCTCTATTTAAGTCTTCCTTTCTTCATATAACATCTGGATTCTTACCTGTGTTTCCTCGTTGTTTCGGCATTTCGTATTACAAACTGTCTCTACTACACAAATAAATAACACTCAGCAGCTTCTTGTTATCGTGAAAGTTAATAAAAGACTAACAAATAAATTACATTATTTTTCAAAAAAAACTTCATATTTCACGTTTTGTGGACCAGGTGTTTTATGGTACTTTAAAATCTTTTATCTATTGTTAAAAATTAACTTTCAGTATTGCCTTTCTTTCTGTTATTAAACAGATAAGTCATTTTTAAATTAATTTATGAGTTACACGTGTTTTATGGGGGTGCCTAATACTTTTGGCCAAGGCTGTATATATGTATATCACATTCCATAATTTTTAAATGTGGCTGTACTTTAGAAATTAAGTATTTATATTGTGAAAAACTATGAAAAAATATTTAACGTGCATTAATTTTTTGAATCCGAGCCCTCTGGTTTGTAACGGTGAAAGCTCCGTTAGCTAACGTTAGGCCCGTTAGGCTAACAAAATTTTCGTCTTGAACGCCAGCATTGATGGGACTGTAGGAATATTTGAACGATTTATGAATTATGCGGCCATATTACTCGCAGTTACCTGAGTTCAATTACCGCGAATATTTTGCACAATATATTTTGTACTTTTCCCCATATCTATACATATAATAAAATTGTGACGAGACCATTTCTGTAAATGGAATATTTTGTGAAAATTGTACTGGTACTGTAAATAGTTATCGATGTAGATACCAAAACCGCGATTTTTAGAATTTTTGTCTGTCTGCCTGTCTGTTCACGCATCACGCAAAAACTATTGGACGGATTTTAATGAAATTTAGTTTGATGATAACTTATTACCTGGGCCAACATCTAAAATATTTTTTACTCCGGGAAAATTTTTCATTCCCACGGGAAAATGAAAAAACCATTTTGAGCATGTGCACACATTAGGCAAAAACTATTGAACGGATTTTAATAAAATTTGGTGTGGTGATAACTTAACCTAGGGCAATATTTAAGATACTTTTTATTCTGAAAAAATGCGTCGTTCCTACGCGAAAATAGAAAAACCATTTTGTGCATGTGCACGTATTACGCAAAAACTATTGGACGGATTTTGATGAAATTTGGTGTGGTGATAACCTATTACTTGGGTCAATATTTAAGATACTTTTTACTCCGGGAAAATTCCTCATTCCCACGGGAAAATAGAAAAACCATTTTGACCATGTGCCTGCATTACACAAAAATTATTATTCTTTGCAAGTTCTGTATAATTATTACACTTATATACTTCTCATTGAGTTTATAACAATGCTTTGAGCGAACGACGTCGCGGGTACAGCTATTTGTAATATAGATACAGAATTTTATTAATGGTAAAACTTACTGTTGGTGTTTTCCTATTATTTTCAGTATGACTGTTTTTTCCTAGAGTTCCACAACGATTTAATTGAATGTAAAATTCATAATAATCCCTGCCTGTACCATTTATATACATACAATCAGGATCATACGCATAACCTAAAAATTAAGTTTCAGTAAGCTATATAATGTTTATATTTTATGAAATTTCTTTATTAAAATGTTTTGATTCACATACCAGCTGAATATAAAAGACCAGTAAAAGAGCCATTGAAACCAATACGTATTTTCATGTAGTCATCTTGACACTCAGCTTCAATATCTGAAAAAATAAATATCGTAATTAAATCGATTACCTAAATCATTTAAAAAATTTTTGATACTATTATCAATCCGATGACAATTTGATCTTGGCCGGAAGAAATTTGGACTTTGAGGAGACAACTCAGTCATTTTTTTTTTATATACTAAGGGATAAAATTTAAAATGATTATCATTATGCTTGTTTTATGCATTTCATAGAATAAAATAATATTAAAGAAACTTTATCCACAAACAAAATAATCCAAATTAGCAACCGATAGATACGTTAAAAATAGGTGGTATAACATATTTTTATAAGAGGAGAGTTTCTTTTAAATTTTTATTGTTTTTGTCTTACTTCACATATCAGTGAGTTTTGCTTTGTGTTTCTAAACAAAAATAAAAATTGCTTATTGTGAAGAGTTGTAAAAAATCTAAAGTTTAAAGACTAATAGCAAAATTAGAATTTTTTCATTCAAAATGATAATGATAAAAATTCTGTCTGACATTAAATTCTGATATTATTATATCACTAGCCGTATACCCACCCGATGGGATTTAGCACCGGAAACATCTCAGGATGTCAGTCAGTGTTTAGAGATTTATTAAGTAGATTTTTATTTTATTCTAGGCTAATCTAATAAATTTAAATATTTTTCTTATTATAAATTAAGTTGGTTTTATAAACTTCTCTGAGTTTTTATTTTTGAAAATATTTATTTAAAAGAGAAGGCTGGGAAGAATAATTTCATAAAGTTATCATCCTTTTACATCAGGTATTTCAGGTTCGATTGAATTAACGTATCAATAGGTTTATTTTTAAAGTGACTAAATATTATAAATACCCCTGTCGCAGCATCCTGCATAACATAGCGAATTTCTGTTTATAAAAATTCGTTTTTCTCGGAAACTAATTGACATAGAGTAATAGTTTAAAGACTTTTTTATGTGATTTTTTCTCCTCTTTCCAATGGTGTAAAAAAATTTGGCAAAAACTTTTAATTTGTAGCAAATTTTGGCAAAAAACTAATTTTTTTCACGAAAAATGCCCAAAAAACCATGTTTCCGACATCGGACGTGTCTGGCTAACGAACTTGTCCAACGGTTTGGGACTTCCAACATTTTCACCAAAGGACCCCGCAATTATTAGGTGTAAATTAGGTTTCCGTCAAATTGTCTAATTTTTTGATATATTACTCTATACATCCTCTCGATCAAAAGTCCCAATGGGCATAAAGTCCCAAGGACTTGAAATTTTGAACTACCGACCTTCAAAGTTCAACGTCTTGCCTATGTAATAATTCACAGGTGCTATAATTCGAGTAGTGGAATCTGTGGATTAATACTAGGTTAACATGTTGAATATTTCTCACCCTGTCACGGATGGTAGTAGGAAGAATGACTATGAGACATATTCATCCTCCCTTACGCTAGGGGTTGATTTAGGGGTAGAAAGGGGGTGGCATAATTAAAAAAATGGTGATTAAAAAAAAATTATTTTTGAATATTGAAATGGTGCAATACATTGGGGTTGCGTAGAAAAGTATGATAGAGTGCACGCCCCTACAATGAACCCTTATGCAAGGGATGATAATGACTTGAATAAAAAGATGGTTAAATACATAATTGAATGAAAAAAATGTTAAGAGATTTTTCTCTTTTGATAAATATTACATTTGTTATAGCTGATCTTTAATTGTTCGCGGTTTCCACCCTCTAAAACCCCCTATTCATCCCTCTTGCGCAAGGGGTGGCGATGCGACGTTGAAGAGTCACTCAGCAGCAAGATTATTAGAAATAATGTTTAGAGTTATATTGTGCATTAAAAAATCATTTTTTATAGCTGAACTTTGCGTGTTCGCGGTTTCCACCCTCTTCAACTCCTATATCTATTTCTTGTCTATCTTTCGTCCACCCCTCGTGCAAGGGTGAGGACGAATTATTGAGCGAATTGATAATGAGAAATAATAATACGTCCTCACCCTTGCACGAGGGGTGACGAGAGATAGACAAGAAATAGATATAGGGGTTGAAGAGGGTGGAAATAATACAAACGTAGTAAATATGATAAAAATCATTAATAAAAATTAATTTTTTTTGGAAACCAGTGGACGTAGAATAATGGTTCAAAAACTTTCCTTATGCGACTTTTTCTCGTGTTTTTGATGATGTAAAAAAGCCGCAAAAACACTTGACTTGAAATTGGGGAAATTTTAGCAGAAAACTGATAAAAATTTAAAAAAATTAGTTTTTCTCAAAAACTAGTTCACATAGAACAATGGTTCAAGAACTTTTTTTATGTGGCAAAAAACTCATTCATTTTCACGAAAAATGCTCAAAAAACCACGTTCCTGACATCGAACGTGTCTGGCTGAGGAACTCATCCAAGATTTTTGCACTTCCAATGTTTTCACCAAATTTCATAAAAGTAGAAGTTTTTGCTCGAACGCTATCGCCTTGATACATAAATAAATACATAGATACGTATAAATACGTAATACGTAATGTGTATATATATATATATATACATATATACGTGTGTGTTCTAGGGACCTCAAAACAAATTTCTACCATAGTCCCGGGCTGAAGTTCGGTCATAAAAACGACTGGAATAGCTGAATTTCCATTCTGGAAATTCGCTAAAATGCTTTTTATAGTAGGCCTGACCCAACCCACCGGGTTTTATTCTTATTTAATTTTAGGCGTTGGCGATAAATTTAATAATTTACAGCAATAATTTGCTCTTGTGGCCCTTGATTTTTTCCACGACCCTGTTTATATGATGAAACAATAGCGTATACCTATACATAAGCTCAGCGAGGTATTAAGCATAATTGAAAAGCATATTATAATAATTATGTGTGAATATAACAAGTCTATTAAAATATAAATATCAATAAGATACAAATCTTCTCAGACACAGAAGAGGCAGTCATTAACGCTCCGCTCTCAGTACGATATCACTCCGCTCCCGGTTTGATAAAATATTCTTACATAATAAATAATGAGTGTATTCACATCATCGCTCTGATATCGGTCCGATATCAGTCATGTTCGCTCTCGCTTCAATACCGCTCCAATACCAATACCACTGAGATAATATTTTATCGGAGCGATATCAGACCCTATATCGATGATAGTGAACACGTCTTTGATTCCACTTCGCTCCGTTTCTCAGCCTTCTTCATTTATTTGAAAATTATTATATTAGGAAAACATGATACAACACAACGACGCGACGTCTTGCTACAATACATTGTGATACATACTACTAAAATTAACTAATAGATATCGCACGTTGAGAATAAAACTGTTACAACTGCAAATTTTTCGTTTTTGAGATTTTTATATCATTGGATTCAGCTACATTTAAGCTATCGATTGGTGAAATTTTCATCCTAAAATTCTAGAAAATAAAAAAGTTATAGTCCATAAACTTTTTTTAAATTTTAACAATCTAAGAATAAATGGTTTAAAAAATTTTTGTTACATGTGCAGTTGTAACAAAGAGAAAACAAAAAATTAACTTTTTATTTAGATTAAAAAAGGTATATGTATGTGATTTCTTTTATTAAGTGGCTACATGTTAGTTAGAGTGGATTGTAGGTACATACAGAACTACACGCATTTTGGTATTCCTTCTTCTGTTATCATTTTAAAATGTAAGTGAATAATGATGTTCACAATTTTAGCCATATTTAATGTTTACTGAGTTTAGACGAATTCTTTCGTAGCATTATTGTTATTAAAATATAATTATAATTTATTTTAATTTCAAAATATGGACGCTGATAAAGAAAAAATTAATTTAACAGCTCTGTCTGAATTTAATCTTATAATTTAAACAATTTAAACCATATAATTTAAACAATTTAAATAATTTTATCCATTTAAATTTAAATAATGGACAGTTTTTGTCTTCTGCTTTAACTATTACTGTTAATTCGGATATATATTTTAATTTGGACGAAACTTTCCCAAATAATACTAATGGAAATTTAACAACACCTGTTCCGGAAGGAAAGAAACGAAAGCGAAATCGCGATTTACGGGCGACAAATATACAAAAAGGTTTAATTAATACAGGGTCAGAACGTTATTCACTGAAAACTTAGAAATTTTTCCGGTAAAAACAAAAATTAAATCAGGATATTGCGTAGAAGATAAAATGTAAACTAGAAAAGTAAACTAAAAGCTTGATCGAAATATTTGTATAATAAAAACAGACAAACGTGGGAAAAACTTCAGGCAAAATATTGATATAAAAGAAAATGTAAGAAACAATATAAGTAAATTAAAATCCAAAAACAAAATAAAATTGTAGCAGCATATCTCTGTAGTTATCTCTAATAGCTACATACTCCTAATAGTTATAATAGAAGAAAAGAAGAATAAATAACATAATATTTTCAGTTAAATGTGTTTAATTACTTTTACTACTAAATGTCTAACAAATTATTATAAATTGATTGTATAATGGTTTAATTTATGCTCTTTTAGTCCCATTTCTTTGGTCGGCAATAGAATATTTTCGAAAAAATTAGTTTTCATACTTTTCGAAAACGTAAACTTTTGATCGTAAATATCTCGTAAACGGTGCATCGTAGCTCAAAAATAACGAAATTTTTGAAGGCTTAAGCGAAGCAAGTTGTGGGTATTCCCAACATACTGGGACTATCAAAACTTACTTTTCGTTATCGAAAATTATCGATACCGTGTTACTCATCATAAACTGATTATAATTAATTGATTCAGACTGATTAGTCAAATTGGTTTTGTCACCAATAAAATATTTTCAAAAAAAATTAGTTTTCAATACTTTTCGAAAACGTAAACCTTTGGTCGTAAATATCTCGTAAATGGTACATCGTAGCTCAAAAATAACGAAATTTTTGAAGGCTTAAGCGAAGCAAGTTGTGGGTATTCCTAATATATTGGGACTGTCAAAACCTATTTTTCGTTATCGAAAATTATCGATATAGAAAAAAACGATATTTTTAAAATTTTAACGTGTAAATTTCTACATTTTCGTTATCATTTAAAGTATTAAAAAATTCTCTACAATTTTTGGTAGCTTTTATTTCCAGTATCTTTTTTTTATAATGACGAATTTAATTTACGCGATTTTTTATCCGCATAAATTGAATCCCCATGAAACGAATATTCACCTAAATTGAGGGACCGGTGTCGCGGTCTTTAATTAAAAACGCATTTGTAAAATAG
The DNA here is from genome assembly GCA_035578155.1 of Brachynemurus nebulosus. NCBI lineage: Eukaryota > Metazoa > Arthropoda > Insecta > Neuroptera > Myrmeleontidae > Brachynemurus > Brachynemurus nebulosus. The sequence continues at coordinate 87,615 of JAPWDM010000027.1, forward strand.
TACAGCTAATTGTAAGTAATCGTTTTTACTCAGGTTTCGGGAATTTTCCCGGGAAAATACTCAATAATTACCCAAATGACAATATTCCCGGGAAAATTCCTATTGGGAATTTTGCCGTTGCCCATCTCTATCTGTAATATAGTTATGGAATGTGTTACCTTGGGAATTTTCCCGGGAAAATACTCAATAATTACCCAAATGGGAATATTCCCGGGAAAATTCCACTGGGAATTTTCCCGTTGCCCATCTCTATCTGTAATACAGTTATGGAATGTGTTACCTTAAACAATTGCCATTATAAAATTATATAAAGCGAAATTTTCAAAATTTCTGAAAAGTATTAGTTGCAGATACAACTTTGTGTCACCAACAAAAAGTAATATTTTGTGAAATAATTAAGAAAAAATGTATTATTTGCAGATATAACATTATAATCCTAAACAGAATGCAACTTTTTGTAAAATAACTAAAAAATTTTTGGTTACAACTGCAATGAAAATTTAAACTATGAATTTTCTCGGCAAAATTTTTATCACAACATTTAAAACTAAGTGTTAGAATGAACCTAGCAAAGTTTTAAAGTTCTAAGATGATTTGGAAAAAAGTTATTGGGTTTTAAATTTCTTCAAAATCTTATTTCTTTAATATCTTAAAATTAGTGATTTTGCAGTTGTAACAGTTTTATTCTCAAGGGGCGATATATTGTATTATGGATATTATGTTCTCCTAATACAATAGTGTTTGCAGCGTTTTAAAACTACTGTCGAGTAGCTGAGTACGCATACTAAAAAATGGTTCGAGTGCAAAGGGTTAATATTGTAATTAAGGTTAAATAGTTTTCTATACAAAAATTAAAGATTTGGCCTAATTTGATTTGATTTATTTGCAATAATGACATAATTAATACTTATAAACAATTAGAAAAAATTCAGTTGCTTCAAATATTGATGTTACAACAATACATATAAGTACTACTAATACGTCCATAGCACGCGAGTGCATACTTAAATAATATGTGATGATACAATCAACGTTTGATTTTTATCAATTTAAAAGAACAATTACTTATGCTAGTCCAAAATATTGAAATGTGTTTAAATATTACTACTATTTTAATAGCTAAGTATACAATGAAAACAGTAATACAATAGTATAGTAGGTAGTAAATAGTCTTCAAGGTCTTCATATTAACACCTTAATACCGTGCGTCCCGTGCACCAGTATTGGTTAATACACGCAATCAACACGAAAAGTAGGTTAACTTAATAATTTCCGTAGCGCATCACCTTCGATATTACATTATGTATTTTAGTATTCTGTTTTAAATGTATTCATGTCTGCAATATTTTTAAGCAACAGGATAATAATTGTTCATCCTGTTTTATTTTTTCAATGATAAATTTTAATTATCATTGGTAGAGATAAGTTGGATAGAATGACAAAGAACCCCGCACAAATGGAAATTTGGTCCCGGTTAATTTCTTCGAAACTTTGGGAAATAATAGTTCTTGACCTGTAGAACAAAAGTCTCCATAGGCGCAAAGCTCAATAATGGACAGATTTTGAGATATATGTAGTTAAATATACGTATACTGTCAATGTAAAATCGATCACCTATCAAATGGTGTCGGCAAAAAACTTGCAGAAAAGTAGAATCGATTACCGACACCATTTACCGATACATATATCTCAAAATCTGTCCATTATTGAGCTTTGCGCCAATGGAGACTTTTGTTCTACAGGTCAAAAACTATTATTTCCCAAAATTTCGAAGAAATTAACCGGGACCAAATTTCCATAAGATTTGTGCGGGGTCCTTTGAATTATAATCAAAATATTGAACGGAAATGTACAGTAAATAATCTTATAAAAATGAACAAATATAGAAAAATATAAAATTTATTTATTTTTTTTTTATTTAAAAAATTTCTTGAATTTTTTTTAGCACCTAGTCAAAAAAATATTTTTTAAATAAAAAAATATATTTTTTTGATTCAAGAAAATATTTTCTTGAATTTTTTTCAGTAGTCAAAGAAATATTTCTCTGAACCAAAAAAAATTTTTTTTGAATCAAAGAACAAAAACAAAGAAATTTTTAATCTTTTAGAAGAATCTAAAGAAATTTTTTAAAGAAATTATTTTGAGAGTGTGAGATTTGAAAATGAATATCATCAAAATTACCTAATAACCATTTATAACTATAGTAACTATACCAAAGTAGCAACCATACATGGTCTGTATAATTATATAAGATCATAAAAAAAGGTTAAAAAGTCTTAATCTGAGTTAAACAAAGAGTTTTTACAAGAAATACTACCATCTTTCCAAATACCTAAAAGTAATATTTAGTTCTTTTACATATTATAATTTGGTGATATTTATATAAAGGTCATCGAAAAATAGGTCAGATTTATGCGTAAATGTACAAGCAAATCTATAAGATACTATTTTTGTATGTTATGTATAGTTGCTTTACCTTTCTCCTTCCGTCTCTTACTCGACGAAATATGGTTCTATTAGTCACGGCATATTTGTAGTATTCTGTTGTATGGTTTGAATAGAATAGTATTAAATGAAGATAGATTAAATTGTGGGCAAATGATTACGATTAAAGTGAGAATCGTGTGGGAATGAAAACTTTAACATCGTGTATAATCCAGTCAAAACAGATAATTCAATTTTGAAAAAACTTGCATAGAGCTGAAAATTGATACAGACCTTAGATACATACATCATTATAAATTAAATGTCCCCCTCGGTCCCACTTGTGCTAAAAAATTTACTTAAGGTCAAAAGTTAAGAAAATAGGTATCGTAAATGTATATGATACGATTGATCTCCAGAATAGTTGAAATCAAGTTTGTAGATTATACGTTTTTATTTGGCTCAAAACGTCCAAATTTTATTTCTACGAGGGTCGTCCCGAAAGTAAAGAACGTTTACGCATCACGCACGGCGTCGACCCCCCACCACCTTGACTAAATGTGCGGCGGTTAGCTCTGCCTCCTGCCTCAGTGTGAGCAGAGTTTCGTTGCGGTGCGGTCACGTTTGTGTTTTCTACGAATATTTAAAATGGCGGCGCCAATTGAAAATCCCGCCAAATGCGAAGTGCGTAGTGTAATTCGCTTTTTGAACACGCACCATGTTCGGCCTATAGAAATTTGTAGGCAAATCAAACAAGTTTACGCTGAGGGTGCAATGAACGAGTCTTCTGTGAGGAAATGGTGCGTCATGTTTAACAATGGACGAACAAGTGTGCACGATGAAGACCGGAGTGGAAGACCATCACTCATTACAGACGATTTGAAAGCGAAGATTGAAGAAAAAATTCAGGAAAACCGGCGTTTCACTTTAAGTGTGTGACACGAATTCGTGTGTTACACGAATCTTTCGCTCAAATTTCACGATCTCTGCTACATGAAACAGTGACAGAGCATTTTGGATACACTTTTAGCGGCTGAAGAGTACAACGTCGGTATCGAAAAACTGGTTACATGCTATAACAAGTGCCTTGACACCTACCGTGACTATATCGAAAAATAGATTAAGGTGTTGCAATGCTGTAAATAAAGTTCTGTATCAATATCATTCGTTTATTTTTAGTTACACCGAAACGTTCTTTACTTTCTGGACGACCCTCGTAATAATGTATTTAAGGTCTGTACCAATTTTTAAGTTTTATGCGAGTTTTTCCGAGTTTAAACTTTTTTTGTTTATTTTAACTGGAAATGTTTGTTTTTTGTTTATTTTGACTACTAATGGAAAGAGAATAGTTGGCTTCAAAAACTTTTAACCTTGAGGAAATTTGAGGTGTAGATCAGTTCAATGACATTGAGTAAATTACTATAAAAATGAATGAATGAATTGGATTTTTAATTTTGAAAGTGAATGAATAAGAAAAATAGTGTCAAAAATAAATCAAACGATTTAATTTGTTACTGCTTGGAGAGTAAAAGATAGCGAATGAATAGATTCGAATATCGTTGACACAGTGATTGCAGACTTGCAGATAGATGAGACGTTTTACTGTAGTCATTTACATTGATTGAAACAGAATTTAAAAGCTTTCACGTTACACGATTTTCAGTGAACTTACAATTATTTATCACATTAATAGTGTATTGTGTAGTACGAATCTCTTACACATTTTAGCAACGAGAACCGTTTATGTTCACAGTCGAATTCGAATTTATATAAAGGCGAATCATATATACGTGTGAAACCAGGTGAATTTCATAATACAGATTCGTTGAAAAAAGTAGGTCTGTGTCTTTGAATCCTTGGTAGAGGCGGCGCCAAGAATGGGCGAAGTGGGCGCCGTCTATAGCGCCTGTGGGGGCCTCGCATATGTAAATAAGCTAGCAGAACTTGATTAACCATGTCGCCGGTTGTTGAATTATTGTTAATCTTTTCTTTCCTTTTTTTTTTTATTTTTTTCCAGTCACTTAATTTCCAAGAAGGCTTCTTTGAAAAATCATGAAAAGAGAAGCCTCGCAAAAGTGATTAAGGTGTTTTTTTATTTGTTGCCTAATTTTTAAGGTGAAAATTTTAAAGAGTAAATTAAAGGGGCCCTTGCGATAATTATCTTGCCTACTCTCCATTTTAGTCTTGCCGTTACCGTGCATGCCAAAACATAAAATAGGGAATTGAGGACCCAAAAAATGCCCAAAATAGACGGTTGGACGAATCTTAAACAAATTTTATGCAAATATTATTGAAACTCCGAAACGTTCTCAGAGATTAGAACTCTTCGTGAGTTTGGAAATGTTCTCCTCAAATGTCCTCCTCAAAGAGGGTCAAAGATTAAAGTGTTAATAAAATTAGCAGTATGGGTATCTGCGAAAAGGTCTCGTGGTATGGAAATTAGATATGCTTTAAAATACGAATGTAGCTACTTTAGACTTGTTGCGTGAGCGGAGCGATGCACTATAAGGAACTAACTTTGTACAAAATTTCTGATTTTGTACAGAATGTTAAAATTAAATGAATGTGTGATCAAAATTATCCGCTGGTGCCACTAAATAGGGATCTAATTAATAATAATAATAATATAATAATAATATTTTTTTTATTCAATAAAATGCCATAGGCGTTGAATACGTCATACAAAAAAAAAAAAAATATAATAAATTATATAGAATACAATAAATTAAAAATAGGTACAATAAATTAAAAAATTAGGTATAACAAAGTTTAGGATCCACAGAGAAAATCATCAATTTTACAGTAATATTTTGCCAGCAGAAATTCTTTCCAAATTTTAAAAGTTGTCATGTTTGAGACACGTTTAATGCCGCCAGGTAAGGCATTGAAAATATCAATTAGTTTAAAACTTACATTGTTATGAATTACAGATTTATTAGAATAAGGTTTACGTAACATGTTTTATGTCTAGTTTCATGTGAATGTACCAGCGTACCGTCATTAAAATAGTTAGAATTTCTCCTAACAAAAATTGCAGATTCATATATGCACAACGAAGCAAGAGTAAAGATTCTATATTTTTTAAAGAAGTTGCTGCAAGAGTCCCTGGTTTTCAACTTAAATATTGCACGAATGATTTGCTTTTGAGCCTTAAATACGTCTGTAAAATTACAAGAGAAACCCCAAAATATAATGCCAAATCTCAATCGTGATTGTATTAATGCATAGTAGGCTGTAAGCGTTGTATCAATGCTAGAACTGCACGAGTGGGACTGAAAAAGAAAAGTATAAGAACTGAGCTTGTTAATTAAATAAAGACAGAGCGTGCGATTTCCATGAGAAATCATTATCTATAATCATCATCTATATATCATTATCATAAACCCAAGAAACTAACATTTTCTACAGCTGTGATTTGGTAGTTTTTAATATTTATTACGGTATCCTTGATTTTACGGCTTGAGAAACATATTAACTGTGTCTTGTCTATATTAAGTTTAAAGCGCATTGGAGTTGAACCAATTTTGTAAACTTGTAAAGGCGCGTTCAATATTTAATACTAAGAACTTATGACAATGAAGAACTTATGACAAAATTCTGTTCAAATACTGTTTAAATGGTCTCCCGGGTCTTGGTGCTCCAAGAAGAGTCTAAAATAGAAATGTTTCTGAAACTATTAGTACGGGTAATACAAACCTTAAGTTGCAACAAATTTTTATAAACTGTACGACGAAAATATAATTTCAGGGTATATTTTTGATGGAAAACTTATAATTTTTATGTTTTAAAGTATTTTTTACTTCAAAAATTACTTTAATAATACGATAAGTCACTTTAAAGATTGTATGAAAGCCTTTACGAGTACGAGGGAACTGGGTACCACACCCCATTGGCAGTGTATTTTCTTTTTATTTTTGCTTATTTATGGAGAGATTTATTTTAACTATTTTTTGAAGAAACTGGGAGTCCTTACGGTTTATATCTTTCATTAAAATTATAAATAAGATGAAAAGAAAATATATTAAATGAATTAAAATCAATACAAACTGCTGACCTGCTGTCATGGTTTAGCATGGTCAAGATTAGAAACTTTGAGTCCTTACGATTTATTTTTCGTTAGAGTTATAAATATAACCAAAAGAAAATATATACTAAATAAATGAACGAAAGAATTGCTGTGATGATATATACATACTATAATTTAGTAGTCACGATTACAGAATTAATAAATGAATTACTAATGTGGTGGCCCTTGAACACTTCCCATGTAAAGGTCTCGAGTATTTTTGTGGAGAAGCCCTTGGAAAATTTCCGAAATTTTTCAAATTTTTCCAGAAAGTAGGGCTAGCGAACAAAAAAAAAAAAAAATACAAAAACAAAAACAAAAAACCAAAAACCTTATCCTATTCCGTTCCTTAATTTTGAGATTTTATTCGATTTTGTGGAGACCCCTATTGTATGGAGGCCCCGGGGTACGTGCCCCAAGGGCCCTTATGTAAATCCGGTTCTGCTGATGGGAATAAATAATGGGTTAAATTTGAAAGATATACAGTCTGTAAACTAAAGGTTTGAAAGTGATACGTGAATTTGTAATAAGTTATTCCAAAGGATTACTTTATTTCAAATTACGTGTCTGTTATTCAGCGTAAACGAGAACCAAAAGCTACTTTCCAGTAGTGATGTTGAATGATTAATTGGCTAATTAGTTTAATCGACTAATTTTGTTTAAATTTAGTCGACCCTCGACCATTATAACTAAAATGATTAATTTTCTTTTAAACGATTAAAAAATACTAATTTAATTTTTTTTCTGCATTATTTGTCAGATTGGAAAAATTGAAAGCTAAGAAATTATTCACAATGTGATGTTTAAAAATTAAAAAAAAGCATTGTTTTTATAAGTTCTACTAAAAATTTATTCCATTAATCGACTATTACAGGCTCGATATTTTTGACTAATGACTAATTTTATCTAAAAAACGTTTTTAGTCGATAACCCGACTAACTACTCCTCGACTCGGTATCATTATTTTCCAGTATTGCAATTATATGACTAAATTCAAATCTCTTAAAGTATTCTGAAACACACTGTACATTATTTAAAACATATACACTACCGTCCAGAAGTTTGGAAACAAACATATTTTTACAGATTACAAAATTTCTTTTCCAGACATTTTAATAAATTAGTTTGCAATTAAAATACATTAGTTCGTCTTCGTACCACAATAACAACTAAAAATTTTAAAAGCTCTTACATTTTTTGTCGGTAGTCTTTCGTTCTCGACAAAACAGACAAGTGTTCTTTCAAAGTAGCTGCGTATCAACTATCAAGGGCGTATACAGCCGACCTTCTTGGGGGGGGGGGGAGTTCAGGCGGAAAATAATAGGACTAAAAAAATTTCTGAGACAAAATTAACAAAAAAAAAAAAAAATTGAACTTCTATACCGTTAACAGACTAAAAAAAATCAACCTGTAAATTTACCTATATGGTGTTTAAAATTAAATAATATTTAGTGTATATTTTTAATTCTGGGAGGGAGGGGCTTGGCACCCCCCCCCCTCCCCCCGTATACGCGCTTGCTGCGTAGCTGGTAAAAATCGTTCTCCATCTACTGTAGGACAGCTCTGGACATTTTTAAAAGATGAATGAAAAAATTGGAGAAACAATATTTGGATACACTTCTAAGGGGGCATGCCCAGAATTTGTTTACAAGTCATAAGGAAAAGAGGTGGTTAATTTGCCGAAGTCAGAATCTAATATTTAAGCCACAAATTTGTTTTTGGTAGCAATATTAGTATAATTAAATATGATTAACATGTCCAAATAAAATTTATATTTTACACCAAATAAATGTGATTAATGTTTATCCACTGATGGTTTTACTGAATTTTCTTATTGGTTCCAAACTTTTAGACGATAGTGTATATACATACATATCTATATGTATATAAAAATGATTACATAATGTTTATTTACAAAACAGAAAACGGTATGTTACTTATTATTACATTATGTACTTGTGTATTATTTATGTATGTATATTTTCGCCGATTATCTTCATAAGTGATCTTTCTGGTGGAGTCCACCGTCAATTGACTTAGTAAATTCTGTTGTTCATTGAGTCATTGTTAACCTTTGTAATTCACTTTCCCTTCTATTTTTATTTATTTTTATTTTTATTTTAAATAAATGTACATAATTTTTTTTAATTACACACGAAGGAAGTACTAATTATAATGATTTTAACATGTGTTTGTTAACTTTTTAACTAGCCACTTTACTTATCATCATCATTATTTTAGAAATTTAGAACTCTTTATTTTTGTTTAAAAAGTTTCGAATTTTATCTAAATGGATATGGTTCTAAAGACCACCAATTTAATTAAAATTTTGCATAAAATTTCTACTTAGCTCTAAAAAATTTTCAAAATATTTTTGAAGACTAGCTTTTTAAAGCGTGAAGTAAATATTTATCACTTTTTACCAGCGGGCGATAGTACTCTATTGGACGTCTTTACTTATTTAAAATTGTATCCTTTCCTTGTATCCTTGTTTCCACTTATTCAAAAATTTTTGCGAATCATTTGGACGAATCTGGACAGCAGCGGCGAATCTAGACACAGCTGCCTTTCGATATTTCTTCGTCAGTATTATGACCGCACAAAGTCATAGATCAATCTATGCTACTGAATTTTGTCAGTTATGAGTTAGTCATCAAAGAAAAGCTGTGAAAGTGACATCTTTGAATTTTGTTATTTTACAGGCGCATTGTTTATAATTTTTAAAAATAACGCGCGTTTTGAAATTTTATAAAGAAACTGCTGTACAAAGAAAACAGTTATATACACTAGCGGAAAAAATTAAAAGATCAAAAAAAAAAAAAAAAAAAAAAAATTACAAAATTTTAGCGATTTTTCGAATGGCTGTATCTTTGTGAAAAACGGTCGTATCGGAGTCGAAAGCACAGCAATTTAAAGCTGGGAGTTTCTAGTTTTGAGATCTTACCATAAAAAAATTTTCAAGGCAACGTGTATCGCTTAATCCTAATAAATACACTGAAAAAATTTTCGAAATTTTTTCGGTTCCCTTTTTTGGTCCACGGACTTGGAAAAAAATTTTCCGACTTAACCACCATATGGACCGGATAACTGGTTCATTCAGCTTTAATTTGCTTTTTTTAGATCTTTATACGACCATTTCTCGCTGAGATATCGGACTTTGAATGGAAATGGATCATTTCGTCTTTGACCATCAATATCTCAGTAAACAATGATCACACGGAAAATTGAAGATGGGTTTTAAAAACTCGAATAAATTCTCTACAAGGATTAGCCATTGTTTTTTCGAAAAAAAAAATTTTTGCATACTCTACATGAATTTGAAAAATCAATAAAAAAAGAGCTTTTGGTGTCTTTTTGGAAAATCAAGCGCTGAATTAAAAATATCAAGCAAACCATTAATGTTAAGTGTGCCTTTTACAGTTCAATATACCCACAAAAACCACACCGAGTTTCAATTTAATCCAACCAGCGGTTTTTTTGTTTGAATTTTTGAAAAAATTAAAGGATCATTTTTTTGCTCTTAAACTTTCATAATCTTTAACAAAATGAAAAAAAAATTTTTCTCAGCTTTTTTCACATTTTTATCAATAACAGTATTTAAATTTACAAAAAAGGGACATTTTCTTGAAAAATTTTAGGAAAAATTCTTTTTTTTAAAAATTTTTTAAATCTTTTTTTATAAATTTAAGTACTGTTATTGATAAAAATGTGAAAATGCTGAGAAATTTTTTTTTTCATTTTGTTAAAGATTATAAAAGTTTAAGAGAAAAAAGCAGTCAAGTGCGTGTCGAGACACACACAATTAAGGTTCCGTACTCATTTCAAATTTAAACGGTTCAGAAGCATTTGTCTCAAATATACTTAATGTAGTTATTTTCTACACCACCTGACAATACCAGTAAGGCTTTTTTTAAATTGGTGAGTTCGCCAGTAGCTGTTTGCATTCACTTAATATCTTTGGCGCTTTCAGCAGCTTTTCTAAATACTTTTAGTCCTCTTTAGGAGATTTTGTTGCTTTTCGGCTATAAAAGATTTTTTTGTTATTCTAGTTTCTTTCTCCGTCATACCTACGCTTTTATTTTTACAAGTTACAATATAACAGCAAACCTTTATTTATCAAGAAAAAAAAACTCCTTAACACAATGACTTTATTACACTACTGAAATTGTAATGTTAATCACATTACTGTGTACACCATGGGTCTAATTACTTTTAAATCAGATATTCCGAAGTTCTGTATACAAATTCAGTTATTTACAATATGCTTGACTCCGCTCACTAAACGACTCTAAAGCAAACCATCTTTATATTTCAATAGCATGGCCCTTTAAGATCAATTTTCGTACCTTAAGACTTTTGTGTATGAATACCCGTATCAATAGTTGTAAGATTATTTCTATTTTCAGGCCTTCTTGAGGGGCAAAGGCCCTGAAAGACAATTTTAACCTCACTTTCATTCTTTTTCGAAATTTCAATAGTATTTAAGCACCGTTTTGTTAATATCCTTTCAGCTTTTTAATTTGGGTCTTATTTGATGGCACTGGACAATTTTGATCGCATGTTACATTTGAATTTGATATTCTGAAATTTTGTAGAAAATCAATTCTTTATAGTGTTTATATTTGTTTTCAATAATTTATATAATTTTCATATCTTGAGACTTTTTCGTCGGTATTGAGAGTTTTAGGAACACTTCAATCCTAGACCCTCTTTAAGATCACAGAAATCTGGATAACAATTTTTAACTCGCCTTAATTTGTTTCGAAGTTTAAATAATATTTGAACAAAATTTTGTTAAGATTCGTCCAGCCGTTTATTTTAGGCGTTTTTTGGGTCCCCAGAATCCTAGAAGTCAACTTTTATCTTTCCTTAATTTTTGTTAGGATCTCAATACTATTTCTGTGAAATTTTGTCAAAATTCGTCCAGCTGTTTATTTCGGTTCTATTTGAGGCCCTAAGGACAATTTTCGCCTTTCAAATGCAGTCTATTTTAGAACATAAGGTATCATCTATCTTCCAGTGAAAGAATTTTTGAAGTCGGTTGAGTAGTTCTCGAGATTAGTCAAAACTAACACACAAACAGTCACAAAAACTTTACTTCTGCATTATATTAGCATGATAAAAGCAAAAAATATTTTATCCCCATAACTGTGAAAAACTCTAGCTAGTGAAATATGAAATTCTGATTTAATGCATGTCTAACACGCACTTACCAAATTTTAATAGTATATTAAAGAATATGTACTCTAGGTATGTACTCTTAAAAGAAATACAACAATTTACTATAGCGTAGAAATTACAAAATCTTGATTATTTCTTCAAAAATCAAAAATATTTTCAATAAATAATTTTTGATTACTGTAGTAAAGTAATCAAGCTAGCATAAATATTTAATATATCAAAAGCTGCTCGAAATAAAAAATTGTGTACCTATATAGATAGAATGATTATAACTTATAAGTAGTTTAAGAAATCCTGATGAATAGCCGTCCCGAAAGAATTTGTCCGGACACCGGGATAAATTCGAGAATGGTTTTCTCGATATTTTTAATTCAGCGCTTAATTTTCCAAAAAGCCACCAAAACCTCTTTTTTTTGATTTTTCAAATTCATGTAGAGTATGCAAAAAAAAAAAATTTCCGAAAAAACAATGGCTAATCCTTGTAGAGAATTTATTCCAGTTTTTAAAACCCATCTTCAATTTTCCGTGTGATCATTGTTTACTGAGATATTGATGGTCAAAGACGAAATGATCCATTTCCATTCAAAGTCCGATATCTCAGCGAAAAGTGGTCGTATAAAGATCTAAAAAAACAAAACAAATTAAAGCTGAATGAACAAGTTATCCGGTCCATATGGTGGTTAAGTCAGAAAACTGTTTTCAAAGTTCGTGGACCAAAAAAAGGAACCGAAAAAATTTCGAAAAATTTTTTTTCAGTGTATTTATTAGGATTGAGTGATACAAGTTCTCTTGAAAATTTTTTTATGGTAAGATCTCAAAATTAGAAATTTTCAGCTTTAAATTGCTTTGCTTACGACTCCGATATGACCATTTTTCACGAAGAAAAATTGCCATTCGAAAAATCATTAAAATTTTGAATTATTTTTTGATCCTTTAATTGTTTCCGCTAATATATATATATATATATATATATATATATATATATATATATATATATATATATATATATATATATATATATATATATAAGGTACCTAAGGCATTTAAGGCCCAGCGGGTAATAAGGCCCATTAGCTATATTTCTTACCAAGAAAAGTTCTCTAACTTATCAACAAGTTTAAAATGAACTTTCAATCATTTCAAAACCAGATACAAAAGTTGAGCTACTCAGAGTAACAAACTCATGTCATATTTTAACAAACAAATTTAGAGGTTACATTTTCGTTCGTTGATATAAAAATTGTGCACATTGTGAGTGTTATATTAATGATTTTTGAAAGGTATGTTTCTTTCAAATTGTTATCAAAATTGAAAAAAATTAATATTCTTTAAGTTTTACATCAATTAATTTAGTTTATTTCTAAAGTATTTATATAAAATGTATATAAGCATAAATATTGACATGTTGATAATAAGGCCCATGCAAATTTTGTTTGGGCTTTATTACCAACACAATTAAAATCAAACACTACAAAGTCAAATCAATTAAAACAGGTCTGAAGTGATTAACAAATGAAGCAAAATTAGGCGCACAACCTTATTTTACTATAGTTACTCTAATATAAAAATAACAAAAAGGAAAAAGGAAAAAAAACTAAGTACATTTAATTTTATTTGTTGCATTTGTTTAATGATGCCAGATCAGTTTTAGTTGGTTTGGTCGAATTTTTATTTTTATTCCTTAGTGTTTGGAAGTATGGCTGATAAAAAGAAGAGAGCGTTGTGGTCTGAGGAAGCACTGGCATCAGCCTTAAGATATGTCACTCGACATGGCAATCAAAGAGAGGTTGCAAGGAGATTCGGAATTCTAAGAAGAACTCTTAGATTTAATATTTATTTATTTCGACTTAATATATTCAAACACCTAGTACTTGACTTATGCGAAAAATATGATAAAAAAATTAAAAATTAAAAATAATGACTTAGGTAATTTTTTTTATTGTTGTTTTCAATAACAGTCACGCAGTCAAGCGGGATTCAAGGATTTTCGAAACTTTTTTGAACGTGTAAAAATAACAAAATATTTTGATATATAAGTTCAAGTTATTCTTAAAGTATTTTCAAGTTCAAGTTATTCTTAAAGTAATAAAAATCCCCCAATTAATTTAAAAAAAAAATAATAGATGTACTATTTCAGGCAGTTGTAATAGGTGGGCCTTATTTTCTACACCAGTCGGAAATAAGGCCCAATTGCAGACACTTTTTAGAATCAAATTTTTGACTTGTATAATTACAAATTCATTAATTTTTTTAGGAATTTTTATCAAAAAATAAGTAAATTTTTATAATTAAATACTATATTTTTGATATTTTATAAGATATATAAATAATAAGCATATTTTGCTTAGGTGGGCCTTAATTGCCTTAGGTACCTTATATATATATATGTATATATATATATATATATATATATATATATATATATAATGTAGTGACTGGTACCAAATATTTGGCGTTTTGTTGACAATATATATAGCAAAAATGAAAGCTGTATTGTGCCTATTTTTTTATTTTTTTTAGCGAATTTCCAGAATGGAATTCAGCTAGTACAGCCACTGTCATGACGCGACTTGAGCCCGGGACTATGGCAGAAATTTGTTTTGAGGTCCCTAAAAGCCGAAAATAATATTCGCTAATATATATATATATATATATATATATATATATATATATATATATATATATATATATATATATATATATATGTATCGAAGTATCCAATTTTTACGAAATTTGGTGAAAACATTGGAAGTCCCAAACCCTTGGATGAGTTCGTCAGCCAGACACGTCGGATACCAGGAACATGGGTTTTGCTCTTGGAAAAAATTATGCAGAGCGCTATGCTATGCAGAATGCTGCGACAGGGGTATTTTTTTTATAAATTAATTAACAAAAAATTGTTTATAGGTGAGGCGAATTCATACACCATGGTGCGTCCATATAAAAAGAAAGCGGGTATAAACAACATGAACTGTAGTCTAGATAACATAAAATGGCTCTTTTCGACAGAGGCGCAACAACCGGGGAGGTCCAAGGGGTCCGGACCGCGTAAATACAAAGGCGACTGCAGCACAGACATCCATATTCTGTGCTGCATTATCTCGTGGATGACTTAAAGGAGGAATAGTTTGTCCGAACCCAGTTGTAACACAGCGGTCTGTAGTATAGCTGCATTTGTTTGTGTAAGGCAATGCAAAGGCGGATTTACCACAGACCGCTCTAGTCCATGCTGCATAATAATATGACTTAAAGCATTATTAATTCATCTGAATGGTGCTTAAATTCAGTAATATCTGTAGTAGTACTGTCATATTTGTTTGAATAAAGCAATTAAAAAAAAAAATTGATAAAATTACAAAATGCTTTGTTTTTTGTATCTTTATTATATTTAGGGTAAAAACCCCTATACTTGAACGCGATTCAATACTCGAACAATTTTAATATTTTATATATTAATGAAGTTATTTCTGAAAAAACCGATAAATGTCAAAACTGTTTGAGTATAGGGGCTTTTACGTTATGTATATAAACTAAAACTATTGTATTAAAAAATATGGCAGTTAAGTTTAATGTTTCTTAGCATTAGGGTGATTCAATTTAATATTTTCGCCGATGCTATGGTTGCGTCCTTTCTTCTTTATTTCAGAGGTAGTAGTCCATTCACTTTGTATTCTAGAAGAAGACTGACAAGGAAAGGTTCTGAACTATCAATTCGCAATTTTGATGAAACTTCGTATACGTGTAGTACAAGCAAAAATAACGGACCGGTATTTTTCTTTTATCTGACACCGTCGCCATTTAAGGGGTGAAATCACTCCTCAAAGTTAGGGTAAAATTTCAATTTTCCTTGATGATTTGAAAACTACAGCAGATAGAGAAAAAACTTTAAATTGACGTACTTTACTTTTAGAGAGCTTTCTACTGATGTATACAAAGCGAAGGTCGAACCAACTGAAGGGGCTGTTTAGGAAAAATTGGAGGTAAATTTTGAAATAGGGCGGATATACTTTACCTAGTTTTGCTCAGTGTTGAAATTTAAAGTCTAAAGTCCAAAAATTGGACGGTTAATTTGAGGTGTGTCTTTTTTGTGAAATTCAACAAGGTATACTCCTCACAAGATTAATTCATAAAAATAATTAATTTTTCCTTGTCAGTCATTTTGCACTAAGCAACAATAGTTTTAACAGTTTTAGCTGCAAAATTATCGCGCGTGCACCGACCTTTGTCAAACCAGAATTAAACTAATTAAACAAATATGGCCCAATGGTACGAGCCGTTGACTGAACTGCAGCGGTGTTTGTTCAATAAAAAGTGTGCGTTTCAGGCTGTATTACAAAGCGAGTATAGCTGTGCTGCAGTCGTTTTCGATAAAAAAAATGTTATTCGAAGCCGATAACGTTACAGACAGTCTTTAAATGTCTGTGATGTAATCGTGTTTGCAGTACTTTATTCATACAGACACGGCTGTATTACAGAGTAACTTCTGTCTGTGCTGCAGTCGCCTTTGTATTTACGCGTCCGGACCCCCTAAAATTACCTGGAAATTTTCCTTCAAAATATTTTATTTATATTAAAAAATAAAATTTTTAGTGGTTTATTAATATTTTTTATTTGCAAATCAAATTTTCGGAGACGACATTTTATTACAACATTTTCAATTGTTATCGGAGAACTGCGTTATCAAAAAATTTGATTATTTAAATTTTTGTTGGACCCCCTGTAGATATGTAGTTGTTGCGCCCCTGCTTTCCAATATTCAAAATAAAAGAATATCGCTCAGACAAGCTGCTGAATATTTCCATGTTCCCAAATCGACTTTGCATGATAGACTCAAAGGCAAATCGAAATAAAATTCATTTAAATCCAAAATGTTTTATTCCACCCATCAATGTCTGATGCAGATATTTATTTTAGCGAATTTCCAGATTGCAAATGCAGCTATTTTTATCTTTTGATGTCCGATTTCACCCATATGCATGACTGAATGTGATTTATATTGCAAATAAAGCACTGTCCAGATTTACCCCACACATAGGGGCGAATCTGGACACAATATAACTAAAAAAAAAAAAAATGTTGTGGTACCAATTTTGATATTTTTATTACTGCCCTATACGCTCGTGATAGTAAAGCATTAAAATTATTTTTTAGAATTTTTTAGATAAACGCTAAACAATTCATTGCCAAAAAACTGAAAAAGTCGTCCAGATTCGTCCCAACTGACGGTAAGGTAAAGAAAAACTACATTTTTCAAATTTGCTGCAGTTATAGTTCGAAGACAAATTATTCGATCGATGTGATTCTTATTGCAGTTTCTTTTATATATGTTTCTTCGTGCCATGAACCTCGAGTTTTCCGATCGAATAAAAAATGTAATTTTTGCAGGCCAAAAATCATCAAATTTTCGGGCAAAATTTGAAACTTCTTTTAGAAATTCTACCATTTTGTTAAATTTCAACTTTTCTTTCGATTGAGGTTCATGGCATGGGTAATACCTTCTAATAGGCTTATTGGTTTTTTTGATTTCAGGCATTGTGAAGGTCGTTATCACTGCAGCAGTAGGGGGACTTTTTTGGAACCTTGGGAAATCGCGAATAACTCACTAAATTTTCAATTTTTTGGTCCAAGAATTTTATCATGAATTTATTATATATCAACGAATATATCCTTAAAATATTATAACATTCCATACAGTAGTTTTTTTTAAAAAAATTCCCAAAAATTACCTTTTTTTCAGGCGGTCACACTAATGGTTTCCCTTAAAACCTGGTGAAAATTAGGCCAATCGCTCATGGGAGTTATATAGCACTCGTGGTATATTTGATACCGCCGTATTACTTCGGATAATTATTAAAGTTCTACTGTAGCTTTAAATTTGCGCTTAATTTCTCATTTTACCGGCAATGTATAGACAGGTATCTTATTTTCATTACGTGTTTGATTTTTTTTTTATTATAATATGTAATATAATAATTATCACTATCCGGCGCTTCTACCAACATTAATCTGCAGAATTTTTTGAAAAATTGTTTTGAAGTTGTTGTTCTCTAAATTGAAAGTTTTGAGACCAAAAATTAAGAATAAAGCAACCGGAGACACTATTCTTTCATAAGATAAAAAAAGTTCTGTTTTCATGTTTTGATGAAAATTTAAAATTTTCAAATTTTTTTGATTAAAGAACAGCTTCTTCACACAGCACCGTAACTAGGGCGAGGCAAACGAGGCACTTGCCCTGGGTGCAGTTATGGCTAGGGTGCAAAAAGGACATGACTCGAAAGAATCGTACTAGTTTAGAAAGAGTCGAGAACAATGATTCATTCATAATACATTCATAATAGATATACACAGTTTCTCTATTCGTTATAATATTTGAACTATTTATAATTTGAATTATTTCCATAATCGGATGTTACCGTTTATTTAAAAAGATCGGTATTATTTTTAATTCGAATTATTCTACTATTATTTTGAAGGTTTTTTTGCTACACAAGTAGAATATATGCAATAAAATTCGAGCAAGTACTATTTAGAAGTCTATCCAAAACTTAAATACATAATAGGTTAGTGAGTAAATATTTAGTGAATAGAGAAAATAATGTAAATTTAAGAATTATATATTGTGAAATAAACTAAATGCTTAAACTTACGTTGTACACGAGTGTTATTGAAACGAAATCTTCTGTACTCCCGATCCCAGTTTTCATGTAATCCTGTTGTTTGATGTCGCCAATCAAGACCGGCAGCCGTTAGATCAGTTCCTGTACCACTTGTTCCAATGCTAGTAGTTCCCGTTCCAGTTCCACTACTACTATCAACTTTATTTCCATTTGCAGATGTCACACCTGGCCGTGCTCTTGGTGGTAATGGCAGATAACCGGCATTGTCGGAGACGAATACCACTTGCTGAAAAATTGAGATGTAAATTAGAATTACGTATATATACCAGATAATTTTTTCGAATGATACGAATTAGATCCGGAAATTTTAAGTTAGAGTTAGTCGCTCGCTAAGTCAACATCTTAGGGTCGTTTTTATAATAACCTGCTTGATATCGACTGTATTATTTAATGAATTATACTATGAAGCAGTTTTATGAAAACGATCTACTTTAAATTAAAAATAAAGGTTTAAAGATACTTTAGTTAAAAAAAGTCTTAAAGTGAGTTTAATTATGAAAATAATCCTTAAATACAAATGTCCCTATCGCAGCATCCTGCATGACACAGCGAATTTTCGGTTATAAAAATTACTTTTTCTCGAAAACCCGCATACATACGATAATGGTTCAAAACGTGAATTGAATAATTTTTTTTATAAGACTAAAATAACTACGAAATTGACAAAAAACTGCTTTTTCACCTCCTTTCACTCCTTAAAGGGGGTATAGGGTTTTTGTTGGAGGGCGGAAATTGAAGAATTACTGTGGAACTTCAAGAAGTGTAACGAAATGTTTCCTTGCCTTCTTGAGTTGCAGTTTTTGGAATTCCTGTGACGGTCTAAAAAAATATATTTTACGTCAAAATATATATTTTTTTAGACCGTTACAGAAACTCCAACAACTGCAACTTACGAAGGCAACGGAACATTTCGTTGGGCTTCTTGGAGTTCCACTGTAACTTTTATGAAAAAAATTTTGGTCGAAATTGTTTCTAAATTTCTTCCTAAATGTCAAGCTGGTTTTCGATAGTATTATACATATACATATAACTTATGTATGTATAATATTTATCGATTTTTTATTTAAATTTTGTTATGGGAATAATTTATACCGTATTTAAAAATTGCAAAGCGGATAATATACGTTCATTATTCGTACAACTGTAAATAGGAACAAGTAAAAATAGTATTTATATAGTAAAGTGTAAAATATAAATGTGATCACATAATTGTGGTTACTATTATACTTATTTATTAATCTGTTAAGCGTAAAAATATCAATACACATGACACTGATTTTTAAATAATTTTGAAGTTCTGTTATACAAATGTTATTTTATTGTAACAGGTTATACAAATATACATAATATTATTCAATATCATGCAATTTATAACGGAAATTTATCTGATGGATTGAAAATTATCATAAACTTTTTTTTTCTTTTTTCTTTGTTAATGATTTTGATTTATAAATTTTATTACTGTTTGCGCACAAAAACATATAAGCATTTTTTGTTCAAAAGCAACTTTTTGCCAGTAAGAATTCAGCATGTATAGTTATTAGATAGTTGTTGTAGAGGTATATTAAAATTTAATGAGTCAAAACTCTCACTGGTACATATTTCTTAACCTAACTGAAAATTACCGATAATTTTTAAGAACTGACTATTGTATTTGATTTGAATGATTTCAATCAAGCCCTAAGCGTGTTTGTAAAAAATTGCGGATAGCAGTGTGCCACTGAGTGGTTCGGTACCGCTTAAGTGTGTCAGTCACACAGCAGCTGTAGCCGTGTTCAGATCAATTGTTATCAACCAGTTTCAACAATAAGCGAATACACGTATAGTATATACATGTACCCTTCACTGGCATACATATACACTGCAGTCGTCTCCCTCCACGGACAGAATGTGATGTTGGCACAAATACAACCGTACATCACACGCATACATTGATACGAAATTTATGTTGTAACATGTCGTGCGTTTGCAGTGGTGGGAAATTAGGTCATTTGTGACGTAAGCTATTGTCCACATTGAGAAAGCTAGCATAGAGATACGAAGTTTGTTTCTGAATATTCTGTGATTTCAATCGATAATCTTACTTTTAGTTCGCAACTTGTAAAATAAATAGCATGAATGCAATAGACGAGTTAATAGTATTTAAAAAAAAATAATGGAAGAAGTAAGCTTAGCTAAAGGGTCTAGCAGGTTAAGATAGCCCCAGAGAGGAATTTTCAAAATAAGTTATACTAGAATATCAAAAAATTATTACCATTCTTATTTCTGTTAATTAAAGTAGCATTACTTATTAATCATAATTTTAATTAGAATTAACTCAAATTTTGACAGCTAAATTGTTATAACACATAGAAATTGTACAGAATTTTCATTGTAAATATTTGTAACTTGACTTTATGTCAATTATTAAATAAATAAATAAATAAAAATATTAGAATATCAGTGAGTAACAAATATACCATTGGCGGCTAACACCATTGGCACCAACCAATTCAGCTTCTGATATTTCTCCGTTCTTGACATAATTGACCATATATATGCTAGAACGGATATTTTTGAAAATTATTTTATTCGAAAGCTATCACGGACAGACTAATAAAACCAAAACTGTTTGTTAGTTAATATGTTGTTTTATATTCTGTATTTTTTACAGAATTTTCTAGTTATTTCTATTTTCAACTAAAACGGAACGATTGTATGACGTAAGGGGCATACATACCCATAATCGGTATATACCGTATTTTCCGGCGTATAACGCCCACCTTGAACACCAAAAATATTATTCAAATTTCGTGGTGCGCGTTATACGCTGGATATAAAACTGAGTTCTGTAAAAATTATGATAGTTTTTATTTTAATATTTATATATTCTTCTGTCAATAGTAAGTGGGTTATCAAATAAATAAAAAAATAAAAGAAAATTTAACAATAATATAAATTTAATACGGTAAATAAAAAAAAAGAAAATTTTCAAATTATTCGATACTATAAGTTTATGTATTGAAATTATTTTAAGTTTAACTAGGTATACATATAATTCATTATTTTATTATCAAAGTTGGGGTGCGCGTTATACGACGAACATACAAAAAAACAATTTTTTCAAAAATTTGGGGTGCGCGTTACACACCGGTGCGTGTTATGCGCCGGAAAATACGGTATGTAGATATACAGTATGTGTACGGTGTGGGTTAATATGAACGAAAGTATTGAGGAAGGATAGACTTAGATTTAAGTTCATTTATTTTTAGAAGAAAATGCACGGTTTTCTATCGTGAATATATTAAATGAAACTTTTGATAGACGTACTATCCAAGAGAGGTTGGGAAAGGATATAATCTCTAGTACAGTTTGTTAAAACAGCATCCGACATATTAAAGCTAAAAACCAACATCAATGTATATCAATACTAAAATTAAACTTATCACCACTGCATCGATATATATCTAAGAAAATGATCATTTTTTGGCCAAGTATTTTTTTGTGTCAGGCATATAAAAATGAGCACTTTATTATATACTGATTATATTTCTCCAACCGACGTCATTAAATATTAAATGTTAAATTATATGTAAAATATAAAAAAAAATCCAGAAATTTTTTTTTATATTTTAAGAGAAGACGCTCATTATTCATTTAGCATTTCTCAGAAATTTTAGAATTCTATAGTTTTCCAGATAAATAAGCTAAAAATTCTGAATACGCCTCCACAGCCCGGTTTTTGGACATAAATGGACGTCTTTTTTTAAATTTTTTGACGCACAACGCTAAAGGTACAAATATTATATTAGGGTAAAGTGGGGTAAGTGCACCCCCATTTTTTGATAGTTAACTTTCAGATCATTCTTGTATCAATGTTATTAATCGCATCTGATTGTTTATCAGCGTTATCAACTGCCTGGTCTTTAAACTTAAATAATCATAAGAAAGAAATTCTAGACAACTTCGTGATAATGAACTGTAATTATTTTTTTGAAATGTGTACATGTGACGCATTTGCCCCATGGTTTGGGGAAAGTGCGTTCTCTTGATATAATTCCGCATTCTTTGTTTGATTTATATTGAGGAACAAGTGCGTTGAATAAGCATAGTTTTCTCTACGTAACTGTACAAAAAAATTTTAAATATCTTTTTATCTTAAGTGATAAATTACCTTTTATTATACATATTATATTATATTATATTATAATTGAGAGGTAAACTAATATCATCTAATGCAGTTTCCAAGGCCGCTGGTGAATACTGTGTGCTTCTGGCAGTTTTTCTTATGTAATTTCGTACCATGTCTACCCAAAATAAATAATTATGGGCAAAAACAAGCAGAATTTACATCATATAACACAGTGGGGTAAGTGCGCTCCCTTTAGCGCTACATCATATAATACATTAAGAGCGCACTTACCCCAATCCAAAAGACGCACTTGGCCCGTAGGGAAAAATTTTGGGGTAAGTGCGCTCCCTTTAGTGTTTCTAAAATAACAGAATAAAAGAAAAAATCTCAATTAATTAAAATCTACCTTAACAACAACTAAAAATATTAAATAAAAAATATAAAAATATTATAATAGACTCTATTAAAAATTGATTGAAATTGTACTCATCAACTCGTTGTTAAACCATAAAACACATTGTTGAAAAACATAGCCGTTACTACTCTATATAACTGACGGAAGTGCCAAATTAAGGTTGACCTGTTTCTCTTCAGTGTTAGCGGGTATTTTAAAATTGATTTTAAATCACTTTATAGTTAGTTGGAAATTCTATTTGACGCGAAGGCACTTGCCCCGGGTGCGCACTTACCCCACTTTACCCTATAAAAAAGCTCGATAAGTGTAACAGCGACAGCAACGTATTATAAGTTCTTTGTTTGTTTCATAGAAGAGACATTTGTATGATCTCACATGATAAAAACCAGTAAGAGTGTTTTCTCTTTTCAATTTCTATTTTTAAATTATGTTTTCTTTGTCTAGTATTAAACAACGAGTTAATGAATTATTATCAACCAATCTCATCTTATAAAATTTAAAGACGATTTTTATTGACAATAATATATGACTTGATTAACTTCTAATTCATAATAAAAAAATTCTTAAGAGATAATATTCCAATTTTTTCAAAAATGTGATCGAAAACTTTTCAAACTAATGCTGATCGTCGCGATTAAGTTACTATTTCTATTTCTTAAGGTAGTTGGTCCGAGACAGTTAGGTACAAATGTATAGCTCAGCGATAAAATTTTCTTTTATGGAAAATTAAATAATGCATTAGTTATTCTTCAAAATTAAATAATGTATTAATGAATAAGTAATTCTTCAGTTATTATATATGTATACCACTTGTTTTTTTGAATTTCCGCGCGCTTATGCTGTAACAATATAAAAGAGTTGTTGAAAAAGCGTTGTAAAAGCGTTGTAAAATGATCTTCATAAATTATATTTAAAAAACGGCGTGGATAATAGTTTTTTTTATATGGTTTGTAACTTTGTATTTTATAACATAATGTTAAATTAAAAATCACAAAGTGATTGAAAAAATTATCCGGATCGGCCGGGAATCGAACCCAGGATCTTCTGGTAACTAGCCAGACGTGTTAACCTCTACACCAACGATCCCATGCTCGGTAAGCGGCCGAGCCGGAACCCATTCAATCACCTATGTGTATTTGTACTCTCTCTGATTCGAGAAACAGTTACAATTTTAATTTCAAATATTATCGAGTGCTTGTGAGACACTACTACGTATGACAAACTTTTGTTTGCATTTCAACACACGCAGTATTGATATGTACACTAATCGTTCAGCTAAACTGAAACTTTAAGCACTCGATTTCTTTGGTATAGTATGACCAAAAACCACATGTAAATTAAAAATCACAAAGTGATTGAAAAAATTATCCGGATCGGCCGGGAATCGAACCCAGGATCCGGATAATTTTTTCAATCACTTTGTGATTTTTAATTTACATGTGGTTTTTGGTCATACTATACCAAAGAAATCGAGTGCTTAAAGTTTCAGCAAAAATCACGGCAATATTGATAATATTGTATTAGTAATAACTAGTTAAATATTAAGAAAATTTCTAGCAGTTTCAAAGCACTGGGGTCATTTATTTGAATTATTCTTAAAAGATTTTCATATGGAATTAGCGTACTGCATATCTTTATTACAAGGAAAATAAAGTGATGATAATTTGTTCATGCTTATTAGAACTCTAATGTTACAGAGACGCATTTTTTTATGACAAAATTAAATTTTTTTATTGAAAGACCAATATGTGCGGCAATATTTTGATAATAACTATGATTTTATAAATAAGCAGACTTTAAAGATTGGTATAATTTTTATTTTGCTGGAATTAATAAAACAGTTTTAAATTTAGGGTTACTTAAAATCGAATTTTGGAAAAGCAAATTTTTGGGCTTTATTTTTCCATACGGTGGTATTTAGTTAACGAAATGTGTTAACAAGACCTAATTTTGATATGATACCAAAATTTCATGACGAAGTGATCAGTACTTTAATCAGTACAATGATTCTCAATTTTGAAATTTTATAATATATATATATATATATATATATATATATATATATATATATATATATATATATATATATATATATATATATATATATATATATGAATATATTTAGTGAATATCATTTTCGTATTCTATGGACCTCAAAACATATTTCTGTTATGATCCCGGGCTTAGGTCGTGTCATCATACCTGCTGTAATAGCTGAATTTCCAGTTTTGGAAATTCGCTAACATTGAATGAATTTATTTATTACTTTTTCATGTGAACCGCTAGACATGAGCAGAACAGAAATGGTACATTATTTTTGTATTGTCTGTCTGTCTGTCTGTCTCTCTCTCTCTCTCTCTCTCTCTCTCTCTCTCTCTCTCTCTCTATATATATATATATATATATATATATATATATATATACCACGATAACTTTCGAATGAAACGTTTAATGTTTATGAAATTTCTTATGGAGACTCAATTTTGATCTGGCTTGGCCTAAGTTCTTTAGCCAGACACATCGGATGCCCACAAGTAGGTTTTTCGGGCGTTCTTTACCAAAAAACTAAATTTTCTGTCAGAATTAAACAACTTTTTAAATTTTTTTATACTTTACGTAAATTAATTCCAGAGAAAAATTAAGAAATTTGTTAGAAATGGATTAAAAAATTTCCAAAGGGATATTTGTTGTCTTTTTTTAGTATATGGACAAACTATCTCCATTTCAATTTTTAAAATGGTACGTTTTCAAAAAGGAAGCTTTTTGAGTGATATGTAATGAAAAATTTTTTTTAAGCAAGGCAATCGACGATGTACATTTGTTTCACTCCCTCACCCAGGATCCATACGTGTTTCCATCTCATGTTATTTTTTTAAAAAAAACTCCCAGTTTTGTGTTTCTTATGTGATGACAATTTGAAATTAATTATGTGACCTTTTCCACAATATATATTGTTAGACGTAAAGCGTAAAGCGTAAGAAATATTCTAATCTAATCTAAATAAGAATAACATACACTTTGGTTCGTTTTTTCTAAAATTTAATTCATTCTATATAGATATTGTTAAATATCATGAAAATTTGCTGCAAATATCTTATTCGTTTAAATTTCTTTATTATTATTATGTTCGGGTCTCTAATTTATACTTTTTATTATTGTGTGGAGGAAACATTATGTATTTTGACATATTAAATAACAAAAAATTCAATTATTCTAAAAAAAATTTAAAAGATATTTTTCAATAAATATGTAAAATTAAAATTTGGAAATAAGGTAATTGCAGTTAATTATGTATTAAATTAATAATAATTTTATTTTCTTTCTTACAATTTATAAATTAATATGTATTTGGTTTTAGGTTAACCTAAAAAAATTATTTTTCTTTGGATTGGATCAGTTTAATGGTTTTATGCAAAATTTTTCAAATGTATAATATGGTGGAATAAGTTATTAATGGTGATAATATACTTGTTTTTTCTTTTTATTTAACAAATAAAATTAAAATGAATGCCTACATACGCACTTATACATAAAAATTTTAACATATTCTTTTTTCATAGTTTTTAGTGAAAATTTTCTATAGTAAAATAAAAAAAAGGGAAAATTTTACTTAAAAGTGAACGTCAAACACGAATCAACAAAAATCTATTAAAAGAAATACATGCAGCAAAAACTTTCTTCGATTTAAATTCAGTTTTCTAAGGGGTGTTGTCAATTATTATCCGAAAAAAGTCCGAAACTTTTATTTTCGGATACAGTTTCGGATATTTAATTATTTTGGATATCCGGTAGTTTTGGTTACGGTTCATCGAGAGAAAGTTACTTATTTTCGACTAAAGTAGCGGAAGCATTGTAATCACTTTCGAAAAATAAAAAGTTTTTTCCCTCCAAAATAAAATTTTTTACGCAAATTTTACGCTTTAGAGCTTCCTGAACAATTTTGGTTTGGAATCTGTCAGTCCGTCTGTTTATCGCCAGTTTGCACCAACTGGCATAACTTCTGAACTATTCGATTGTTTTTAATGAAATTTTCAGAAATTATGCAGTTTGGTTCCTAGATGGTCCCCTATGAATTTAATCGAAATCGGAGTAACGGTAGCTACGCCGCTACCATGTCATTCCATTAATATGCTAAATTACACCAAGTGGCATAATGTCTGAACTATTCAATTATTTTTTATAAAATTGTCAGAAATTATGCCGTCTGGTTCCTAGATGGTCCCCTACAAATTTCATTGCATTCAGAGTAATAGTATCCACGGCGCTACCATGAAATCCCATTAAATGTTAATATCTTATTTACTGCTAGTTCCACTTCGCACAATTTCTTATGAATCTTTTTGTTTATTTATTTTTATTAATTTATATACCTATATTAAATTATGCAAATATATATATTGGGCATAAAATTACCAAGGTACTTTTACGAGTACGAGAAAGCTGTGCGCCACACCCCATTGGCAACGTATTTTTTTTGTAAGTACGTATTATCATATAAACACATGTAGTTTTGCAATTTTTTAATTTTTAATTCCTAAACTACTGAAATTATTTATCCATTTGAAAACCTGGACCTTTCACCTGGACTTCATTTTCACTTTCAATGAAAACATTTCATAAATTCATATTTTCAGAATTTCATTCATTTCAAAGAAAAATCTTAAATTATTAAATAAAAAAGCTAAGTAATTAATAAGAGTAAAAATAAAGAAAAAGTAAACATTTATTTATATTTTTTTTAATAAAAAAATGTATTATATTTTACATACATTTTAACTAAAATGTCAAATTTACACATGCGTTGTTAATTTTACAATGGGGTATTTGACAGTAGCTGAAAAAATATCTATTTTGATTTTTAAATAATTGCTCGAGTCATAATGATACTGAATATTGCTTTTTTACAAGTTATTTCATTCAAAAATATAAAAATTTTAATTAAATAAAATTACAAAATTTACGTTAAAAATGACGTAATTAAAAACATCAAACAAAAGCAGCTTACGTCAAAAGCTCGTTCGAATATGTAGGTAATATTGTAGTTAGGAAAAAAACTGTTTACTTTTTTGGTAACTATGAAAGAAATTTTTCATTATTAATTTTCATTACTAGACCTACTACTACAACTCAATGTTTTAGAGTCAATGACGTCATATGATTTGACGTCACAGAAAGCATCGTTTTGGCGATCTTTTTAAAAACTAAAATTTTATCGGTGATTTTTATTAAAAATATAGTACAAAATAATTTAAAAATATGTATTACGAGTTTAGTAAGAAGTAATAAATGGTTTTTAAGATGGTTTTTAAAAATTTGTCAAATACCCCATTATGCAACATTTTTTACTCAAAATACGATTAAAAATCAAAACTTAAGGTTCATATGATAACATTCGCAATCCGTGTAGTGTCCATATATACCGGCACCAAAAACACCAATTTTTACTTCTATTAAATCAAAATCAAAATTACATTAAGTAAAAATTCATTTAATTTTAGTCTTCAAACGTAAATCAAATTAACTTTTTATTCATCTTTGTACGATCCTTTATAAAAACCACAATAATTTTCATTCACTTTCCTTAATCCTCGCATCTAGAAAAAAAAAAAAACATTAAATTTAAAGAAAAAAGCATATAAAATGTATATAATAATATGATTATGATAAATATCTACTTACTTGTTATAATTATGTATGTATATTATATTTAGCTGGCGTTTAGGTTAAATTATAAAATAAATTAATAATAAAAATAAAAATAAATAAAAATTGACAGATTGTAAAATCAAGTATTATATACATGTAACCACGATCGTGTATAACTGTAACAAACAAATAACAATGAAATTTGAATTTAAATGAAAACTAACCGCTATAATCAGAGAATAAGTTCGAATCGTAATAATTATATTAGCGACAGAAAGTTTACGCGAGCGCTCCTGGTTTTTTAAATTAGAAGCTGTATCAAGTAAATATTTTTGTATACGTTTAAGATGCGTTTCACTGTCGCACAGTGGGTCCATTAAAGGTGGTAAAAATACAAAAATTAAATTATAAGTTACAATTTATATGACCCCTTAAATCAAGGAAATACTGACGTAAAAATCATGGGGGTAAGGGTTATAAGTTGAAACCCAAGCAGTGGCTGGCCATTAACTTAACCTAAACACAAAATTTCAGTCCTCTAGGTTTATTTTGGCAGATTTTGACCCTGACAAAACTGCTAAAAAACAAGAAAAATCATGTTTTTTTGGTATAAAAATGGTGGGGGTAACGGTTAAAAGTTGAGACCCCCAAAAGGTACACCCTTGATACTAACTCAATCCGAATACAAAATTTCAGCCCTCTAGGTCTATTTGAGAACGTCGAAAAAGCATAGAATTGTAGCTTAAAAATGGTGGTGGTGGGGGTAAAATATTAAAACCTCCAAAAAGCATACCCTAGGTACGAACTCTATCAACATACAAAATTTCAACGCTCTACGTTAATTTTGGGGGGCTGTGGGCGTGTTAGATCCAGCCAAACCACTTTTTTCCCTCTCTACTCCCTCTAAATCACCCTAGGAACCTGAATTTTGGATATGTTGTAGATAATTGACCGAAACATTATTTTCAACCGGTTTGGAAAAGTTTTATTGCTTTGTTGCCCCCCCCCCCCACAACCCCTTTAAAGGTTAGGTCGGATCCAAAAGTTGACCCCACTTTTATAGTATTGTTGCCCCATTTTGTCAGGATCCCTTACCAAATTTCAGTTCAGCCCGTTCATAAGGGGGCCTTATACATGCAAAAAGGATCCGCGAATTATATTTATATATATATATATAGTACCGACGGCTTATATATATATATATATATATATATATATATGTACCGACGGCTTATATATATATATATATATATATATATATATATATATATATAAGCCGTCGGTACGTACTATTAAATTTCCTACATTTGATCCTAAAATTTGTGAAAAATTAGCTATTGACCACGCAACTTTGATAATGCGTGTCCGGCACGCACTTGGCGAAATTATTTCCAAAAAAATAGTGAAACGTTATAGTCCAGGAGGAATCGGCGCATGAGTACCAAAAACTATGCCATTTCAATTTTTTTATGCGATCCTCTTCAAATTGCCCTACTGATATAAATGCATGTTGCCATGGGGCAACTCCGTGCCATATTGTTTAAACCGAAATTTTTTTTATATTCTTTATTGAAATACAAATAGAAAAGGTCCTATGACTTTTCAGGATAAAGTTAATATTTTTAGACGAATTTTTCAACTGAAAAAATTAGACTTATACAACCTATACGATAAGAACGGCGAGAGTAGGGGCGCTAGCCGTTTTCGGACTCGTAGAACACGATTCTGTAGAAAAAAATATATATATATATATATATATATATATATATATATATATATATATATATATATATATAACGAGCACTGTGGTTGGACAAAGGAGGCTTGTGGTTGGATTATTCCAGGCTGACACATGAATCAAGTTATCAAAACATTAGTAGTTAGTTTTTTGTCAAACAAGGAAAAAAAAGAATAGTAATTTATAATAGAATTTTTTTAAGAAGTGCGTATGTATTTTTTGTACTAATTTTCCGCTCCTATATTTTCAACTATAAATTGTAATAAATTGTAACAAATAACAAACATTTATTTTTGCTAATAACACCCGCGTGTTACATATATTATGTATATATTTTCCCGCCACCTTTTAATATGTGTAGGGCCCCCCTATGGAAGTTAAGAGCTAAAATTTGGTAAGTGGGGCTCATTTTCGAGGCACATCATACTATCAAAGTGGGGTCAAATTTGCGGCAAATTTTGGATCGACCTAACTTTTAGGGGGTGGTGGGTGGCAACAAAACAATAAAAGTTTTCCAAACCGGTTGGAAATAATGTTTCGGTCAATTACCTATAACATATCCAAAATTTAGTTTCCTAGGATGATTTGGAGGGAGTAGAGGGAGAAAAAATGATTTTTGCTGTATCTACCGTGCCCACAACCCCCCAGAATTAACGCAGAGGGCTGAAATTTGGTGTGTTGATAAAGTTCGTACCTAGGTTGTGCCTTTGGAGGTTTTAATATTTTACCCCCATCCCTCTCATTAGTCGAATTTTTCCTTGGAAAAATTAGACTTATACAGTCTATACGACAAGAACGGCGAGAGGCGAGAGTAGGGGCGTTAGCCGTTTTCGGACCCGTAGAACACGAATATGTAGAAAAAAATGTTTGATATATATATATATATATATATATATATATATATATATTTTCCCGCTACCTTTTAATATGTGTAGGGCCCCCTATAGATGTTAAGAGCTCAAATTTGGTAAATGGGGCTCATTCCGATGCACAACAATACTATCAAAGTGGGGTCAAATTTTGGGCAAATTTTGGATCCGACCCAACCTTTAAGGGGGTGGTGGGGGGCGGATAATCAATAAAAATTTTCCAAACCGGTTGGAAATAATGTTTCGGTCAATTATCTACAACATATTCAAAATTCAGTTTCCTAGGATGATTTGGAGGGAGTAGGGGGGAAAAAAGATTTTTGCTGGATGTAACACGCCCCCAGCCCCCCAGAATTAACGTAGAAGGTTGAAATTTGGTGCGTTGATAGAGTTCATACCTAGGTTGTGCTTTTTGAAGGTTTTAATATTTTACCTCATTTTTAAGCTACAATTTCATGCTTTTTTGACGTTTTCGAAGTTTGTACCACTCGCACAGGTCACCCGAATAAACCTAGAGGGTTGAAATTTTGTACCCGGATTGAGTTAGTATCAAGGAGGTGCCTTTTGTGGGTCTCGACTTTTAGCCTCTACCCCCACCATTTTTATACCCAAAAGAACATGATTTTCCTTGTTTTTTTAACAGTTTCGTTCGGGTCAAAATCTCCCCAAATAAACCTAAAGGGCTGAAATTTTGTGTACAGGTTAAGCTAATACCCAGACACTGTTTTTTGGAGGTCTCAACTTTTAACCCTTACCCCCACGATTTTTACGCCAATATTTCCTTAATTTTTTTGCTTGTTTTCTAACAGGCCTAGAGACTCTCTAAGGAAACCTAGAGGGCTGAAATTTTGTACGTGTATTCAGTTAGTATCCAGGTAGTACCTTTTAGGGAGTCCACATTACTTTTCCCCCCACTTCTCCCATTTTTACATCGGAATTGAATGCTATTGTTAAATGTGTTTTAAATGCATTATTTTGA
Source organism: Brachynemurus nebulosus (assembly GCA_035578155.1). Taxonomy (NCBI): domain Eukaryota; kingdom Metazoa; phylum Arthropoda; class Insecta; order Neuroptera; family Myrmeleontidae; genus Brachynemurus; species Brachynemurus nebulosus. Next base: position 119,721 of record JAPWDM010000027.1, read on the forward strand.
TTCTAAATACAAGTAGGCGAATAGTAATTTTAAAAAATTTAAAAAAGTGAATTTACTTTTATAACAAATGAAATACATACATATTAAGTAATTTAAAAGTGTTATTAAAGTCACTGTTTATTTATAAATTAGGAATTTTGGATTTTTATTATTTATAAAATAGAAATTTTGGATTTTTTTGGAAAGAAAAAATATCTTCATAAAAGCCTTCCAGTTTACTGTTTAAGTACCTTTTTTAATATTTAAAAATAAAACACAAAGGCAATTGGCGGATAAGCATGGGTAGGAATGCCCTCGTACGAATTGTGTTGGCTTTTTCCCTGCTAACTGCTATCGGCACAAAATTGAAATTTACTGAGATTCAGCCCTTAAAAACTTAAAACCTTTTTTTAAAGCCCCGATCAACCGGACACTCATCATCAGTTTTGAAACGACCAAAATGACAAATCGCTTGTGGACTTTCAATTACATTTCGCTTGTAGACATTCAGTACCGAAGATGAAAGGAGAAATTCGACTTCCGTGATGGGGCTCCGCTGCTCACGGCGTTTTTTTTAATAATTTATTTAAGTAAACAGTTTAAAAGATTTTTTAGCTTTCACACTGATTAACTCATATTGCATTGGACTTATACTACTTGAATACTATTCATGTGTCCTAGAGAATTAGTTTTTAAGAACAATTCGAAATGCTCTTTTATCTTCTAATAATAAGTACTATTTATATTCGCTTATGATATTGTTGTAATAAACATTTACACATTCTATCATTTTATTACATAAAAAAATAACGAAACAAGATTTTGAAAAAGATTAAGAGCTTCAGCTTATTTTAACTTGTTAACTTTGTTTATAAATTTATAAAAATGGTAAGTTAATAAATACTTAATACAAAATAATATCAAAAAGATTACTTCACATTGAAAATTTATGTATTTCCTTTTATTGTTATTAATTAAACGTAAAATACATAACAAATATATTTTTTATTACGCAAATAATAGAAATTTTATTTAAAAATTATTAAATAAATATGTATATTTAGAGTTCAAATGAAAATTTTAATCTTTAACTGTTACCAATTAGTTTTCTATACTTGGTTCCATATTTTCTCATTTTCAACATGACCGTATTTAATTATTTTTCAAATATTATAAACAGGACAGCGGAATTTGCAATTCTTGCGTTCATAGGCAGTGCTGGATTTACACTAGGGGCACACGGGGCTAATGCTCAAGGCGGAAAAATTTGGGACAGAATGTAGCAATTTGTTTTTTTTTCTCGTCACTTATTTTTTTTAGGGAAAAGTTGACGTGATTATTTTTTAGGGGTGGCATTTTTTACGGTGTCCAGGGCTGTACTTAGGGTAAATCTGGCCAAGGTCCAAGAAATTTTTGCGCTTCCGAGTTTTTTATTTAGAAAAATTAAAAGATAAAAAATATGGTGTGTTTCGCGATATTTTGGCCAGAAAATATTTTAAAATCAACTTGGAGAATAAATATGATCCAAATTTTTATGGTCCAAAATAATGTATACTTTTTATATTCAAAGGGTATAGCCAGATAAGTATAGGTGAATCGGCCCCGGAAGCGAATAACTTTAATAACTATATTAACGGTATGGTGAGGCTGCAAATAATGGATATTTACAATTTTGGAGGCCAAAACTGAATAGTTATCCAGATAACTAAAAAAATACAAAAAATTACAAAAATTTTTTTCTTGGTAACTGCCCAACACAGGAAAATAATTCCTAATCCACATAAAGGCAAACACTCTCAAGAATATTAGACATATTTATTATCGTATTAGTCTTCGTTATTAAGGATAATAACAAGGATAATATTCGATCTAATGTTATTTTCATAGGGTTCCAATTGAGTGATCACTTCAAAAAAAAAAAATTCAGTAACTGTGCTTTAATGCACTTAATTACTGCACCAAGTCTCATCAAAATTCAAGGGGTACAACATGATAAAAAAAAATTTTCATTTTCAATCTGCTGAACCGTCCCTCCAGTAGGTCCGACCCTGGAATTATATACATCAGTCGAAAGTACTTAAAAAATAAAGTGTTGTGTCTAATAAAGTGTTTTTTACTATTTACTATAGTTTTCGAGATAATCGAGAATAATCGAAAGAGGTACATTAAGATATAGGCTATCTGCCCTTGATAGAAAGTCCCAATAGTAATTGTATGTAGCAGGTACTTCATGAATATAACTTTCCTAGATCAAAACAAAATCATTGTAGAAATATAATAGAAAATTGTCTCCAAAAAAAAGTTCCCCCACTGCTGCAGTGATATCGACCTTCATAGTGCCTGAAATCTAAAAAAACCAAAAAGCCTATTAAACTAGAAAGTTATTGCCCGTGCCGTGAACCTCAATCGAAAAAAAATTTGAAATTTAAAAAAGGGCGGTTTTCAGAAAAAAGTTTCAAATTTTGGGCGAAAATTTTATGATTTTTGGCCTGCAAAAATTACATTTTTTATCTGATCGGAAAACTGGAGGTTCATGGCACGAAAAAAAAAACATATATAAAAGAAGCTGCAACAAGAATAAACTCGATCGGATGATTTGTTTTCGAGTTATAACTACAGCAAATTTGAAAAATGTAGTTTTTATTTATCTTACCTTTAAGTTTTAATCATTGAGAATTTTTACTAAAATTTTTACGATGTACTCACTATAACGGTCATAGTAAAACTAGATGAGTCGTTTAAATGTGCCAGGGTCTAGCTGCTCCACAACATGTGACTGGCAGCTGTAACTCAAAAACTATTGGAGATACGCACTTGAAATTTTAGTATGTTATTTTTAAAGGTATACACTATCAAAACATGCAAAAAAAATTTTCAAAGATTTTTAAAAATGTCACACTAGTGGTCCCCCTTAACGTGTAGAATATAATGCTCAATGGATTTTAATATTCTACATCTTAAAAAATCCTATTATGGCACATTTTTTGATAATTTTCTATTATATTTCCATAACGGTTTTGTTTTGATATAGGAAATTTATACATATGAAGTAGGTACCTGCAGTGTCACATAAACGACAATACAGTTACTATTGGGACTTTCTATCAAGGGCAGATAGCCTATATCAGTCAGGGGTGGGCAAACGGTCGATCGCGATCGACCAGTCGACAGCGAACATTTCGACAGTCGATCGCAGACATTTTAATTAATTTGCTAGATTAATTTAAAATGTTTTAATTTAAAACGTGTACTTAAAATTTAGCAGACGATGAAACATGAATTTAAATCAAAATCTTAAACGAGGGAACACGATAACCTGCAAAACTGTGGGTAAGATCCAAATCGAATTTAGAAGTTGCGGCTCGACATGTTTCGATTATTTAACCAGTCATTTTCAAAAGCGAAAAAGACAAGTAAAAAATCAAAATGGACAAAAACTAAATATAAATTTCACCATAACACCATAACATGGCCCAAAAAATGAATAGAAATCAGCAAAAAAGTGATATTAAGAAAGTAGAAGAACCGGTAACGGGAACACTCAAAAAATATACCTAAAAGAATATAAAAAATCAAAAAGGAAGGAAAAAAAGTTTTTTTTTCCTTTTTGACTTTTTATATTTTTATTTTCCGACTGTTCCCGTTTTCCAAACTTTCGAAAAAACGAAAATAAAAAAGCAAATTTAAAAAAAAAATGGAAAACTCGACTGCGGAAAAAGGAACTAAAAAGATGGAAACTAGAAGGAATAGAAAAACAGAAGTTTCCAAACTTTTAAATTGGTTCTTCTTCTTTCTTTTGTTTATTTCACTTTTTTACTGCTTTTTATTCATTTTTTAGGCCATGTTATGGTGTCATCAACAATTATATTTAGTTTTTGTCAACAATTATATTTTTTGCTTGTATTTTTCGCCCTTGAAAATGATTATTTAAATAATCGAAACATGTCGAGCCGCTAGTTTTAAATTCGATTTTGATCTTACCCATAGTTTTGTAGGTTGTCGCTTCCTCGTTTAAGATTTTGATTTTGCTCCACCTGCAGTTGGAATAATTATAATTACTTATACATGAATTTAAAATTAAACATGTACATACCTTAATTAAAATTCACATAGTGTTTGAAAAATTATCAAATTGGATCGGCTGGAACTCGAACCCGGATCTCTTGGTTACTAACCAAGCGCCTTACCAATTAGGCTACCGACCGCTTGTTCGAGTACCATTCCAATCTGATAACCAATCAAACACATCCTCTCTTTAATGCGAGACGCAGTTATTATTCTAATTTCAAATGTTATCGAGTGCCTGTGAGGGTGCCCGTGGTAAGGCGCTTGGCTAGTAACCAAGAGATCCGGGTTCGAGCCCCAGCCGATCCAATTTGATACTTTTTCAAACACTATGTGAATTTTAATTAACATAATGAATTGGTTATACATGCCAAAGTAAATCGAGTGTTCAAGTAGGTATTAGCTAAGTTGGACATCAAGTGAACATATAAATATTGGTGTATGTGTAAATGCGAACAAAAGTTCGTCATACATTAATAATGTTTCACAGGCACTCGATAACATTTGAAATTAGAAATGTACATATGAAATTTAGAAATGTACACTTGACATGACTAATTACAAAGTACCAGTAGCAAAAAAAAAATAATATATTTACAGGGTGTTAGTGAATAAGTGTGAAATATTTTAATGGGCGATTGCTGAGGTTTTTTTATGTAAAAAAGTTCATATCAACCCATGTCCGAAACCGCTTAGTTTACAAGATACAGAGTGTTCAGTTTCTCGTCTTTTTTATATATTTTCTTAAATATTTCAAAAACGTTTAGAGATATTCACATTAAATTTGGGATACGCTACGACAGGATAAATACCCATATTTTGAAGTAGACAGAATATTTCCATTCAAACCAGTGGCGTCCGTACGACCATATGATGAATATATATTTTTGAAGAAAAAGAAGGGACGCCAATGATTTTTTCAAATAAAAAAATGTTTTTTTAAATGTTCTATAAATTGTTGACAAAAATGACCTCTTAGTATTTTGTCGTTCATGTGTCCGTTTTCAAGATAAAAAATAATTTTCAATTACTGTTCTTACTACAAAACCGGTTTCGGTTCTCGTATTAACTGCTGAGGTCATTTTATGAAAAAGTCTTACCAACAAAAAGGTGAAGACGCTTCATTTCTACAGTATGACCACATAGTTTGTTTTTAATTTAATATAGAAAAATATTTTAAAAAAGAAGAAACGGGACACTCTGTATCTTGGAAACTAAGCGTTTTCGGACCTGGGTTTATATAAACTTTTTCACATACAAAAACCTCAACAATCACCCATTAAAATTTTTCGCACTTATTCACTAACACCCTGTATATATATATATATATATATATATATATATATATATATATATATATATATATATATATATATATATATATATATATAGAGTATCTTTTATGTCAAATGCCCACTAGGAAAATTTAATCCTTGCCATAATTCCAAATTTTCATTGTAATAATAATTTAATACGAGATGTAATGTGCAATGATTAATAAATTTCTGGGATAAAATTAATATATATATATATATATATATATATATATATATATATATATATATATATATATATATATATATATATATATATATATATATATATAACCAATTTTTTAAAGTCGATCGCGCATAAATAAGAAAAATTAATGTCGATCATAAGAGTATTAAGTTTGCCCACCCCTGCTATATTATCTTAATGTACCTCTTTCGATTATTCTCGATTATCTCGAAAACTATAGGAGATAGGAAAAAACGCTTTATTTTTAAGTACTTTCGACTGATGTATATAATTCCAGGGTCGAACCCACTGGAGGGGCGGTTCAGCAGATTGAAAATGAAAAATATTTTCAATGAGACTTGAATTTTGATGAGACTTGGTGTAGTAATTAAGTGCATTAAGGCAAAAATTACTGAATTTTTTTTTTGAAGTGGTCACTCAATTGGAACCCTATGAAAATAACATTGAATCGATCGGATATTTTCCTTGTTATTATCCTTAATAATGAGGATTGATACGATAATAAATATGTCTAATATTCTTGGGAGTGTTTGCCTTCATGTAGATTTGAAATTATTTTCCTATGTTGAGTAGTTACCAAGAAAAAAATTATTTGTAATTTTTTAAATTACAGCCTCGCGATACCGTTAATATAGTTATTAGAATAATTCGTTTCCGGGGCTGATTCACCTATAATTATCCGGCTATGCCCTTTTATTTTAGGTTAGCGGTTTCCTCTCCACTTCAAAACTTGGAGTGGAACATGGCTCTTCCTCCAGTGAATATTGATTTTATATTTTGTCGTCTTAAAGTTCCCTCAGAATGTGCTATATTTAAAATATTCAGATCTGAAGAAACTAAGTTCAAATTCAATTTAAAATCGATATTCGTTGGAGAAAATATTATATTCTATTTAAAATTTCCAAATTGATGTCATTGAATACTAGGTGGATACAAAAACCGAGTGTCTACAAAAAAATAAGTACCATTATTTGTAACAATAACAATTTGACATTTCTTTTGGAATTGATAAACCACGCTCTACTACAAAAATTGTAGTAAGAAAAAAAATTAAATAAATATAAAAATAAGTTATATATAAATTATAGGTAGATAGATAATTGAATACAATTAAAGATAAGAAAACAGTGTTGGTTAACTCAATGGTTTGAAACTGACCATTTGTGAGTTCTCTAGATGTACAACGTAATATGGAACTGTTAATTCTACGACACCTATGAAGTGTTAATTTTCTCCACACATGAACTTTATACACTAACATTAAGGCGCATATAGCCTAGTCGCTGCGCGCCAAAATAAAAAAAAAAAAAAGATAAGAAAAATTTCAAAGTATTGCACAGTGTTCTAGTGTTAAAGTATAAGATTAATTTACACTTTAAATCATAAGAGTGTTATAAATTTCAGGTTTATGCTCGAGATACTTTTTGAGATATCACCTGTGCATAGTAAGGGAAAAAATAAATTTTTCGCGGTGGCCACTCCCTAAACTTTGTCTCCCTAGACGTAGATCCACCTCGTAGAGCCATTCATAGTTAAGGCCGTATATTCGGTCCTGACAATGATGGCTCGGAGATGAATTTTTAATAATAAAATAAATATGCATTCGTTTTGAGAGTGCATTATGCGCATACTAAGTTTAATTCCATAATCTCTTAATATCCTAAAAATAAATTTTTCTAATATTTAGTCTCCCTCACGAAATTTGTATTGTATAGGTCTACATCATAACGGGGTGTAATCTGTATTAATTTTATAATTTTTAACTAACTTCCTCTTTGAGATATTCAACTTTAAATATTGCCAAAATTTGACCAAAACGGTTTTGACCATTTTTGAAAAATCATATAAAAAAGCACAAAGTTCTCAAGCTTGAAATTTCTATAGCTAGCATGTAGTCCTATACCTACTAAGTTTATAAAAGAAAAAAAATTGAAGATGAGTCTTTCTTCCTTTTAATAAAATTTTGTAGCTTTAAAAATCCTGTTTTACGTTAATTTTTACTTTGTATTTATGAATTTTTTTCCCCCTTTTCCTTACTATTTAGGTAATATTATGTGAAGACAAGAAATCTAGAGCAGATCATACTGATAATTTTAGTTTTTAGTTGCTTTGATATCTGTAAAATTAACAGCGTTAGATACACTTGTGCAAAACCTGTTTTCAGTCAAAAAATACTCCCAAAACAAACTCAAAATGGCCACTAAAAAATATGAGCCTTTTTTAACCCTCGTTTTGCACTAACCTACTATCGGTGAGTAACTGGTAAAAAAACTAGGAAAATGAAAAATGTTGAATAATGTGGCTGGATTATTTTTATTGGACTGACCCAAATCTAAAACAATAAAATTAATTTTTATCAAATTTATCCCAGTTGGCTTAATATGTGACTAATACGAAAACACACGTATAAAATTCTTATTCACGTAAATAGGTAATTTATTAACCTAGTTTTTTTGTGACCATTTTGGTGGGGCTCACTTTAAAATGACTAACTTTCAATATGAGGAGACTATCAAAATACAATAATGAGTTGATCTAGTAAAACAAAAGAAATTCTTTATAGCCGAGCAACATAGCATCATCACATATACATACATGTATAATAATGAACCGGAAAGAAAGTAAAACCTCTTCCGTCAATTAGACGTAAGATTTGATTTGCAGATGCTGCCATATTTGATATATTACGTTTGATGGTGTTACGTTACATTTGTACGCTTCATATTTCCTTCATATGTACCTGTTATTGTTTTTCAATTACTCAAGTTCTTCAGTGTGATGTAATGATCTGGGTATATCACCACTTAACATATTGGTGTACATACTATTATAACATGTAAATAAATACACAGGCACGTAAATCTGTATTATATTTCTGTAAAGGAAAATATGTGATATCTTTTTATTGTTTGGGTAGTTATATTAAGGAGAGGGTAAGGTTAATTCGTACAAAAAAAGGCACGTTTTTGTTACTTTTTTGTGACGACAATATATATGTATATATATATATATATATATATATATATATATATATATATATATATATATATATATATATACATATATATATATATATATATATATATATATATATAAATTTTAGTGAACATAATTTTCGATTTCTAGGAATCTTAAAACAAATTTCTGCCATAGTTCCGGGTTCAAGTCGCGCTATGACAGTGGCTGTAATAGCTGAATTTCATTCTGGAAATTCGCTAAAAGTGTTTTTAGTAATTTAAAGAATGGAGCATTAAGTATCAATTAGATGTTGTTTAATCACACTGATAAAAATCTTATAAAATGAAAATTTTAAGAAAATTTCAAAATATTTTAAATCGTGGGGGCGCTGTGAATGACCTTATACACAGCACTTCCACTGTTTGTTTGATTTTATATATTTTGTTATGTAGCTAAATACAAAAATGTCAAATGTCTTTATAACGTCCCCAGCACTACCACCAATGCTAAAGAGAACCAAAATTCTTCAGGAAACTATGAAAGTCGAACGATAAAACGCGAGTGGAAATTTTGATAAAAAAATAAGCTAAGATCTAACTTATCGATTATTTAAAATATAAAGTTCAGAATATTTTTTTTTTAAATTTATAATTGGACGGCGTTATGTAATAACAGATTAAGCGTTAAATTGGTTCAGGTAAATAACCGTACATCTTCTTCTCAATGGCAAAGAAGATGTACCGTTATTTACCTTAATAACCGTACCTTACCTAAATAACCGTACGTCTTCTTATTTACCGTTATTTACCTTAATACCTAAATAACCGTACATCTTCTTCTCAATGGCAAAGAAGATGAACCGTTATTTACCTTAATCTATTTGGCGCTTAAACTGTTATTACATAAGGCCGACCAATTAACGGAACGATTAATAAAACGTTTGATTGAATTATAAAATACATTCATACAGTTTGAACTGAATGTTGTTTTTTTTTACCGGTCATGCGGTTGTATCTCGTATTACATCAATGTAGAATTTCTAGAAAATATTTTTGCGTTATAATTTTTTTAGAAAATTATGCATAACGCAATTTTTACTTAAAATTCAAACAGACATAAGTTGACAAATTTCAAAATATTTAAATTAAATTAATCTTATCTACAAAATTAATTCCGTATTTAAAAACTTACCGGATCACGTTCACTTCCTTCTACCGCTAATATTTCTTTGGTTTCATTATGTTTTTGTCGAGGACGTTTACGAAATTTTGCGGTTTTAAATAATGGAATATTTGTCTTTTGTTTTTCCGTCGTATGATCCACCAGTAAATGTTTTCTGGCAAATCCTTCTGTTGTATCAATTAATTGATATTTTTCACTACTTTCTACCGCAGAATTTCCCACAGTGCCAGATGGAAGTGAGTCTGTTGTAGTTTTCGTAAACCCTCTACTACTGCTAACAGTGAATACTACTTCGGTTACAGTCTCTTCACCAAATACTACTTTCTGAAATATATGAATGAATATAGTGTGTAGATAAAGTCAAAGTTGATTAAGTAATTTTATAGTATTTTCCGAAGTAACTCGAACGTGAAAATTTGGTTAGTAGAACTAGAGCTTTTATTTTACTATGCTGTTTAAATCAGTTAATAAGCTTATATTTATTTTTCTTTTTTTAAATAATTTAGAAAATTTTTTTATAATTTTTTATATAATAAAAATCGATAAAAAGAAACGAACAGTAAAAGAAAAACAATATTTTCATTTCTAGTGCATAAAATTATTATTTTTATTATAATAAAAGGGATATTTTGAATAAAAAGTATACAACATAATCTCTTTTTATACGGTTGTAAAAAGATGCCCATCAAAGTGCACAATAATAATGAAAAGAAGAAAAAATAAAAAATTGGAATATTAATTTGCGGTAAGATTAATTATATATTATTGACCGCTTCTAAGTAAATTATCGCCGCATAATTATAATATAAATTATTACATCACTAAGTTTCTTTACATATACATATCTGAACTTCAATTTTTGGCAATATTATGTGAAAATGAAATTAAATAGCTACCTATTTCAAAATGTTCCCATGTGTAAATTAATTCTTCTTCATGATTAGAAAACCAATTTTCAGTTATGTATTTTGTTGGAAACCTTTTTATGCGATCCCAATCCACTATATGTATAGGAAAAGTTTTTATTATACTCTGGAGCCAACTATATATATTTATTTTATAGTTATTATGAAGTTTTTAAGTATTTATTTTAGTGCGATTACTTTATGCGATCCTTGTCCATCGCATAAAAAGAGTTTATGCTATGCGTCTAAATATATCAATGAAAAATAAATACAGTAGAACTTCGATTAACCGGGGAAATCATGCGGAGGAGGATCACGGATAACTTAAAACCACAGTTAATCCGAAAGGCAAACAAGGAGTACAGCTGGAAGCCAATTAAGCCCTTTCATACAGACACAGGACCACACAAGGGTGGTTCCTTTTTTTTTTACAATTTCCCATGCAGAATTGCACTCGTAGATCGCGTCTAGAATTGTATACGACTTTAAAAATGTCCTCAGGTCGTTTTCAGGTCGAATTTTGGAACTCCGGTTGATCCGCCCCCGGAAAATTGAAGTTCTACTGTATGTATTTAGATATAAACTGAAAAAAAAAATAGATCTAGGTACTATATTCAGTAGCCCCCTAACATTTGTATTTTATATATTCTTCTCAGCTCTTCCACCATATTTATTTACACATGGTTCAAATATGTGAACTTACAAGATTTTTAGGTTAGATAGTAAATAAATTAACACTATGAGGCCCGAGCACTTTCACAGTAAACTTCCTCAGAAGCCGACAATATTTTCCAACAAATTTTATGTAAACAAGTACATAAAATGATTCCACAGAACACTAAATGATTCAACATGTATGTGTTATGCAGGTTGCAGGTCAAAAGATGATACATAGTTACTATTATTTTGATAAAATATACATATACATACAAGCATAAACCACACACATATGTGGATAAAAATATTATTGTAAATAAAAGATGAAGCTAGGATATTTTGATGACAAAACATATTTTGTATATTTATATGTACAAAAAATGAAAAGTGTCCGGTACGTAGTAATAAATTATTTTTATTAGAACAATATAAAATCTTTTTTATAAATAATTTTAAGTGTTTTGTTTATTATTCTGATATAAATACTGATCGCGGTCGGCCTCTGTGGATGTTTTGTTTGGTTTCGGATGCCGAAGCCATGGGACTGAAAGTGTTAATATCATAATAAAAATGTATATCTTAATTTAGAAAAATTTAATTACTTACAATTATTATTGTTAAAGCTATATATAACGGTGTTGGTTTCCACCTGAAACAAAAATAAATACACATACACTTAGTTACTTCCTATTATGTTTTTCGAATATGCCAAGATAATTAATTTTCTTATGAATACTTATGAATCATTTAACCGAATCAAAAGTATATTATGTAATTGAGGTGGTAAGTTATATATTACACACAAGCGAAGAAGTTACGCAAGAGCTGCGCAGTGGCGAGTGCGTAATTGCGTGAGTTACGTACTATACTTTATCTACGACTAACATAAAATTCACAATAAATAATAATAAATTTGATACGAATACAATACATTAAAATTATGTACTATAATAAAAGTGTAGTGTACTATGTCTTTTTACGCATAGATGCGTGTAAAGTTCAATTTTCTGTACAGCTGCATGTAAAACATAGCTTACCTATCTAGATAGTATTTTGTACAATAAATAAGTAATTTCATGGTAGTCGTACATAAAACGTTTTTTTATTCTATCTTGTTAGTCAGCTCTGACAAGTAAAGATCCCAGGCTGGACCTATCGATTTTGATGAAATTTGAATATGTTGTAAAACACCAAAAAATTAGCGATACATATTTTTTTTGTCTGCGAAAAAACAGTTTGTAGGGGTGAAATCGCTCTTCAAAAGCAGGAGTAAAAATTTTATTTTTCAAATATCTCGAAAAGAGTAAGAGATAGAACAAAAGTTTAAATTGGCGATATTGCTCATTTTTAAAGAGCTATCTATTGATATACAATTTGTTCAAGTTATATCAACAGGGGTGGTTTGAGGATAAAATTTGGGCGTTAATTTTACGGAAAGAGGGTAAAAATAAAACATATCAAAATTTTGTTTACAGATTTCAAACCTATGTAAAAAAATATAATTGACCTATTTTTGCTCAACTTCCTAATATTAAGTCCAATAAGCTTAAAAGAATATGAACACGCGCTTTCTTTCTTTCTTTGGTTTACAACTTTTTCACTTTTCAATATTTTGATCAAAAATGTATATAGGATATTCTTAAAAAAAGCCGGTATTCTAAAAAAAGTTCTGTAATTTCTGAAGTTTTAAAAGTCGTATTATTTCCATTGTATAAATTATATACATAAATGAATGATAGAAAAATATTGAAATCATTTTGTTAACGGAAGATTTTCCAAATTTTTCAGACAAAGGCTACAGACATTGTTATTAGTTACCTATTTTTTATATAATTTTATTGTAATAGTTCAAACGAGATAATAATGTTTAGCATGCTATAAAAATATTTATTACATAATTATGTGAAAAATCATAAGTTTCATAACTCACATATTAATTCACTGTATATTATACATGCACACATAAAATATATATACATAATATATACGTATGTCGCCGCCGGATTGTAGCATCAGCCAGGTTATAAAATGCCTAGTCGTTTTACAAAACGTCGCTGTTTTCAAAGTGTTCAATCGTATTGCAAATGCATTGTGTTTGCCAATACGGCTACCATATTTGGACTGGTCTGGAAATGATATAGTATGTATTTTGAAAATATAATTGAAAATTAATTGTAATACTGATTTTCGGAAAAAGAGTAATTTAATAATGAACTCTAATTATAAATAATTACCCTCTGCCCAAAAATGAAGTTTTGATAGCGCTTTTCCGGTTGCTTTCATTAATATTTTGTATATTTAATTATATTCGTGTTATATAATTATTATTTAATAGCGATAAAATATTTGATATTTATTTAAAGGCTCCTCTACACGATGGGCCATCATGGGCCACTAAATGATTGGCCATCATTGGCACCATCATTGTACTGTTGTACATATACCTCTTTTCAGATAAAATTGATCATGAGTTTTCGTTAAGAAATTAAATAATTCTTATATTCGAAACAAATCGATCTTCTATTCTTTTCTAAAAATAAACTGCAAATTTAAAATTTACATAAATGCAATAATAAAAGAGATAAAGCCAAGAAAACGGAAATTATTTAAATTCAAAGTTACGAAGCATGGTTAAATTTAACTGAAATGGACCATATTATGATCCGTTCAATTTCATTCACGCATTATATACAGGATCGTCTCCACGATTGACCATGTTGGGCCATCAAGCGATTACCATCATCACCACGATAACCATTGCGTGTACGTCCTATCCCTTTGTAATCAGGCATCATTGCGAGTAGTTGTGGACGATGGCTGTGTTGTCGGTTTTTCGTGCACAAATCAAAGGAGTTCGGCAGTGTATACGTACAATTCAGTTTGTAAATTGACTGCTGTAGTGTAGGGGAAACCTGTACAAAATCGTATACCAGGGTAAAACAGTATAGTAGGTTTATTTTCGTTATTAATTAAAATTTCCGGGACGCAAGCTGCTCAACAACGTCCACCAATGAAAGCTATTTACCAACAAATACTTGTAGCGGCAAGCACGAACGTTTTCAAAATATTCCATTTTAGTGTTTTTCGGTAGACTTGATTTTATTTTTGTGAAAATTCAAGTAAAAATAGTTAAGTTTGTGTGTATTACAAGTTAGTCTCCAATGACTTATGTTAAAATGTGTGTATTTACTCGTAATTTACAATATTTGTACCGGCGAAATCAATTTACATATGTAGTAGTGAGTTGTATGTTTATACATAGGTCTTCGGGTCAAAACTGTACAGGGTAAAATCGGCCTATATACAATAGGGTGGAACGAAAGTATAGGCAAAATAATTTTTTTCAGCAAGCAACTTTCTAATAGCACTTAAAAGTTGCTTTTTTATGTCAACAATAACACTACGAAGTTTTAGTGTTCTGTATTTATATCTTGAGGTGCCGCAAGAGCCTTAAAAATAAAGTTTTTTTTTGCAAAAAATCGAAATTTAACCTTAAATTATAAATTTTTTCTCTACTTTAATTTTACATCTTTTTTTATCTTTTATTGTTTTTAATAGCAATAAACAGATGTTTCTTTACTATAATAACAATGATATGAAGTTTGATTGCTCTAAATTTATACCTCGATTTTCTGAAAAAGTTAAATAAATAGGCTTTTTACCTAAAACTCAAAATGTAAAATCCAATTTGAATTGATCTACTATAATTACTTTTTTATTTTGAAATGTTGTTTAAACAACAGTTTTTAAAATAATAATATCTAAAACCGTTAAAATAATAACAGGTAATAATAATAATAATAATAATAATAATAATAATAATAATAATAAATACCTTGCATAATGCCGGTATAGGTCAATGTTACCCTATAGTATTGCCCTACTGAGTAGTGAGCGCCAGGTTGGCGTAAAGTCTACAATAATAATTGTTTCGGGTGTTTTGCCAATAGAGAGGTTTTAGAAAGGGATTAAAATTAAACATTTAACACAACAGTTACCAACTCACTATAATTAAAGAAAAAAGAATAAAGGTAATGACATAATTAATAACCAGTCTAATTAAAACAAAGTAAAACATTAAAAAAATAATAATAAATAAATAATTATAATATCCCATTAGTTCACTAACTTCACATTTCTTTGATTTTCAGCTTTTCTTGAGACTTAAATAAAATGTTTTTTGGTCTCAAATTTTGGCATCATCTTTTGCGAAGAAATTTTTGCTTTGACAAAGCCATCTCTTGCTTCAGAACCACAGACACTTAGTGATGACTCTGTCACAAGCTTTATAACTCTTTCTACCGCTTGTGTGTTACAGGGTAAACGAGGGAAGTCTACTGACTGCATCTGGCATCTAGGTTCTCTTGTTTCACTTATATACTGTTTTAAGTCCTCATCAGTTATGTGTTTTGTTACTGGGGGCTCGGTAATTGTTATATCCGTCCAGTTAATCATACTAATGAAATCTTCAGCATGAAAGTTGAGCTTGGGGATCATAAACTTCCTTACAGCATTTTTGTGTTCCAATCTTGCCTTCAGAAGTCTACAAAGACCTAGCTCTCTTACGTGCTTACTCTCATCACATAACATACAGAGAAGCACGTTTTCTGGGTGAGCGTAGTAACCATTTCTTTGAATAACTGGATCAATTATTTTTAAATGTTGATCACAAAGGTAACGCGAAAACTTGATCAGCCTCCAAAAATGTTTGGAACCATTTACACATGATGGTTCAAGTTTAATGTGAAACCAGATAGGAGCATACACTTTCACAACATACTCTGTTAAGGTTTTGAGGTTATCTGAAGGATTCTCTGTTCCAACATACAGCCTAAGGATGCGACTTGCTAGCGTAAGCCATCGTGAATGAGCCAACTTTCCTGGTTTTTTTAAGGACAGATCTGAAGAGCATACACCATTTGAGATTGATGTGCACATTTCAAGTAAATATTTTTGATCTGTGCTTAAATCTTCTTTTATTTCAAGATTAGGTAGATTGTGTTGTATAGGAGAGAACTTAACTACTGGAAGTTCGTTACAGTTTTCAAGTTGTTTGCCTAAAACTCCCCCAAATTCATTTGGGCCTTTTGTTTTTCCATCTAATGCACAAAACAGGTGGCGTAAAGGCAACTCATTACAGTGGAACAAACAAATCAGCCACTGCAGTGGTCTATTTAAATCTTTTTCCATTAAAGCGAGTGCACCATTATTAACTCCAGTGTTTGTGGCTGTTCCATCACATCCAATAGCAGTTATATTGGATATATTCAAATGACTGTTATCATTAAAATACGCTAGTATGCTATCTTTTATAGCTTCACCTGTTCCAAGAGCAGGAGTTACGTGTCCTAGAAAGGATGAACCAGGCTCTTCTACTAATGAAATGTGTTCTTCAATAACAGTCTTTTTGTAAAATTTGTTCCCTTTTTTTTCTTGCACAATTGTCTTATCTTTTCTACCATCAAAAAATAAACCCCTATTTTCTCCAACTTGGTTAATGCTGCTTACTATCGCTTTTGTTCGATTCTTTGCTCTCGCTCTTCGAATCTTCATTCTATCAATTACCTTACTTTTATTCTCCTCTGTAACAATACCAATATCTTTAAGAACAGCACTTGCGATAGCCGCAGCAACTCTGTCTGAAACTCCAGTTCGGTCACAGATAGAAGCTACTGTTGGCAGTTCTACTCGCATTTTATCGCTTGTGGTTGAAGCCGAAACAGAAGTGGAGGGCTTTTCAGGACTGTGTGCTAAGTTTTCATCAGAACTTTGCTCAGGATCTGAATGAATGACAACATTTCCAACACCGCTATTAGCATTGACTACTAATTGTTGGTTGTACTTTAACTGTTGCTGTATTACCTTCTGCTTCCTCTGTTCTCTTTTTGTTAAAACCTTTGAAATAACTTTATCAACTCTACTTATGCTCATTTTTCTCGATGTTCTCTGGTCAAGTAAAAAATTTTGTTCAAGTTTAGGTACTTTGTTTTCTTTTTTGCACTTACATTCAGAAAACTCTTTGCACTTACAAGCTGCCACATCAAAAAGACGTTTGCTTTCATTTAAAAACGATGCTACGATTGAATCATATTTTTCTGTACCTTTTCTACTTTTTGATCTTAAAATATTTCTGTATTTATCATGATAGGTTTTTCCCATTTGCAACATGCGAGTGCGAGACACTACAGGAATTGATGCTTTCGACCAAATAGTTTCAACTTTCTTGATAAGAATATCTAATATCTCACTCACCGTTGGTTCTTTTGATGTTGCGTCTGGTTTCAGCTCATGTCGAATATAAAAGTAATATTTCATAATGTCATAATAAGTTGGCAAATTTAACTCACTTAATTGTTTAGGGTGTCCAAAAATTGGACATTCTAACTTTTTTCTAGTATGAACTGGTTTTGACACTGCCATCGCAATAGTAATTAAGTATTGACTAATAAGCTATTATACTGATATTCAAACCAAAACAAAACAACAATACAAAATCAAACCATAAAAGCACTTGCTACTCAAACGGTTGCTCGGGACTGACTAACAGAGACAGGATGGTGCTACAGGCTTCTCTACCCCACACCTACCTAACAATATGTCTAGTTAAAGATCATTTCAATCCAACTATTGTTGAGTTTCTGGAAAAACTAAACAAAGTTTTTCTATGTTTTTAATTAAAAAATAAGATGAATCCTTACTATTGCAAAATATTGTTAAAATTAATTTTTTCTTAAGATGTAAGATTAAGTAACATAAAGTTTTACAGTACAATACTATAACTGTCTACTACAGAGTAGTTAATTTGTATAATTTCAACTTTTAAAATCCGAATTTAGTATTCAAAACTATTTTTTTTATTATATTAAATTTGGCAAAATTTATTTAAAAATACATATTTTCAACTCTTTTGCGGCACCTCTAAATATATTATATGTATGACCATACTTTAACACTGTCTTAACGAAGACAATAGACAACTTTTAATCACTATTACATATCAAAATTAATAAAATTATTTTTTCGTTCCACCCTAATATACAATTTTGACTTGAATGTATGAATATGAAGTAAACTAATTTTTTTATTAGGTATTAGTTGCAAAAAGATGCCACGTAATCATAAAAGGACTACTACTGGTAAAATAAATGGGATTAGAATAACATTAGAAAAGCCGTTGAAGCTGTTTTTGATGGAACCATGGGGTACTTCAAAACTGCTCGGAAATGTCAGGTATAAAAATTAACATTATACAAGATTGAGTCAACAAATTCAAACAAAAAAGTGGGATTTGGGTTCTTCAACACGCAAAGGCTTAGGACGATTTAAACCGATTTTTTCGGTGTCGCGTATAGTATACGATTTTGTCCATGTGTCGGGGTAAAACCGTAATAAATAGTGATTTTAATTTTTTGTGTTATTTTTGTTTAAAATTGTAATAATCCAAAATATGTTTATATGACTATGTTCCTTATGAAACTGACTAATTATAAACGTTGGTTTCATACATTTATTTTTTCAAATGAATGATCTACAACCCTAAATCCTTAGCTATACGGTTTTGACCCGGTCTCCCCTACATGTGCTTTTTAACGATGACAGCGTGGACACACGAGGAGACTTATCCCCAGTAGCTAAAAATCGTCATGTGACTGCAAGTCTTATTTTAACTGGTATTGAGTCTCTCCAATCAGCGTTCTGTTTCGCAACCAGTGGTGATATTTTTTTACTAAATATATAAAACCGCTTAATGACATGCGAATAAAGTTGCCAAATTCTCCAGACGGCTCTGCTAAAAGCTCAGCAAGCTGGTTATCCATAGTTTCCCTGAAAAACAAGACATGTCTTATGAGTGCTTAGTGCACTCATAAAGAGTGCCCTATATGAATTTTATCTTATCTATGATTCCAATTAATAACCGTCTTTTTTTAATTCGATTGTTCTGTTGCGATGGATGGTTAACATCCACCATCTTCTTTTCTTCCATTTTCTTTTTACCATTTTTCTTTCATACACATTCATATGATGATTATAGGCACTAATTAAATAAAGTCCGGCAGCCGTAATTAACTCGAAAATAATTTACACAATATTAAACTGAACACGGAAATTTTATGGATGATTATATCAACCACTGGATAATGATGGTGCCAATGATGGCCAATCATTTAGTGGCCCATGATGGCCCATCGTGTAGAGGAGCCTTAATATAATGATAAAACAATTATACAAACTACTAGCTGCGACCCGCGGTTTCATTCGCATAAATTATCTGAATTATGGGTTAAATGGTTAGATAAATTTTAAATTAGATATTCGGAAATTCTGTACAACATCAATTATTTATAATGCCTAGCTCCGCTCGTCAAACGACTCTAAAGTAACAATCTTCATATTTCAATAGCATGGCTAATTTCCGCACCTTTATGTACCTAGATACCCGTATCAATAGGTAGTTTTAGGAATATTTCCATTTTAGGCCTTGCTTGGGGCACCAAGACCGTAGGGGACAATTTAATATCACAATTAATTTGGGTCTTATTTGATGGCCTTGACTGACAATTCTAACCCCCAGGTTCATTCAAATTTGATATTCTAAAATTCTGAGCATAATTCTCGACTAACAACCCTAAAGTAACCATATTCATATTTCCATAGCATATTTAATTTTCATAAAATATTGTCATCATATCCTATAACTATTCGTCGCTCCTAAAAAAAATGTACGTAGTGTAGTTGTTTTTCTAATTAATTTTTGAAATTTAAATAGAAAAAAATTAAAGTGTATCGTACCTAGTTGTAAAAATTCCATTAAACAAAGAAATACTCAAAATAAAGGGATATCTTTCTTTAAATAAGTAAAAATATTTAATTAATTTTTCTTTTTGCTTTTTATTTTCAGACATAACGTAAAACCCCCTATACCGGAACGCGTTCAGTACTCGAACACTTTTAATATATATCGATTTTTTTTTAGAAATAACTTCATTAATACATAAAATATCAAAACTGTTCGGGTACTGAACGCGTTCCGGTATAGGGGCTTTTACCCTATTCCATAATTCGTCTATTTCTGTAATTCATCACTCCTCCGGCCCCAAGCATGATGAATTGTCGAGTTTCTACTGTATTTAATTTTCATGCCTTGAGACCTTTCCGTAGATACCCATATTGATAACTTTAGAAGCATTTGGAATTCGAAACTTTTTTGAAATCCGAGTATTTTGGAGAATATTTCTGAACCTGCATTAATTCGTCCACCCATTAATTTATTGCGTTTTATATTACTCCAGAATCCTAGGCAATAATTTTAATCTCACTTAATTTTTTCAAAATATCAATATTGTTTAAGTAAAATTTAGTCAAGATTGGCCGTCTGTTTTAGACCATTTTTGGGTCTCCAGCCCCCTAGGGGGTCATTTCAATTTCACATTCGTTTATTTCATGACCTCAGTAATGTTTGAGCAACATTTGGTCAAGATCCATCCATTCTAGAGAAATTTCATTTTTTAGGATCTCAATACTATTTCAGCAAAATCTAGTAGAGATTTGCCCACCCGTTTACTTTAGAATAGTCTATATTAGAACATAGGGTATCACGTATCCACCAGTGAACCAATTTTTGAAAGTTGCTTTGCTAATCAAACGACTCTAGCGTAGCCGTATTCTTATTTCAGAAATATAGGTACCTAATTTTAACAGCTTGTGACTTTTCTGTCGACAACCATACTTATTTAGATTTCTAGAAGTGGAGTACTTTTGGTCATTTAGTTTTGTGTAACTTTTATTGCTTCAGGCTCCTGGGGATCAATTTTAAACTGACGTTTATTTATTCCGAGATTTTAAAAAGGGTTATTTGAGTAACATTTAGTCAAAATTCGTCAAACCATTTATTTGAATTTTTTGGGGGAATTCCAATGCTTTGGGAGTCGTTAAATTCACATTTTTCTTATCTCTTGCCTTGATTTGTTTAAAATAAATCAATTATTCCAAATCCATAAATTGAATAGTTTTATCGTTTATTTTATTAAAAAGACAATTAATTAACAACCAATCAAAAACATTTAGATATTAAATATCGATAAGGGATACGTATAATTACAACATTAAAAAATTCCAAAATTATTTTTTCACAAATTCTTAGCAATTATAAAAGTATACACTGTAATACAGTAAACTGTATACAGTAATAAAAAATTGATATTTTACGGTTTTTCGTAAATTTCGACGGTTAGACAAAAAATTTTGCAAAACCCTTTCTTAGCGAGCGCCTACGACCCAATAGGGACTTGCCAAATTTCAAGTTCTTAGCTATTATAGTTCTGAAGACTTTGTGATAGATGAGTGAGTGAATGAGTGATATTTCGCTTTTATTAATACAGATGAACAGCGCTGGATTTACACTAGGGACTAGTGTCCAAGGTAGTAAATTTTCAGAGGCAGTAAAATTTGGAACGTGAGAACGTACAGGCTTGTGTCGTCAATTTAAGCCTACCAGAATGCCTCACTTTATGCATAATTATGTATCGAAAATAAATGAAGACAGGAGTGGATGAAGGTGTTATGTAGCATTTTTTTATAATTTTACAATAGAAGCGTTTGAAAATTTTTATTTACATATATATATATATATATATATATATATATATATATATATATATATATATATATATATATATATATACTTCCCATGCACTGGCATATGTTTGTTAGTTATTGAATTTCTACAAAACTACTGAACTTAGTGAAACCAAATTTTAATATACCTATGATACTTCAGCATAAAATATTTCAAAATCTTATAAAAAATGACTTTTTAAAAAAATGTTACATAACACTCGTCCACTCACGTCGTCAACTATCTGGCGTTATAGAAAAATCTTCCTAAAGTGTGATCCTGTTTAAAATACGAGTATTTATAAATTAAAATAAATAAAATACTCATTAATATAATTTTTGTGAAAAATTATAAACAGCAGTTTTATTACAAAATTGTGAAGAAAACTTTAGTGTCTAGAATTTTACACACACTTTTAGTAAAGAGAATGAGTATCTTGTTATTCACAATTTTTGAAAGTTTTTGACTCGGTCACAATTGGTTTGACATTAGTATTATTTTAGTTCAAATTAAACGCTGCAAAATGTACAGATCACTGTTTTCAATGCCTTGTCATGCTGCTATTTGCGTTTGGGGCGGTGTTTTTCACGAAGCCCTAGGGCGACATTTAGTGTAAATCTGACTATGATTATAAATGTATTGTGCTTTTAATGATTGTAACGCTACAAGCGATAAAAGTAGAAATTAAATCCAGTTGTTTTACAAAGCGGCCACATGTTTAGCCAGCCGAATGAAAATTATTATTATAATTTAGCGTATATTTGTTCAGCCAAAGTTTTTGCCGTTCTACAAAACAGCAACGTCTTGTAAAATGGCTAGGTATTTTTTAATGTGGCTGACTTTACAATCTGACGGCGACATATGCTTAACGTCATTGTAAACAATGTGAATGTCGTTACCTCTTACGGTTTTTAGTTAGTGAGGTGTCAATGGTAAGTAATAATAAAATATAATTTTATTTTAATTTATTGTAGTTTAAAATATTATGTCAAATGTTAAATACAATTAAATTTGACTTTTACATTTGTAAGTACAATGTCGATTAATGTCACTCTGAAATAGGAGGGGTCTCATTAAGTATATCGCATAACAATGAAAGTCATAAATGCATACTTTAATTATATAACTCAAGTGTAATTTTTGGTGTGAAACATACATTTCTCACTAAAATTTGCTGGCAAAATTGTGGTAGTGATGCAGTCAAGAAATATACATAATTATAAACAATTTTTTCATTTATTTTATTCAAAACTAAAACATTTGACTTTCTTCCACAAACTAAAAGTAATATCTAACGGGTTATAACAACTAACTGTTTAATGTCAATTTTCCAGACAACTAGTCTATAAGAGACCCCATCTACATTATAAGCGAATTTTCGAATCGAAAATTCAGCTATTACTGCCACTATCATGGTGCAATTTGAGTCCGGGACTCAAAAAAAGTCCTTTGAAAATCAATACATGTGTACTATACCAACTGGTGTACTATTCTCTTTATACGATTCTCTTTACCCAATATAGAACATCTAAAAATACGCTTTAAAAGAATACATTTTGACTGGATATAAGAAAACCAAAAAATATAATAAATATTTTTAAGTATGCACAAGTAAAGGGCAAAATATTTAGAACATTAATTAAAATAGCTTTGTCGTTTTATATTCTGCAATTGATAGGTAGGTATTTGTAGTCTACCGTTTAGGAGCCTACTCTGATGAGTTTAAGATCGAGTTTTTGCGTATATTCAGGGACGGATTAACCCACTTTGGGGACCTAGATATTTTCTTCTTACCGAGCCTTCTACCACGTTTACAAGATATAGAACACACAAAAAATATAAATAAAACAAAATTAAATAATGTGAAAAACTAAAACAAATCTCAAATATTGAATCAAATATTCAAAATAAACAGTTTGATGGGACCCTCCAAAAAACCGGGCCCTAGCCATTTGTCTTATTTGTCTATGTGATGATAATCCAGCCCTGAGTGTCGATATTTATCTGCATTACATCCTCGACCAAGTGGTCGGAAAAGGACATTTCATATTACACTACCTAATATTATTCTAGAATCTAGATAATGGCGCAAATGACTCCGAGCTACAAGAATTCTGTTTACAATTCACAATTCTATTTACAATTACTTTTAAACATTTTCTTAATGCTTAAAAAAGTGTCAATGTTTATCTGCATTGCATGGTCGACTAAGTGGTCGAAAAACGACATTTCATATTACACGACATAATGTTATTCTAACTATTGACGGAAATGATTCCAGGCTACAAGAAATCTATTTATAATTAAAGAATTATTTTAAACATTTTTCTACTGCTTAAAAAAATGTCGATATTTATCTGCATTACATGGTCGGCCAAGTAATGTGACCATATGATCTAGATACAATGAATCCGACCAACCTTTTTGACATAAAAATACATAAATTTTAAAATCGCTTGGAAGTGAATTTAGTTAACAAAAATACGTACAGTGCTGCTTGCAGAATTTATAATTTTTACGTCCCCAGATTTTCGGCGGCCTAGACGTTCGCCTAGTTCGCTTATGTGATCGCGCCAGCCCTGGATGTATAATAGTTTTAGTCATATTAAGAATTAGCTTTACTCGCGACGTCGTTCGCGCGACACATTGTTTATAAATTCAATGAGAAGTAAATGAGTGTAATAATTATACAGAACTTACATAGAACAATAATTTTTGCGTAATGCATGCACATGCTCAAAATGGTTATTCTATTTTCCCGTGGGAAAGAGACATTTTGGCGGAGTAAAAAATATCTTAAATGTTGATCCAAGTAATAAGTTATCATCACACAAAATTTCATCAAAATCTGTTCAATAGTTTTTGCGTAACGTGTGCACATGCTCAAAATGATTTTTTTATTTTCCCGTGGGAATGGAACATTTTTCTGGAGTAAGAAGTACTTTAGACATTAACCCAGGTAATAAGTTATCACCACACCAAATTTCATCAAAATCCGTCCAATAGTTTTTGCGTAATGTGTGCACATGCTTAAAATAGTTTTTCCATTTTCCCGTGGGAATGAGACATTTTCCCGAAATATAAAGCATCCTAGATGTTGACCCAGGTAACAAGTTATCATCACACCAAATTTTATTAAAATCCATCCAATAGTTTTTGCGTGATGCGTGAGCAAACAGATAGACAGAGAGAAATTTTAAAAATCGCTGTTTTGATATCTACATCGATAACTATTTACGGTACCAAATGGTCTCGTTACAGTTTTATTATATGTATGTAGGTATGTATAGATTAAATAATTATTTTTGCACTATTTTTTTAACTGCTCGACTACAATGTTAGTTTGATTAACTATATCACTAATAAAGGGTTGAAGAAGAAAAACTGTTTCTCTCACATCTTCCTCCACCCCGTCCAACAGAAGGTAGTTTTCACTTCCTTTAGGGTTTCGTTGTTCGCCTATGTCCACTTTTCACTATGTCTCTCTTGCATTCTCAGAGCTTGTAAGGTAAAAGCTTTCATGACGCAGATCTATAGCTGGAAGGGTACAGAAGGGGTGCAGAAAGCACGTATAATAAATGCACGAAGCTTGAAAAGCGTCCATTCATACTACTTTCCTTTCCGTATTGATACTAACAACTTTACACTTGTTTTTTAAGGGATGTTTTTGGCTCTGCACATAAATTTAAAATGTGTACGAACATTTTTAACCTCGGATTCGGATTCAGCGTCGAAAAATACATCTGAATACGAAATACCATCGTCAATCATTCAGATTACGATTTTTTTGTGGGGCTGTGTAATAAACCGTGTAATTATCTACTGAGTTATATTTTTAATTTCAAATGTTATCGAGTGCCTGTGAAACATTATTAATGTATGGCGGACTTTTGTTCGTATTTATACATACACCAATATTCATAATAAGTTCACTTAATGTCCAGTGCCGTAACTTCGCCTTCCGAGGCCCTGAGGCAGAAAGTTCATTGGGGCCCCCCCGCCAAAAATAGCGGCGACCTTTTTTTTTTGCTCGTCAGGTGTAAATATTTTGCAAAAGTAGTGCCCTTAAACTTACCCTGGGTCTGTAATTGTGTGTGTTATTGTATTGTATGTATTGTCTGTCATTGAATGTTACAGATGAAGGGGAAACCGATAACATTATTATAGTTCATTCAAAGTTTATTAAAAATAACAACAAAATAAATAATAAATATATTACAGTAACAACTCAAACTCTAAATTCTAAATTAAGTAACTAAACAAACTGTAACTTAATATGTTGTGTTTTAGTTTATGAACACAAAAAATACCTTGCTATGTAATGAACACCCTGTATATAATATCACGCCACTAACTTCCTGTCAATTCAAAAACTCTTAAATAAATAAACAATCATAAATATGTAATTATTAATTAAATTATTAATTGAATAAAATGTAATCAGTTACTAGAACGCAACTTTCTTGCAGAAATATCTAGTTGAAAACTTCTAAAATGTTCCATTGCTGACTAAGGCTTTTTGGCTCTGAATACGGTGATCTTCAGCTATAGCGAAGAGAGATCCGGGAGATTCTAGTTCGACCCGCCTAAGTGAAAAGTTGCAAGTTCTTGTCCGTCCGTCAGTATTGTTGCACAACAATTAAATATTATCTAAAGGGTGTGGTTTAAAAGTTTCAATTGTTGAATAGTGAAACGTGAAAATTAATTTAAAGAAAAGTGCCAGTTTCCCGTCATCGAACAATAATGTTCTGCAGTTACCGCAACTAATTAATGTAAGTAAAATTTCCATTATTCGTAGTTTTGTTAAACTTACTTAAAACAGAAAAAGTTGTTTTCTGTTTTAAGTATAATTTTTGAACTTATAAAAATTTACCATTGTTTTTCGTAAATTGGTTAATTGTTCTGATTAAAATTAATAAACACTTAAAGGGTTATTTTTGGGATGTTTTCAATTGTATAATGATTTTCTTTCTTTAATTGAGAAGAACAGAACTGGTAATTAAATTTATGTTTAAATCACTTAACTCAATAAATATAGGTTTATAAGTTTACTCTTTTGTTTGTTTTCAAGCAACCTCAATTCCAAAAAGTTACATTTCAGATTAAAGTTAAATTCTTTACAGCTATATGCGTATGCGTGGGAAGCTAGAGCTACGTCTTTTGAGCGTGAAAAGGTACAGTTACGAAAACTAGTAGATTTAATTCAAATGGCTTAGGTGATTTAATTCAAAATATTTATTATAGGTCACAAAAACGTCAGTTAATTTTGGATTTTCTTATATTCTCTTGGGGGCCCCCTTGGCTTGGGGGCCCCGGGGCAATGCCCCGGCTTAGTTACGGCCCTGTTAATGTCCAGCTTTAGCTGATAATTGAACACTCGATTTACTTTGGCATGTATGACCAATTCATTATGTTAATAAAACTTTATTCACATAGTGTTTGAAAAATCATCAAACTGGATCGGCTGGGACTCGAACCTGGATCTTTTGGTTGGGAGAGAGATCAAGAGATCCAAGTTCGAGTCCCAGCCGATCCATTTTGATAATTTTTCAAACACTATGTGAATTTTAATTTATTGAGTTATAGATGATTAGCAGGAAGTGCCTTCTGGGAAAATATGTTTTAATTACTCAATAATAATCGACCATAACAGAAAAAGTAGTTAATTTCAAAGTAACAAAAATTAATTGTGATTGTAAAAATTAATTTGTAATTTTTAGCGGTAAAAAGTTATAAAATAATAGTAACCTACTTTTTTTACAAGATCATTAAAATTAACTTTGGGAGGTATTCGGCTTTTGTTTCAGTCCCTTCGGGACGACAACTAAATTAAATAAAAATTTATATAATATATGTATTATAACAGAAGTAAAACTAAAGATATAAATGTATATATCAACCTACAACAAATATTTATTATGATTAAAATACAATTATTTTACAATTACTATTTCTCAAAATAGTGTCAGAATTACGTAGATACATTGAGACAGTCAATCATCCTAATAATAACTGTTAACAATGAGATGCCACAACTATTGGGTTAACGAATAAAAAATTTACCATTAAATAAAATAAAGTGCCGAACAGTTAGATACAAATGTTTTTGCTGGAAAAATTACCGTTTTTTTATTTTTATTTTTATTTTTTATCAAATAGTTATTTATTATA
Organism: Brachynemurus nebulosus; assembly: GCA_035578155.1. Taxonomy (NCBI): domain Eukaryota; kingdom Metazoa; phylum Arthropoda; class Insecta; order Neuroptera; family Myrmeleontidae; genus Brachynemurus; species Brachynemurus nebulosus. The sequence goes on from JAPWDM010000027.1 coordinate 147,774, forward strand.
ATAAAAATTAGGTCGAATATGTCATTATGTTATGTCAAAATTAAAAAAAAAAAACGATATTGTTATTAATTCATTTTGTTGCAATTATCAAACTTCAAATTAGTGTCGAATGGATGTAAGTATATCATTCAGATGCATCAAGAATCTGTTGTCAGTTTTATGTATTGGAAACGAGAAAATAAGCTTGATCAATTTACTTTTATAAACGTCGTGACCATAACTTTAGTGATCGTATTTCGTCTTTCGATCCTGTCTTTAGAAGTATTGCCTATACTATGTAAGTGTAAAGATATCAATTCTGAAATTCTGAGGGATTGGGCGCTACTTAATGTCTTTTAGATTGCGTGAGGGATAATAGGTTCGTTTTTGGCGACGTGCGTGCAATGGGAGTATGTTAAAGTAAAGATTCCCTTAATTATAGTGTATTTCACTTTATATAGAATAGTGACTTTAATTCTAACATAGTTGGTAACACTGACTACTCTGTGTTTATAGTAGAAGTAGGCTGACTCACTAGTATAAAAAACAATATAGTAATATCAACAACCGCCATTGTACTAAAAACATATTTTGTACTTTTATTATTTAATAATAATCAGTATTTATTACAATTTACAACAGAATATTTCTCAATATATTCTCAACCTCACCTCATCAGGTTATGGGCCCAGGTCGACGTTAAAATTGCAGAAAATTCTCAGTGTGTTGTAAATTGTACGGTGAAAAGTATAAAATATATACAGTGACAGATATTAACGCAGGAAGCGTCGCACAAATCAGTAAATTCACTGGTGAAAATTACAACCAATGGAAATTTCAAGTGAAATGTGTGCTTCGCGCAAAAGGTTTGCTCAATATAGCAACAGGAGATATACCAAAACCAGTTGATGCCGATGAAATCAAGAAATGGGATAAAGATGACGCTACAGCCATGTGTTCGATAACATTAGCTTTGGATTTAAAACAAATATGTTTGATTGAAAACTGTGTAACCTCAAAGGAGGTATTCGACAAACTTGACGCTATTTACGAGCAAAAGTCTGAAACGAATAAAATACTCGTTCATGAAAGGTTTTACACTTATAAAATGGAACCGACAGACTCAGTAGCTCAATTTATTGCAAAAGTAGAAAGTTTAGCTCAATAGATCAATAATTCAGGTGATACCATAAGCGACACAGCCAGCGTAACAAAAATACTTTCGTCATTGCCCACAAAATACAGTACATTTCGGCAAGCTTGGTTATCAATGGAAGCATCGAAGCAAACAGTAGCTAACTTAACAGCTAGATTAATTGATGAAGAGAACAGTTTGACGAGTAAAGAAACACAAGAAAATGCTCTCGTCGCCAAAAGCAAAAATAGCATATTCAAGAAAAATTCAGCTGTCAGATATTTCAATTGTAACAAAAGGGGACATTATGCTAAAGAATGTCGCGCCCCGAAGAAGACAAAACCAAAGTCAGAACGCAAGGAAAATCCTCAAGAAAGTGCTTTCATTATAGAAAATAGTGAAGAAATAGAAGCGCTGATAATAAACAGTGACACCACTTGGATTCTAGATAGTGGAGCCTCAAATCACATGACTCCCAATCGAGAGTTCTTTACAACATTTAAAGAAACAAATGGTGCAACAGTTAAACTTGGAAATAATGAAACACTACAAGTCGAAGGAATTGGAACTATCCATATCGGCAAGTGGATCGACGGAAAATGGTATAGTGGTTCCTTGGAAGAAGTGTGGTATATTCCAGGTTTAAGAAGAAACTTGTTTTCAGAGGGTGCTGTCACAAAGAAGGGATTCTCAATCAGCAAAAACGACACGAAAGCAAAAATAACGAAAGATGGGCAAATAGTGGGACTTGCCATCCGCGATGAAAATAATCTTTACAAGTTACTGATCCGAGTAAGATTAGCAAATAACGAAGTAAATTCAGTGACAGCTGGAACATTAAAAGAATGGCATGAAAGACTTGGACATTTAAACATTAAGTCATTAAAAGAGTTATTTTTGAAAGATACAATTAACAATGTGAAATTAACTAAAAACGAAATTTTTTCTGTGAAGCGTGCGTGTATGCCAAACAGCACAAATTAAAATTCGCACCAACTACTGTTCGGGACATAAAACCAGGTGAACAAATATTCAGTGACGTAAGCGGACCGATGAGTGTAGAATCGATAGGCGGAGCATGGTATTTCATTCTGTTCGAAGATCACAGAACTGGATATTGTGAGGTTAGATTTATCAAACATAAATCTGACGTCTACGATTGTTTTCGCAAATACGTAAACATGTGTGAGAAGAAATTGGGTCACAAAATAAAGACAGTCAGAACAGATAATGGAACCGAATTCGTTAATAGTAGATTGAGATAATATTTTCATTCCAAAGGAATCGTCATGGAACACACAGGTATTTACACCCCTCAACAGAACGGTAAATGTGAGAGACAAAACAGAACCATAATGGAAAGTGCTAGAGCTCTGTTGTACACAAAAGATTTACCCAAACAGTTATGGGCCGAAGCTGTGAATACGGCAGTTTATCTAAGAAACAAAATACCAAACAATGATGGTAAATCCCCATTTGAACTGTGGACAGGTAAGAAACCAACACTTGAACACCTAAGAGTTTTTGGTTCAGAAGCTTATCTGTTAATCGATGAAAATTTAAGAAGAAAACTCGATAAGAAGAGTGGAAAACTTATCTTCGTAGGCTACGAAGGAAATTCTACAAATTACAGACTTTATAATCCTGAAACCAAGAAAATCAAAGTCTCGAGGCACGTAATTTTTAACGAAAACAAGACCATAGAGTTCAGAAAAAATTTTGTTTTACAAAACATAGACAATGAAAACGAAATAACCATGGATGTTTCAAATCAAGACAATCCAGAACAGGAACATGATATGGAAAATGTTGATTACGAAATAAACTCAGAAGGAATGAATGAAAATAGTTCGGAAAATGGGGAAGAGTCAAACAAAAATAGGTATAATCTACGAAAAAGACAAACAATTAAAATACCTGCTAAGTTAAATGAATTTATTGTAAACGAAGCAAATTACACTGAAATTAACATACCAAATTCATACGAAGAAGCGATGAAAAGTAAGGAGAAGAACAATGGAAAGCAGCAATTCAAGAAGAATTAGAGAGTTTGGAATCAAACAAAACATGGGAGTATGTACACTTGCCCAACAATCGAAAAACCATTGGCTCTAAATGGGTTTTCAAAATCAAACCTTCTTCGAACGAGAAACCATTGAAATTTAAAGCAAGGTTATGTGCAAAAGGCTTTGCACAATTAGAAGGAATAGATTACAAAGAAACCTTTGCTCCAACAACAAGGTACGATAGCATAAGACTTTTACTGACCCTTGCAGCTCGTTACAAAATGAAAATTTCACAATTCGACATAAAGACTGCTTTTCTTTACGGTGATTTAGAAGAAGAAATATATATGGATCCTCCAATAGGTGTAAAAGTTAATGAGGGACTAGTATGCAAACTCAATAGATCCCTTTATGGCTTGAAGCAGTCTCCACGTTGCTGGAATTCCAAATTCAATGACCATATAAAAAGTATTGGCCTTGAACAATGCGAATCTGATAAATGTGTTTATGTGGGGGAAATAGACAACGAAAGAGTCATTCTTGTCTTATATGTCGACGATGGACTCATATTTTCCAAAAATGAATCCATACTCAAGAAAGTATTGAAATTACTGGAGATGAAATTCAAAATCACTCATCATAAACCAGATATTTTTGTGGGACTAGAAATCAAAAGCAACGAAGATTCATCATGCATCTCGATAAATGTAAGTACGTTTATCAACATGTTATTAAACGTTTTGAGCTTACAGATGCAAACGGGCTGAAGATCCCAGCAGATCCAAATGTATGCCTGACATATCGACAGCATGAACCCAGTGAAGAAACAGTACCGTAAAAGAACTAATCGGATCACTTATCTTCATTGCTACCACCTGTCGATTAGACATTTCATATATCACTAATGTACTAAGCAGATATATGAATAACTACAGTAAAATTCATTGGAATGCGGCAAAGAGGGTGGTCAGATATCTTAAAGAAACAATTGACCTAGGCATCGTGTATGACTCATCCGAAACACTAGTTATTAAAGGCTATTCAGATTCAGATTTTGCCAGCGATCTAGAAAGCCGAAGATCCATAACTGGATACGTATTTACTCTTAATGGAAGTGTCATCACGTGGAAATCACAGCGGCAGAGAAATGTAACTACATCAACCACAGAAGCGGAATACGTAGCTACCTCAGAAGCCAGTAAAGAAGCTGTGTGGTTAAAACAATTGCTCAGTGAATTAAAAGAAAGTGTAGGTCAAATCAGTTTATATGTGGACAATCAAAGTGCGATTAAATTAATAAAAAACCTAGTGTTTCATCACCGCACAAAACATGTAGACTTAAGATACCATTTCATACGAGAAAAATATGAAAATGGAGTGCTTGCAATTGATTACATTCAAAGTGAAATGCAATTAGCAGACATTTGTACAAAAGCATTACCTTTTAGTGTTTTCAAAAATTTAATCGAATTAATGAACTTGAAATCGTTAAAGTGAAGTGTTTACCAATAAAATAAGGAAATCTTTCATGGGAGTGTTAAAGTAAAGATTCCCTTAATTATAGTGTATTTCACTTTATATAGAATAGTGACTTTAATTCTAACATAGTTGGTAAGTTGTGTAAGATATATATATAAGGATAGAAAGTGCGCTTCACTACTGCTTATGGTAATAATCTTCTATTTATACTGTGGTAAAACTGTGAAAATATCAGTGTGAAAATGCTTTTTGTCATAGACAAGATGCAACTACGGTAACTACGGTAACTACGTTTCTTATGTATTGTCGATCCTGTCTAAAATATTTGCTACAAATAATGACATCATTTTGAAGTAATACCGTGTTTCTAGTAAGTTAAATGAGGGATAATTTATAATTTTCAAAATTACAGGTTGGATGGAATTCCAACAATAAGAAAATTTTCAAAATCGATTGGATAGTATTAGCCAAACAGGATGACAGATATGACGAATGACGCAGTACGGCAACGAAATCCTAAAAAGTTATTTTTTATCTTGTCTGTCCCGTAAATTAAGCTGTTTGTACACCCAAAAATATATACCATTTCTGGTGGTATGGGTTTCTGTTACAATAATTAAAATTTATCCTTTAGGGTGTGACGATACAATACACTTACAAGTAACACTACCCAAGTACCAATCGCTAATTTTCTTGAAACTTTGTTGGTGTGTAGAAAAGGCAAAAATAAGGGATTTTTAATTTTTTTATCGGCCGCCGTTCACTTTTACGGGGTGAAACCAGCCCCTAAAGTTAGGGGTTCAAATCGTATTTATTAAGATATCTCGAAGATTATAAGACATAGAAGAAAGCTTTAGATTAATGAAATACTTCGAAAGACTTATCCACCTCTATAAGTTAAATTTGGGTCGAGTTCAAAAGGGGGGGTGCAGCAGTGAAAATGAAAGTAAATTTAGATAGAAAGAGTACCAAAAATCAATATGAGTTTTTCTAAGCACAGCAAAGTTTCAAAGAGATTGGCGGTTGGCACTTAAATAGTATTGCTTTTTAGACTCATATTTCTAAATTTTTATTTAGATAACCAACTTAAGAATAAAAAATTGCGTGATGATATTCAGAGGTAAGGTTATACAAATTTTTTTTTATGAAATATACATGAATGGATGCAATGATGAGTTTATTGTTAGTGGCAATAATAATTTTATGCATATTTAAAATAAATAAATAAACAATATTACTTAATACTTACATCCGTTTTACTTTAAATTTACAAAACCATACTTGTAATAGTTGGAATAGACTGCGGCATTCTATATCATAATACATAACATATGTATGTACGTTATAAATACTATATACCTATAAAAAGATATTTTGTAAATTACAAGGTCAATAAAAACGCAGGTTGTTCTAATTTTATTCTGAATTAACCGTCTATGAAATATATTTAAGCGATATAATAAATTGAAACGATTTGCGTAAATAGAAATCTGTTATCAAATAGTGCTATTTAAAAAATATAAATATTAAATTTTTTTTATTTGTAATTTTAGTTGCAAATAAAATATTAAACGACGAGGATGGGATTCGAACCCACGCGTGCAGAGCACATTGGATTAGCAGTCCAACGCCTTAACCACTCGGCCACCTCGTCGTGTGAGTACCTTGTCAAAAGAAGAAACCTGATTGAATTAATAAAATTGTAAAGAAAAATGATGTTACTTATGTTAATCAACAAAAATATTGGAAATATTTGAAATTGATAATACAATAAAATTATTGCCTTAAAAAGATATAGTATTTTTCTATATAGGATGACCTCAATAAAATTATTAGCATGGGGATTTTTTAAATGATGAAATATATAGTTTTGGTTAAATTAGATGAATTATATAGAAGCACTAGCTGCCTCGATTGCTACTTTTAATTATTCAAACGTCTCAAATTGTGTGTAGTTTAGGAGCTATAGCCAAGTTTACAGTTCCAAATTCTTGTTCAAGCAATAACTTCCTACTGGTAAGAATTACGTTGCTTTTATCTACAGATTCTGAGAGCACTTTTTTACGTAAAATTTAAATATTTTCTTAGAATTTTTCTATGACTACCCGTTTTGTTATGGTTCCGACTTTTGTTTTTTCCATACAACATAAAGTCGATTTTATAGCGCACAATTTGGAAACCCCGATGATCTAAACAATTAAATTAAAAAAAAAAATCTTTAAGTAATCGTATTGAAAATTATTAGACGATTAAAGGAGTGATATGTTAAGATATGCATGTTATAACATAAAATACAACCTTGGCCAAAAGTATTGAGCACCCCCATAAAACATGTGTAACTCCAAATTAATTTAAAAATGACTTTTCTGTTTAATAATAGAATGAAAGGCAATACTAAGAGTTAATTTTAAACAATTGATAAAGGATTTTAAGGTACCATAAAACATCTGGTCCACGAAATTTGACGTTTTTTGAAAAATAATGTAAATTATTTGTTAGCCTGTTATTAACTTTCAAGATAACAAGAAGCTGCTGAGTGTTGTTTATTCGTATAGTAGAGGCAGTTTGTAAATACGAAATGCCGAAACAACCAGAATTTAACACAAAAACACGAATATAAATCCAGATTTTATATGAAGAAGGGAAGACTCAAATAGGGGGGGGGGTGCTCAATACTTTTGGCCAAGGCTGTATAACATTTAGCGTCTGTGTAGAACATTTTTGTCACAACATAAGTTTAAACAAGAAAAATACCGCCTGAGGAGTTTGTTTACATATTTCACAAAACATGTTTTTCTTTTAAGGGGGTATTCTCATCTAAAAATTCTAAAAACTCGATTTTTTTTTGCACATTTTTAAAGTTTAGAGGAAGGAACATTGTACGAGGCAGGAATTGCTGATTAAAAAAATATAACACACCATAAATGACTCAGACTGTCTGAAACGAGAGTTTTAACTTTAAGCTCGTCTTTCTCGAAAGTATGTTTTTTGAAACGGTTGACATGATATTTCAAGTTCTAGTGGACCGATTGGTTTGAAATTTTGTGTAGAACTTCTTAATATATTCAAAATTCGTTTGACGAGAAATTTTTTGGAATCTTTTTTACTATTTTAAAAAAATTTTTAAAATTGGAAAAACGATGGGAAAAAACTTTTACATGGACCCCATTTTGCCAAAAAATTTTTTTTTCAAATCGCTCCCATCCAGTGGCGTAGCAAGCGGGTGGCAGGGATGGCCCCCGCCAGTGGCGCTGGAGCAAGGGGGCGCCGCCGAGACGGTTTCGCTTAATCGTCAAGATATAAATATCACCTGATTTTGATACTAACAATAAGAACATTGGAAAAATTACTCAAAAACATAGACCGAGATAAAATAACAATTAAGATATATGGCTACACCGGCTAGTCTTACAGCTATCATTAAGTTACAAGTTAGAAGTAAAAAGATTTCTAGCATTTCTACAAGTCTGGAAAACAAAGGAACTGAGTTTCGTTATCGCATAATTCCGTGAAGTTCGATGAGTCATGCCCAGAAGCCTAAGTGGCTGCAGTTTGTGAAAAAAGGAAAGGATATGTATAATATGATTGTGGGTAGGGGTGGATTTTTTTAAGTTACTAAATCCTCTAGCCTCTTTTTGTCAAAAAGGGGGCGCCACTTTCAATTCTGGCCAGGGGCGCCAATCACCTCAGCTACGCTACTGCTCCCGTCAGACGAAAATGACATCCTTACTCGTTAAGAATTCACTAGTTAAATTTTGTGTTTACCTTTTTGTACTTTCCAATGTTAATAAGAAAACTGATAAAAATACCGATGGTAAAAATGTTTAAGGGTTTTTATTTATTACGCCTGGAAAACTCCTAAAATTTGGCGTCTAAATCAGAATACCTCCTTAATACTATTATTATACAATAAATATTTTATTAATGTCTTTTTTGAATATTTACACTCCAAAATTGCTTGTTCCTGTCATTTGAAGGAACGTTCGTTTAATTTTTTTTTCACGGATATTTATTATTGCTGATACACGTGATATACTTTTGTGTTAATTATTCAAATACAATTTTTTTTTCATGTTTTCGCAATGCTAATTATATGCATCTGTTTTAAGATTGACTACTGCTAGTTGTTAACTAGGTAGGTACATGGGTAGGTAATTGGTAAGTGTCATTGCATTGGTGCCGTTGTTTGTCATCGTCATCGGTTAACGCGTGAAAATAATATAATAATATTTATAAGCAGAAACTATTTACGTGAAGTACAGAGCTGGAACCAACATCCGTTATACATATAACCGAATATTATTACACCTTTCATTCCTTCGTAAAAAATATTATTATTCTTTAATAAACAAAACACTACTTTTCAAAAGTTTAGTACACTAATCATTAATTTTTAAATATTGAATTGTGTGAGCAGTAATTAAATTCATTTACTGTGCAGTTTTAATTTTTAAGGGGTTATATACAGTTGTGATGGTCGGAAAAGTTTATTATTTTTTTACTGTATATTCTTTAAGTGCTACAATGCCCAGGCTTGGAACAAATAAAAAGAGAGTATAGGATGAATAAGTATGAGAGCCTGAGGGAGGTATTACTGGATGCGGAAATTCAACAGAACCAGAGGATAATAGTTAAATATTACAAGAAAATATATAAAGTCAGGGAAGAAAAAATGTAAAAAGTAAAAATACAACTTGGATATAGGTAAACAATGAATTGCTAACAGCTTATTGTAAATTTGGAATAGTAAGGCACGTTAAAAGGACAAACAAGGCTCCACGCGAAGCCAATGAACTAAACATCCAGAAAATTTGGAACCTATTGTCACCCGTCTAGAAATACCTACCAAGTAACCTGAATGTTTAGAAAAGAAACGGGAAAAGGAGAAGATGTTCATTTAGCGAGGAATAATAGTAAACTTGATAAAGTCAAGGGAGTAAAATCGTAAGAAATGAAGATAAAGCTTGGAAATTAAATAATGAACTGTCAACCTTATTTTGTAAATATTGTAAAATTTTGTAAACACAATTGTTAAAATTTGATAAGTGTATATATATCAAATAAATATAATAATAATAATAATAATAATAATAATAATAATAATAATAATAATAATAATAAACGCCCTGTGGGTGGGGGCTTCACTTTGCAGAATTTGCCCACAGTAAGTCCTGCTTGTCGTAAAAGGCGACTAAAAGGACACCCCATTAGGATGGTGAAAAAACAAAAAAAGCCTCGGAAAAATGCCGCTGCCGGTGGAGCGACCGGGCGCATCAGGGTCACCACTGAATGTGACAGCTTAGATCGCGGTGACGACAGGCTGGGTTCTAGGCAGCCACCTGTCAGCTGTAACAACACCTTCAGCCAAAATGCTACTGCCCTACTTACGGAGCCCCCAACACCTTTGGCTCAGCCGACTTTAAGTGTTTCCTCAGAGCATCCTTTGGGGACCACTAAAGCTGGTAAGAAGCGTGTGCGTATGCAATGGACAGATGAACTGAATGAATTCATCGTACGCACATACTTCAAAGTTACTAGACTTGAAACGGACAAAACTGGTTACCGTACAAAATTACATCAAGAGTTCACGCACAGCTACCCTCACCTAAGTCGCGTTACTGAACAGAGACTGGCAGACCAAAAACGTGTCATTTTTACCAATAACCTCATCCCTGCCTCCCTCATAAACACCATTAAAACACAAGTCGCACATCAATTTGCTCAAAATGAAGAAAGTCAGGACGACGGCCCACCAAAAATGGAGAGCCCCACACAAAACGACACTCAACAACTTGTCGAGAATGAGCCTGACCATCATGAGACAGCAGTAAATGACACCCTACTGCAAAAGATCGAACTGGAATTTAACACAGCGCTTACTGAATTTGAAGGGACGGACCCCACACATAGGTACTTGTTGCCTAAACAACACACCTCACGTAGATTGGCTGAGATCGTTGAGATATTGAACAATACAATACTGCCTAAACACTTAGAAACATGTGACAATTTTATCGAGTTACACACAGCTATCTATTGTGGAGCCGTTGCAGCTATACGTTGTAACGGGTCCGATGTAACACCACCTGTAGCGCACAACTCGAAGGAACACAAAACTCCTGCCTGGGAAACACGATTGAATAAACGCATCAGCAACATCCGATGCAACCTCGGCAGGATCACCCAATACCAACAGGGTACGAGGTCCAAACGGCTCAACAAATACATACACGACATATTACACAAACACACAGTACACACACAATACGAGGAACCCAATAATACACTCACAGAGATCAGAGATACGCTTCACCAAAAATTAACAGCACTAGCGAAGCGCTTACGAAGATATAAGACCAGTACTGAACGCAGACGACAAAACCAAGCGTTCAGCAGAAACGAGAGACGGTTTTATCAGTCTCTAACGAACACGGTAACTGACAGTAATGGTCTACCGGAGAAGAACGCACTCCATAGTTTCTGGGCGAATATATGGTCCAACACCATTGACCATAATGACAAAGCCAGCTGGATCGATACAGAGTACAGGAATAACGAACATCTTCCGGAGATGCTCTATACGGACATTACTACAGAGGACGTCTCCAGAGCTTTACAGAGATCGCATAACTGGAAGGCACCTGGCATCGACAACATACAAAACTACTGGCTCAAACACTTTACATCAACACACAAGTATCTCGCTGAACACTTTACACTATTTATAAAAACACCAAACCTGACACCGAAGTTCCTAACGCAGGGTATCACATACATGAAATCTAAAAACAGTGATACAAAAAATCCTGCGAATTATAGGCCTATCACCTGCTTGCCTACAGTGTATAGGATTTTGACGTCCTGTCTGGCAGAAAAGATCAATGAGCATTGTCAGATTAACACCATACTGACAGAAGAACAAAAGGGATGTCGAAAGAGGTCACAAGGCTGCAAAGAGCAGCTTCTGATTGACTCCGTAGTACTGGAACAAGCGAAAGGGAGAAAACGTAACCTGTACACAGCGTTTATTGATTATAAAAAGGCATTTGATTCGGTCCCGCACTCCTGGTTGCGGAGAGTATTGGAGCTGTACAAAATACACCCAAGTATCGTGAACTTCCTTGGAACGATCATGTCCGACTGGCGAACGACCTTACATTTGAGTATTGGTAATGAAAAAACAACAAGCGACCTTATTCAAGTAAGACGCGGCATATTCCAAGGCGACTCATTGAGTCCATTATGGTTTTGTCTCGCAATGAATCCACTTTCTCGCCTGTTAAATGAAACCAAATACGGTTACAATGTAGGTACGCAAACGAATTCGCGCCATATCATTTCACATCTAATGTACATGGATGATATTAAGATCTATGCAGCTACTAAACATCAATTACAGCAGCTGCTGGGACTTTCCAACGAGGTTTCGCGAGACCTCTGTATGGAGTTCGGAATCGATAAATGTCGAACACAATGTCGTTCTGGAGGAAAACGAGATGCGGTCGCATTCGAACTCGAACCAGAGTCTGTTATGCAGCCCATGGACGAGGGAGAGTCGTACCGGTATCTCGGATTCAATCAGGACGAACGTATAGATCACAGCGCTGTAAAACAAAACCTGATGCAGCAATACCTAACGCGTGTACGGAGATTACTGAGCACCCACCTTGATGGAAAAAAAACCATCAAAGCAATTAACACCTACGCAGTTCCGGTGCTAACATACTCATTTGGGGTAATCAAATGGACGCCTACGGACTTGACAAACATCGAGATCAAGACCCGCGTCCTTATGACCAAATACAGAATTCATCATCCCAAAGCAGCGATAGAACGATTGACGCTGCCAAGAGCCGAAGGGGGTCGAGGTCTTATAGACATAAGGAACACGCATAATAAACAGGTTCATAACTTGCGAGAATACTTTTACACCAAAACACACACATCACACTTACACAATGTAATAATCCAAGCCGACAAGGCATACACACCATTAAACCTCTCACACACAGAAATGCCAGATAGTTTTTGCCGTTTGGTCACGAAGGAGGACAAAATTCAGCAATGGATTCGGAAGCCTTTACATGGGAGACATCCACATGATCTTAATCAGAGTAACGTCGACAAAACAGCGTCGCACGCCTGGTTGAGTCAAGGAAGTCTTTTCCCGGAGACTGAAGGATTCATGCTAGCTATACAAGATCAAGTAATTCATACAAAGAATTACTCAAAATACATACCTCGTGACTCGTCAATAACATCTGACTCATGCCGGAGATGCCATTCCAAACCTGAAACGATCCAACACATCACAGCTGCCTGTACTCAGCTCGCTCAGTCCGAATACAAACACCGTCACGACCAGGTTGGCAAAATCATATACCAGAAACTAGCGGTCAAGCACCACCTTATAACCGATAAAACACCTTACTACAAGCTCACACCAAAAGTAGTAGCGGAGAATGACTCCTGTAGACTTTACTGGGATCGGTCGATTATTACAGATAAGACCATAAATCATAATCGACCAGATATCACCTTCGTAATGAAAAACACTAAGACAACCTATCTGATCGATATTGCGGTTCCAAATACACACAACTTACAAAAAACACACGCAGTTAAATTGGATAAATACACTGACCTCGCAGCCGAAATAAAACAACAATGGCGAATGGAACATGTCCACATCGTTCCAATAGTGCTCAGTGCCACCGGGGTCATTCCACACACACTACATAATAGTTTGAGCCTCTTGGGTCTCCCAAAATACACATATGTCACTATGCAAAAGGCAGTGATCATAAACACGTATAGTACGGAAGTTCCTCAGTAATACGAATCCGACTGCGATATGTGAAAGCACAAGACCTGCTTCTACTCCATCTGAGCCATCTACAGTGAGCGAACAATACACTGACACTCATCCTACTGACACACAACACACATACATAAACACACAATACACTAACACTGAAAGACAAACACTTAACACACATACAGATCCAGATTCGTCTGATGGAGAGGGGGGATCGAACAACTGCCGCACTGTCACTGTTACCGCTCTGGTGCACAATCCTCCCCAATTCAATGACACACAAGGTCCGTCAACCTCTGTACCATCTAAACGCGCAGTTCCAGGAGCACCCGATCTTAATGAGCAATTTGATGAACCAGAAAACATCTACACCAAGAAACGTAAAATAGAAAGACACATCCACACACATACACAAACACACACACAAACACAAACAGTCCTTTCCCTTCCCTCTGTCCCTACTCCTACCTACCATCTGAGGACACGAAAACGAACTAGGCTTTCACAGCCCTCTGTCATTGAGCCAACATCTACGCTCCCACAAAAGTCTCGTCGTACGAACCAGTATACACCAAAATAGACGCATAACACCTCGTTTCAAGCAACAACAACAACAATATAAGGAGTGATGTGACAGACCCGTCCGTGAATGTACTACGGTACTTTTACGGATTGGTTTGGCACATTACCCTTCCACAGAGCCTAATACCTTGCATAATGCCGGTATAGGTGAATGTTACCCAGTACTGTCCTACTGAGTAGTGAGCGCCAGGTTGGCGTAAAAATAATAATAATAATAATAATATAATAAACCCTCAGGGGCTTGTTGTAACACCTGGTTGCTTAGGTGGTCGGTTGCTACAAAAACACGGGAAGTAGCGCTCCCGGGGTTCCCGAGCTAAGACCAGGTACTTTCTGGTACCTGGTGCGTGGAGTCAACCAGCGCTAAATGGTGGTATCTGTTAACGGGCTAACTACCCCTAACAGGTTTTAACTAGTTCCCAACGGTAATAGAACTAGGAAGGCTGGTCGTGCCGCGGGTCTCTCGGGTGGGCCCGCACAAAAAGGCGGAACCAGTCAAAATTCATCTTCTCGTCTCGTGCGCCTGGAGTGGACGGACGGCTTGAGGAGAGATTTGCTCACGTGCCGCACACAAAGTGAGCCAAATAAGAGAGGGTACATGGCAAGGATGCACGCCATATGGTGCCAGATGCATCCCGAACACTCTAATTTAACGCCACAAAATCTGCGTGACCATGTAGCCCGAATTATAAAATTGAACATACCTACCGGACATGACGATAATCGAGAAGCTCGCGAAGAAGCTAGGGTTGCAGGAACTGCGGTGGTGGAAGCTGAACAGGATTCTGCGGTCAACGGTGAGACCAATAACATCATAGAGCGGGATCAACCGGTAACTTGCGGTGGCAGCGTAGTTACTGAAGCACAGAGGGACTTGTTAAATCAAGCCAACACAGATACTGTGCTAGAGTCTAATCCCAGAACAAGTTCAGCTCCCACACAGAATGATGCCGATCTAAATAAATCCCTTTCTGTCTCAGACAATTTAAGAAAACGATTTCGCGATCTTCTCGATACCGATTTAGGCTTCGACAAACGACCACGTCCCAAATACCGACGGACGTATATAAAGGGCGAACAACCGTCCCTACTAAACGAAATTTTGGACGATCATCTATCGCCATCCAGTGATCTCACCGACGTCGACAACGCAGTATATGCAGCGATGCGGGTCCTGACCCCATGTACTAAGCAGCAAAAGACTGCAGAGGAGAAGGCACGTATTCGTATTAAACAAATTGACACCAGAGTGAGGGCACTACGACAGCTGGTATCGCGTATCCAATGTGTGATAGAATATATTCAGACCAACAGGCGCTTTACGCGAAAGGTACGGGCTTTTGCCAGAGAACTAAGGTACCGCTATCACACGATAAATTTGGGCAATCTGTTGACCATCAAACAGACACATTTGGATAAGATACGCGCATTGGCCCTGGCCAAAAATAAAGTAGCCCGGCGTGAACGGTGTATTCGGGAAAATAAGATCTTTAACTCGAACCCATCACGCCTGTTCGCATCTAAAAGCCCTGTCGTGGAGCAACCACCGACGGTCGACGCAATAGAGGATTATTGGCGTGGGATATATGAGACGACTAAAGAGACTGATTTGGACTGTATTCCCATCAGCCAGTTTAGATGGTACTGCAAACAACAGCTTGGCAAAGTGCCATCTCATACCATTGTAACATCTGTTGATAAAGAGGAAGTCGAACTTGCTTTCAAAGGCAAGAAGAACTATTCGGCTCCGGGCATTGATGGAATAACGAATTTTTGGTGGAAGAAGTTCACTAGTACCCACCGCCACCTTACCCGTATATTCTCAAATTCGTTATTTGACTGTGAGCCAATACCATCGTGGCTCGCTAAGGGAAGAACGGTCCTAATACCGAAAAAAGGAGACCTATCACAACCACAGAACTACAGACCGATAACGTGCCTGAACACTGTGTATAAAGCGTTCACTTCCATTCTATACGAACGTATCTTGAAGGCGATTGAACCAGTGTGGAGTTCGATCTATGAACAACGAGGTTAAAAAAGAGGAATGTCGGGTTGCAAAGACAACTTGCTGGTCGACAGATGTATCTGTCAGGACGTTAGATAGCACAAACGCAACATGAGCATGGCCTGGGTGGGCTATCGAAAAGCATTTGACACAACGTCGCATGAGCTCATTATCTACTTGCTCCATTGTCTGCGAGTCCACCCCGACATTATTAAATGTATTGAACACCTGTTGCCGCTCTGGAAAACAAGGTTCGCAATGACATCCGGTTGTGTCAACGGAGTTGGTGACATACAAACGAGGCGTATACCAAGGAGACAGCGTCAGCCCACTTTTGTTTTGCATCTCGTTGTTGCCCCTGTCAATCAGCCTGAGAGAGGAACCCGGCTACTTGTGTGGCCCGGTAGGAAATCGCGAGCATAAAGTCACACATTTATTTTATATGGATGACTTAAAACTGTATGCCTCGTCGGAGAGTGATCTCAACTGCGCTCTAAAATTAACACACAAATACACGCACGCGATCGGTATGGAGTTCGGGCTGGACAAATGCGCGGTGGTGCATTGTAAGCATGGTGTAGTTCCGAATTTTGATTCACACGCCCAATTAGTGGATGGAAGCATCATAGAACATCTTGATGAAGGAGTGACCTATATGTATCTTGGTGTTGGCGAAAGTCACATCCAGGACGTGAAGAACATGAAGGTCGCCTTATGTAGTAGATATAAGCGCCTTCTCCGACAAATTTGGAGTTCCGAATTGTCGGCGAAGAACAAGACCAGCGCTACAAATATGTTAGCCATACCCATCCTTTTATATGCTTTTGGCTCAATTAAGTGGAATGTGAATGAATTAGAGGAACTAGACCGAGACACGCGAAAAATAATGAATATTAACCGTAGTTTGCACCCACGCGCATCGACACAATGACTACCTCCCACGAGACCAGGGGGGGCTCCTGTCAGTCGAACGTTTACATGATCGTATAGTCTTAGGTACAGCTTGTCGTGTACTTAACAGTTCAGACCCGCTATTGCAAAAACGTCAGGGATCACGAGCTTGCTGGCGTAGGCGCATTTTTATTCACAGCAGCGCAACGTGCCGCTGATATCTTGGGCTTAGCCTTCGATCCGCGTAGTCGCGACGGTGATGATAACATTCTTTCACTATCACAGTCGCGCCAAAATTCGGCAATCAAGAGAGCCGAGCAACAACATCTGCTCAATAAACATCGCGACAAAGTTCACCAGGGTATGTTCTACCGATACCTAAACAACCTTCGCCTTTCGAGCGAATTCACTTGGGCATTCTTAAGAGTTAATTGACTTAAATCGGAAACGGAGGGCTTTATCATGGCAGCTCAAGATGGAGTGTGGAACACTTTAACACACCAAAAATATGTGATGGGTAATAAAGGGGTTTCGAGTACCTCGTGTCGGGCATGCAAAACATACCCAGAAACTTTAATGCACCTGACTTCAGGTTATTCTTTTTATGCTAAATCCACCTATATCCGTCGCCATAATGCAGCGTTGCGTGTGCTCTACTTTTATCTTCGTCATCAGTACGAAGTTGACAAAACACCAGTCTTGCCCTACGATCCTGCGGAAGTAGAATCCTTTGTTGCCAACCAAAAGTGCAAGATCTTTTGGAATATGCTGGTTGCAACTACCAGGCAATTGAACGCTAATAAGCCTGATGTGGTGCTCCAAGATTTAACATCTCAGACTATGTATGTTATCGAGTTCTCTGCTCCGGCGGAAACTAACATAGTCGAAAAGGAGGAGCAAAAAAGGATTAAATATCAAGATCTAATACATGAACTGCGACAACTATACCCAGACTATACTGTCCACTTGGTCGTACTTATAATCGGACGTCTAGGGGGTATGCATAACTCCTTTGTGCGCAATCTTAACATCATTCCGGCTTGTAGATCTCACACCCACATGTTAGCGGCGTCAATGCAAAAAGCAGTTATTATCGGGACGCTCCACACGCTCCGGTCGCACGAGACGACTTTCTCCGGGAGTTCATGAACACCTTTGAACGCCCATGCCCCGTTTAGAGCGGGTCCTCGAACATCCATTGGACCTGCCCTCGAATCTCCCACTGTCATGGTTTTGCAGCGAGGTTCGGGGATTTATTAGGTAGGGAAGACCAGGAAGGGGATGCTGTATGAGGGACATACGTACCTGACTTAGAAGTACCTGGCCTGGTACGCTGCACGGACACTTTTTCCTCCGCCTGGGGGTTTTTGAAGTGCAGTTGCGTTTTTCGTTAATCTTTCACACAATAATAATAATACCGTAACGTTTGGAGAATTAGATCCAAAGTTATAGATATTTTAGCGCACTACCTCGAGTAGCGTCCGCGGCTGTTCATACAGAGCTACCGGTTGGCATAATATAATATAATCGGTACGTCGACTTTCACCGCTCTATTGTATTATTCGAAATGTATGGCCTTGTATGGCCTTGAAGCTTTGGAGCAGTTATGTATAGACTTTCGAACGTTCAACATCGAATATGAAAGAATAGTAACTTTAAACATGATTATCTATCTATCTAAAAACCGTATTTTTTTGAAAGTAGCGTCACCGTGGACACGATTACTCCGATCGACATCAAATTTATACTACGTACTTATTATAATAATAGCTAGTCGCTGACGGAAAGATTTTCAATTTTTAAAAAAAAAATTTTTTCTGAGTAAAAAATCAAAGATTAACACCTTGAAAAAAAAAAAAAACCAAACAAACTTTTTGTTAAAATCTTCGCCGTTTTTAAGAAATTTTACATTTTTACAAATCTTTCGTTCAGAGACTAGACAATAAAATATATTAACGAAATGTTTTTGGAATTCTGATTTCGGATGAACCGTTCTCGAATTATCACGTTCACCGCATGATGCCCAGAAAAAGGTGTTTCTGGAATACAGCTGTAGTTCCACTATTTTCAAATATTTTTCTATGATACAAAGGGTATAGCCGAATAAGTATAGCCAATTCGGCCCCCGACGTGGATTGATTTAACAACTATATGTATATTAACGGTATAGTTAGGCTATAAATGATAGATAACTACAATCTTGGGGGCCAAAACTGAGTAGTTATGGAAAACTAAAAAAATATAAAAAATTACGAAAAATTTTTTCTTGGTCAAATCCACATTCAGGCAAACACTCTCGAAAATATTAGACATATTTATTATCGCCCCAGTCCTCGTTATTAAGAGTAGTAACAAGGATTATATCCGACCCAATGTTATTTTTCTACGGTTCCAACTGAGTGATAGTAATACCTCATTATTTTAGATGCACACACATTACATATTTTCCAAACTCAGACCAAATTTCTAGTTTCTAGCACCTGCAGAAACTCTAAACTAAATTTCAGTAGTTTAGTAAAACCTGTTCAATAGTTTTCATATGATGAACGCATACACTCAAAATGGTTTTTGTATTTTCCCGTGGGAATGAGACATTTTCCCGGAGTGAAAGAGTTGTGTGATGCGTAAACAGACAGCCAGACAGATAAAAAAATCGCTGTTTTGATATCTAAATTGATGATGATGACTATTTACAGTACCAGTACAATTTAAAAAAACATTCCATGTACAGACAAGGTTTCGTTACAGTTTTATTATATGTATGGATTGATTGGTGTATATTCTTCACATATTGTAAATTAATTTATTCTGTCATTAATATTATTATCAGGTATCGGATTTCTTTCGGATCAGACAGTTTCGTCTTTAGCATATGCAGGTATACATATTGCACTCAATGTGACTAAAAGTTCAAAATATTTTCATAAAAACAACGTACACAAGTTACATACACACACATACATACATATGTGTATCAAAATATTATTTATACGTATTTTTTATGTAAACATCCTTTTTTTCTTTTATTTATTACCTGCACAATTGAAAAGTGCCACTGTAATTTTAATTGACTATCAAAAGTATTTTTGTTTATATTATGTATGTGATTTATGTGACATGTCAAATAAATTCATCTTTTTTTATTGTTTTCAATTTTGAGAGATAGAAGTATAGTTGCTTGTTAAAAATTTGTTTTTCAATAATAAAAAATCTTAGTAAATACGTACGTCTTAGTTATTATAGTGGACCGTCTAAATATTCAACAACTTTTCAATATATTTTACAAAAAATTTTTCCGATTTTTTGAATTTTCTTACTTTCGTCAAATAAAAAATGCTGTTAGTATGTTAAATGGTGAAAAATATAATTTTTGACCAATTATATTCATTCAAATGTGCATAATTTAATGTAATTTAGTTGCAAAATTTTATTGAAATATGTACGATCCTGACCTGTCCGAAGAAACCCGGTACCTAATTATTATTACATTTACATTATTTTTTATATCTATTTAAAATGATTTGTTAAAATTTCGGCGAGTATGTTATTTTTAGACCTATATATTTAATTTAGAACTAACAATTAGAATAAATTCCTTTCTTTAAATTCTTTTTTGAGGCTGCTAAATAGCCTGTTTATTTCAAAAATATTGAAAAGTTGATCATTTTTTAAATACAGAATAAAAATTCCCATAATTGAAATTTTTTACGTTTGCTGTACAGCACGGGTTCATCGCTTACGACCTCTAGTTGACAAATAATTATTTATAACTGAACTTTTATTTTCCATTTCGTGACAAATTAAAAGTAATTTTCTTTAAACTATGTTTTTGACTGTTATTTTCGTAAGTTGAAGCAATTAACAGAATTTGATTAGATAATGATGTCTGGGTTTCTAAAGGTTATTGTTGTACATTTTATTCCTAACGGAACATGTACTTTCAATCTTTTTGCATCACAGTGCAATACCTATAACGCGACATTTTAAATGTGAGAATTGTAACGTAATTAAGAAATTTTTAGGTATGTGCTAAAGAGAAATTTTCGATCCATTACATCCGGTCAACAGCATTAACATTGAAATTTCAAGAGAAACAGTATATTTCCAACAGTAAATTTCATTTACTGAGTTTTTTTAATGTAAGACCAGAATTACGTTTATTAGAAAGAAAGTAAACAGATTAAAATTAGATACAAATCACAAATTACACCAGGTTTTCATAGAAATCGCTTTCAAAATTGTAATAGGTATTAGATAAAATTGTAAAATTGTTAGTAAAATTCGCCGGTTGTTGTTCAATTAGTGAAGTTCATAGGTTCGTGACATAAGAAAAATATGTTCTATTAATCCCAATGTTAATGAATTTTTTTTTATTATAAAATTTATTTATAGACGCTCGATTACAAGATCATTTGCGTCTAGATATAAAATAGTTAATGAATTATATTGTTACTTATTGCTTATTATATACCTACTTTATTTTTAAGTTTAAATAAAATGATAACTAATTACGTTCATTGCTTTTTTCTAAGAAGAAAATAATGATAAATATACGGATTTTGCTAGTTTTCGTCCAAAACAATTAGTTGTCGTCCATATGTAGGTTAGTTTTCGACCACGATTTAGGATGAGGATTAGATATGATAAAGAAATTAATTTTAATACAATGTAAATGTTCATATTTATTTAGAACGTTTTATCTTCCTTCTTAAACCCTCTTATTTTATTATATTTTATTATTTTTTGACTTTAAGGACGTTATCTAAAATTTTGAAAATATCATCCATACATAGAAAAATTGATAAGACGAAAATTAAATCTCTAATCAAGCAGACAGTAATTGTTTAAAATAAAGCTTCTTACTATTTCACAATATTTAGCTAGATTGAGAAAACAAAATAAATTTTATTTGATTGTTTCCGTTTTCGTCCAAGTGATCGAGAACTGAATTATTATTCAGTTAATATTCTTATAGGATTTATAACCGTCTACTAAGACTTTGCTACTTAATTTTAAATTACATATAATTTTTATTTACTTCTTGTTACGTTCAATATGTCTCAAATAAATACAAAAAATAACACTAGATATTAAAACAGTATTAAAGCTTACTGTTGTATGCTATTATATTACTATTCTATGCTATTGTTTGAAAAAGTATAATAAAATGGATGAATACTCAGAGCCGATTTTAGCTTCATGCTGCCCCTAGGGGTATGAAGGTAATTATTATTTTTCAGGTAAGTGCTAATGTACGGTTTTTAGTTAATAGTACGTTAGTGCCCATCAGTGTTGGCAGCCAAAAAGAGGACTTCGATCGTACCAAATGTGCGAAATTATCGTGTTCTTCGTATTTTAGAAGTAAATTATCGTACACAATGTAATTTACTGAATTTTGCTTTATAATTTAATGAAAAATTATCGTATGTTCGTGTGAGATAATAAAAATGTTATCGTACGCCACCATACGCCACCATCAAATTATCGTACATGTACGATAATTATCGTACAGCTTCCAACACTGGTGCCCATGTAGACAATGGCAGAAGTTTTTTTATCATACATTTACCCAACAAAACACAGGCACAGAGTATAAAATACACACAGGTAAATTGATTAATTGATAATGTGATTTTTACTACAATAAATTACATTTATTGATGAATTGTACACAGATTTCAGATTAGGTTATTGAATACACATTTTAAGTACCTATTGTAAGACATACTACTATAATTGAATACTACTACTAAAAACTGAAGATACTGAAAATACTACTAAAAACTGAGCATCAACTGTTGACACTGAACGCAAACAAATAACTGAAAAACTTTCAACGACGATCGAAATCCACTACGAGGTGTGTTCAAAAAGTAAGGTGACTTTATATTTTTATCAAAGACCTTTTATTTATTCATCAATATTCATGTTGTTCCCTTTAAAGTAATCCCCCTCAGACACAATACACTTGTGCCAACGCGTTTTCTAATTCTCGAAGCACTTCTGATATGCACTTTTTGGTACAGCCTTGAGCTCTTCCGGCGATGCAGTTTTTATCTCCTTAATCGTTGCAAATCTCTGTCCTTTCATGGGTCTCTTCAGTTTTGGGAACAGAAAAAAGTCGCAGGGGGCTAAATCCGATGAATACGGTAGCTGAGGCATGATTGTGGTGTTGTTTTTGGACAAAAAATCACGCACAAGCAACGATAAGTGAGCAAATGCTTATGGTGATGAAAAAGCCATGAATTGTTTTCTCACAATTCCGGACGTTTTTTTTCGTTTCGCACCTCGCAAACGGTGCATGACTTCAAGGTAATACTCAGCAGCTTCTCTAATGGTGATTCGACGATTTCCCAATACTATTTTCTTCACTTTTTCAACGTTTTCATCAGGTCTTGACGTATTGGGGCGTTCAGAGCGAGATTCGTCATTGACATCTCCTCGGCCTTCTTGGAAGAGCTTGTAATACTTATAAACATTTTTTTTACTCAGAGTAGACTCACCGTATGCCACTGTTAACATTTCGAGTATTTTGGAGCACTTAATTCCATTTTTCACACAAAATTTGATGCAAATACTTTGGTCCAATTTTTTTGACAGCAGAAAATCGCCGAGCACACCAAACACTTCTAACCTTTATGCCTCTCACAAACGAACAAAGAATGCTATATAACTGAAATTATATGTTCGGGACGAGTGTACTAACGCAACAAAATAAAAAAAAATCGAAAAGCGTGTGTACGTAGCCCGAGAAATTTGAAAAGTCACCTTACTTTTTGAACACACCTCGTATATCTTAGAATTCTAGATGTTTTTAAGCAGCCGTGCAATATTTTAAATTTTATTTTTTAACGAGTGTGCAAAATGACCCTATACAACATTGGGACTGATGCTTACAAATTTTAATACTCGAATTAATTCCCTATACTAAAACAAAGGTGATTACTATACTGTAGGAACAGATTTTAAACTAACTAATCACAAACGTTACCCACAAAATCCTGCAAACTTAACAATGATACTCTTTGGTTACCGTAAAACCCCCTAACTTTACTTATTAAACCTATCTTTATTATACCACACTTTGTGTCAAAAAAAAAAAGAAAAATTGATGGTTTATAATACCTACTTCTAGAATTTTTTTTTTTTGCGACAAAGTTATTTCTAACAAACTACTAGTGTTCTAGGTATATATATTTTTCTGACATTCCCAAATCCCAGCCATCATTTTTTTTAAGTCATACTTTTTTTCAGTTTATATGATAAATTCATCTTTTCAAAAATTGTGATAACTAGCTGATATTTCAGAAACTATAAAACGTAGGTAGGTAATTTTATTACATAATAAATGCATAATCTCACAAATATTAAGAAATAATTTTCACCTTTATTTATTTGCACATTATCGAATAATTCGTTTAAATAATAGTTACTGTAAGTTCGGTAAAGTTAGGTTACTTTAACAATTCCTAACTTTACCAACGGACACATAGTACAAATGGTAAAACATTTACATTTTGACATTAATGTAATAGTAATTGGAACACCTGTCAAAAATTGTAAATCTATTACATTTCATTGTTAGATATTGTTACTTGAAATTAACAACAAAGTGTCAACAATAGTGGAATATTTAACAATTTTACAGTATCTTTTATATTTCACTGAAAAACATGGGCTGGTAAAGTTAGGGATTCATTGACATCTTACCCTATTACTCTTTCTTTTAATTTTTGACTAGTAATTTAAGTATCTGGAAAATTTGTTTATGAGTCAAATCAAAGATTTTTATCAGTTGATTTCATTAAAACAGTTAAATATAACTAAATTAATTGAAGAGCTTATTCCAAAAACAGCACTTGTAAAAAATTCAAATTTTTCAGTATAAAGAAATTATAGTTCAAGAAAATTGACAAATGTTTTTTTTTTTTTTTTTTTTTTTGTAGAACTGACAATATTACTATAATTAACAAATGTTTGGCAAATGTTTCTTTTGTAGAACTGACAATATTTTATCTGCTTATATCTCATGAGAAATAATATTTTTGTTGAAACCGTTTACTACAACATACATAGATAGTTAAAACATCTATAGGATGGCGTCATTATTAGAATTTTTTAAAAAAATTGGCATGTGTTGTTTTTGGAATAAGCCCTTTAATTTCGTCTTAATTTTATTCAAATTTGAATCGAAAATTATGGTAAAGTTACGTGGATATCTACGACATGTGAATACCCATTACTTATTAAAAATTGAAATCATAGACATATTTAAAATATAAAATCATTACAATTAACAAAAATAATTTCATTTAAAAAATAGAATTTTTTCGTATAATTACCTCATTTTTGTTTTTCTAGTATTTTCAATTAAGTGCGTTTATCTTATTGCAGCAAAAAAGAGAAAATTTTAAGTATAAATTATTACACACTAAAAATTATCTAATTTAAATATTTTTTAGTTATTTTCCCGTCAATTACATTTCAAGTCCACTTGTCGTTACATTGCGTATTCAGAACAGCAACAGTGCATGTGCATGTACTTAAGTACAACAAACAAAACGCAACGGCTAAACAAACAAATTCAAACACAAACAATGTCACAAATGTTCTATTTTTCAAATAAAAAAAATATGACAGTTAATTTTTGCAGAATTGTTGTTTTTATTACAATTAATTAAAAAATAAGCAATTAATACCTAATATTTTATTGTTTACAATAATAACAAACTTTCACTAATAGAAAATCACTAATAAAAAATTGAAGTTAAAAACCGAACTATTTAATTGTAATTTATAAACGATATTATTATTATTAAGTACATCTTTTATTCGCGCATCGCGCCATGGATGGTTTGCGAGTATGTACGCTGAAAACGGTAACACAATAAGAGATGAAAGAGTACAAAATGTTTTGCACAACTTGATGACGGTTTCTTTTAAATGATCCCACCTCCAAGACATCGCTAATTTTACAATTATTTTATAAAAACATGACAAGTGAACTTTATGGCAATTGTAGTATGTTCATGTTTCGATAAATTATTTAATATTTGTAAGTTGATGCGTTCTATAAGAAATTTTAGAGGTTTAGCTCATTTGGTTTTCTAGAATGGTTAGCATCGAAAACAATTTCTGTAATAGTGTTGAAAATGTAAAATCGATTGTTTTGGTTGAAATTAATAAAGACTTGGTTTTTTCTTGGAGAATTTATTTAATTCCGACATTAGGGAAATGAGGCGCTCTTGTTATTTTTAGATCAAAAAGTCAGATCTTTTCAACTCGCAAGGTGAGATATTCAGTCGGAACCTACACACCTTAAAAATTAGAATCTTGGAAAAATGATTTATTTCGAACATTACAAAATCGTGCTTTCTTTTTATTTTTGATTCCAAAAGACACATCCTTTAATTTATAATGAGAGATTTTCTCATTTTTTAATATGTGTATATCCGGTAATTGGTTTTCCGCACTCTTTCAAAATTGCCCATAAAAATAAAATTTTTCAAAAACGGTAAAAAAATAGCAAAAGAGTCTTTTTTTAATACAGTTGTAGGTATCTTCTTATTTGTCAGCAGGGGCGTAGCTACCGCCGTATCAGCCGTATCAACGATACGGGGCCCCCGGGCTACAGAGGCCCCTAACGTGTGTAAGCAAAAATTAGTAAAATGTTATCCACAATGTCACTTAATCTCGTGCTTCTCGGGAAAAAAACATACAACAAAACTGTCATACGAGAGAATTTCAGACTCGGAATCATATTTCAAATTCAATATATACTATTGCTGTTTAGATATATTCATTTCTCAAACTAAACACAATATGTTCGAAGTATTACAACCGCAGAAACTCCTATCTTCTTCAAACAAAGTGATAAAAAACGCTTCCGGAAAACTGTCGGCTAAATACAGTAAAGACATCTCAGTTAATCTTTATGAACAATTAATTGCACTGAAAACATGCTTAAAATCTGAAATTCAAAAAATTCATTCCATTAAAGAGCTCCTGGAATTATTGCTGATAAATTTCAATAGCCTTGCATCCAGTTTTCCGGAGGTTACAACAGCATGCTTTCTATTCTTGACCCTTCCAGTTACAACCGCAACAGCTGAAAGAAGTTTTTCAAAATTTAAACTGATAAAAGATTACCTAAGGACTTCGATGGGGGCAGGAACGGCTATTAGACTTGTCACTATTGTTTATAAAGGCAGAAATTTTAAAAAACTGAAACCGTCTTTAACTATAGATGATTTAATAAATCAATTTGCCGAAAAAAGGCAAGAAAAGTGTATATTTAATTTGAATTGTTTGGCTAGCTCAATTTCTAGGAGGAAGCGATAACTTATAATTAATAAATATTTATTTTATTTTAATGCAAGCATTTTTGTTTCTTTTGTGAAAATCTTTACCTTTCATTTGGGCCGCCCAACTAATTTTGATACAGGGCCCCTCCAAGGCACACTATGCCACTGTTTGTCAGTTAATAATAATGGGGTTTTGCGTCGGCTATTGGCGTTTCACATCTTGCTTATAACAAATGTCACCCACATCATTATTTTTATTTTACCTTCATAATTTTCTGTAAAATATATATTACATAACGTCGACAGAGAACAAAGGAAGCGTAACTTGGCACTTGAAAGTGAACAGTCTTATTTACCTAACAGAAATATTTCACCATATATTATAAGGCTGGAGGAACTGTGAGGCTATTTAGTTTAATTATTATACGCAAATAACTTAAAATACCTACGCAATTATGAGTACATTATAGTACACATATAGTATAAGAAAAGAATTAGATAATATATAAATAAATCATTTAAAACCTATTACAACTGAACTACCTATCAGAGTGAAGTGAATGTAATTTTGATTTAGGTTTTAACTCCGGCCAAAGCATAAATTTTTAAATGAAACGGAATTTTAAGTTGGATATTCAATGAATATTAGAGAATTTTCATTAAGTGTATTTTGTGTAGGAAAAATTTTTGATGGTCCCCGGAGTTCGTCAATTTTATCTCCGGCCCTGATCACATATTGTGTAATATTGTCTTCATAAATTTAAACTTAGCGTTTTACAAGCAGGACGATATATGATGTATATTTTTTTAAATAACAAATATTCCTAATTTCATTTATATTTTCGCTATTATTTTTCGATAGTTCCTCATTCTTTGTTTGATAAACATTCACACTTTAGGTACCTAGTACCTACAAGATTTATTTTGGTTCGAGCAATGAAAGAGGTCCAAGAGAAAATTTTCTTGGTGTCCTGTGCTTAGAAAATGTCTTAATACCAGTTCTATTACTCTGTAAGTATTTTAAAGTGTTTTCGTGCGCTACCACCATAATAGAATATGATTAGCATGACATTCTTATGCATTTATTATTATGTGCAAAGTGAAGCGTTAAATAATAATAAAACACAATATTATATTATAATTGAAGAGTAAAGAAAAGGAATTTGGTAATCGTCGTAATCGTTATTACAGCAATTCTATGGCAGTACAAAAACAAATATTGATAATTCGTATATGCTTTCCATACACTATAAGCAATTGTTTTCTGTGGATATCTTGAATTCGCTATTAGGTTTTTTAGCGAATTCCCAAAACTGGAAATACGCTATTACGGCAGGTGTCATGATGCGACCTATCCGAAATTGGATTTTGATCTGGCTTGCCTAAGTTTTTTAGCCAGACACATCGGATGCCCAGAAGTAGGTTTTTTGGGCGTTTTTTGTCAAAAACTAAATTTTCTGTCAGAATTAAACAACTTTTTAAATTTTTTTTTATAAAATCGGAAAGATGAGCAAAAATTAGGTATGATAAGTGTTTAAATTATTATTTTACGTAAACTAATTCCAGAGAAAAGTTAAGAAATTTGTTAGAAATTGACTAAAAAATTTTCAAAGGGATATTTGTTGTCTTTTTTTATTATACGGACAAACTATCTCCATTTCAATTTTTAAAATGGTACATTTTCAAAAAAGAAGCTTTTTGAGTGATATGTAATGAAAAAATTTTTTTAAGCAAGGCAATTGGCGATATACATGTGTCTCACTTAATCATATGAAATCCTTATTTAGTTTTGTCTCAAGTTGTTCTTTTTAAAAACCGCTGGATACTATGACAATACGTCATGACAATTTGAAATTAATAGTGCCGGCCTTTCCACAATATATTTCATCATAATTAGATGCAAGACATAAGGCGTAAATAATGTTCCAAAATGTTTTCTAATTTAATTGATTTTAAGTAGGTATCTTAAATATCAGTAAAATTTGCTGAACACATAACATCCATTTAAATTTCTTTTTTATTATTAAGTTAAAAAAGTATTCAACATTTTAATTTACATTTTTGATTGTGTAAAAGGCCACATTACGTATTTTGACATATAAATAATAAAAATATCCTAGGTAGTATGATTTTCAATTATGTAAATAAATTTAATATGTAAAAAAAATCATTTATAACAATTAAATTTAAAATATGAACTTTTCCAGAAATTTAAAAATTTGAATTTTTTTGTTCGTTTATCGGTTTAGATTTTATGATACCCATGTTTCTGTCAAAATTCTTAATGACTGATTCTCTGATTAACAGTTTTGAATTTGAATCGCTTTACAAAAATTTAAAGTGGAAACTTAAAATAAATTGAAAAACTGAAACTGATTGTAATTAAACTGTAATTGAAAAAAAACTTTTTCACATGCTTCCTCTATTTTCCTACATTTTTTCATAGTGACAATATCTTTGGTGAGAACGTTCTTCATTTTCATGATTAACGACTTTCTATTTTTCGGGATAAAATCTAAACGAAAGTGGAAAAATTTATTTTTAAATATAAAGAAGAGAATATGATATATAAATAATGAAAGAATTTTGTATATGCAACCTAAAGTGTCCCGTAAATGATCAAATTGTTTGTCAAATTTTATCAATTTTAAAAATTTTACTATCAATTATTTGATAGTATATTTGATATTTGAAAGTAGCTACTTGATAGTAGCTTTGCTTGACCCGTTTGTCAAATAATGTACGTGTTTGATGAAAATCTTTATTGATCAACTTGTTTGAAGTGTTTGACTAACAAGTTTGAAGGTGAGCGACTGTGTTTGTTATGTTTGTCAAACAAGCTCTATTATATCATATTCAACATCTAAGCGTTTAGCTTTAAATTGCCCTGAAATGGATAGCAAATTAGACAAAATTTTTGCGAATTTCTGTACGAGCAACCTTCTTTCTGTAATTTTCATTATTTATGTTTGGCCAAGTTGTATCTAATAAAATTATTTTATGGAGACCACTAGTGTGACAAACTAAGGGCAAGTTTGTAAAATTTGTTTGAGCTTTGATTTGATCGTTTAAGCCATTGTTTGATGAAAACGTGAAGCTTGACAAACAAATTTGTCAAACAAATTTGATCGTTTACAAGGTGCTAACTCAGCTTCAATGAAAATAGATACAAATTTTATGTAATTTCAGTTTTTTTTTTATACTTACCTACGTATAATGTACTTTGAAAATTTATTATCTTTCTAAACCCTGTGAGTAAAAAATTTCTTTTTCACTTACACTGAAATATTACACATTTCATAAATTCATATTTTCAGAATTTATTCATTTCAGAAGAAATTCTAATTTATTAAAAACGCCAAATAATTAATAACAATAAAAATTAAAATTAAAAAAAGAAAACCTTTATTTATATTTGAATTTTTATAAACACATGTATTAAATATTTTATATCCATTTTAACTAAATTGTCAAATTTTCCACACACATTGTTAATTATTTAACACGGCTTTAACTCCGTTGTTCCGGTGTCCTGAGAGATTTTTTTGGGACGTCCATTTTTCGCAGTTTTTCAAACTACAAATTTCTTATTTTCATCTTATATTCGTAAGTACACAATTTTTCATTCTAAATAACGAATAGCGCAATACAATTCACTAAGTATGATATTGAAAGATCAACTAGGTTGGTTTTTTCTGGAAGTCACAAAGAACTTTTTCATGAGCATAAAACAGTTTTCGGGACTTGTGGTATCATCAAAATAAGGTTGAGATTGATATTTCATAACTGAGTTCCATGTCAAAATATTAAAACGTATGCAAAAAACATATTCACAGCAAGTCAAAATATTTTACACCTAAAAATATTTAAAAAAAATTAATTATATATTAAATTTTCTTAGTTTTTTTGATTTTGCCTTAGCATAGCAATAAAAATAACCACAACATTTACTTTTCTTAACTTTTTAATCATATATTACCTACATAAATAAATTATTATTGTAATATTAAGTATTTTGTTTATGTTCATGATTTGTGTCAAACAATTAAACAATCAAAATTACAGGAATGCATTCAAATTTAAATACAGAACTGTAGTTAAGTGCCGCTAAAAGCGCCACTATGCACAAGTACCAACATTACATTATTAAATGTTCATATTTTAATATGTACATTTTTCCTTGAAAATTAAATTGTCTAAAGCCGCTGCTACACGATGCTACGAACACCTTCCAACATTCGACGTTGGATGGTTCATAGCATCGTGTAGCCGTTGTTCGAACCTACGAGTGTACAATGTCGAGCGTCAAACGTTCGCATTTGGTCGTGTCCCGTTCGATGTCGGTATTTTTGCACCGAGTCAAAGGGATGCTTCGAACGTTTGAAGGTCAATGTTGGTTGCGTTGATTGGTTCGACTCAGCAGCTGCACGACTCGTTCATGTGAAGAGAGACAACATCAGTGTATAACATTAGAGATAACATCAAACAGATAACAGCCTCGCCACTGAGTACCAACACATCATCATTCGTATTGGATCAAACATTCGATTCACCGTGTAGCAGATACATTCGTCGCACCAACTATCGAACTTAATTCCCTCAAACGTTCGATCGAACGTTGGAAGGAACGTTCGTAGCATCGTGTAGAACCCGCTTAATAAGAACTACAATTTCATAAGAAATTTTATAAAATTTTAAAAAATATATACTTTTTAGAAGAGGGGGCAAATAAATTTGAAAAAAATTAACATTTTAAACCGTTTTAGACCGTTTCTGTACATGGAATTCTTTTTGAAAATTTTGCTGGTACTGTAAATAGTTATCAATGTAGATATCAAAACAGCGATTATTAAAATTTTTGTCTGTCCGTCTGTCTGTCTGTATGTGTGTGTGTCTGTTCACGCATCACGTAAAAATTACTGCACGGATTTTAATAAAATTTGGGGTGCTGATAACTTATTACCTGGATCAACATCTAAGATACTTTTTACTCCGGGAAAATGTCTAATTTCCACGGGAAAATGGAAAAACCATGTTAAGCATATGCACACATTACGCAATAACTATTGAACGGATTTTGATGCAATTTAGTGTGGTGATAACTTATTATCTGAGTTAACATCTAAGATACTTTTTATTCCGGGAAAGTG
Organism: Brachynemurus nebulosus; assembly: GCA_035578155.1. Lineage (NCBI taxonomy): Eukaryota > Metazoa > Arthropoda > Insecta > Neuroptera > Myrmeleontidae > Brachynemurus > Brachynemurus nebulosus. Next base: position 180,126 of record JAPWDM010000027.1, read on the forward strand.
TCATCTCCACGGGAAAATAGAAAAACCATTTTGAACATGTGCACATATTACGCAAAAACTATTGAACGGATTTTTATGAAATTTGTGTGGTGATAACTTATTACCTGCGTCAACATTTAGGATACTTTTTATTACAGGAAAATGTTTCCTTCCCTCGGGAAAATACAAGAATCATTTTGAGCATGTGAATGCATTACGCAAAACTATTGTTCTCTACAAATGCTTTATAATGATTATACTTATATACTTCTCATTTATTTTATGCGCGAACGACGTCGCGGGTACAGCTAGTATTTAACAAATGAATTCCTTACACATAATTATCGTACGTATAAATATGTTAACCATGTTGCAAGCGAGAAATCAGAAATTTTGTTGAATTTATTCTTGGATAATAATGAAGTAGAACACATTTTTCACGTAATAAGTATCAGTATTCTGAATTAATTAATTTTTTTATTTACCATAAATTAAATAAAAAATAACTTTACAACAAATTTCGTCTTAAAAAATTAAAATTTTTTCCATTTTACAGCATTTCTACTAATAAATAATTTGAATCATTCATTTTGAAGGACGTTTCTAACATCGAAATATTCCATAATACAAAATTTCATATAACTAGTGAGGACTATTTCTATTTTAAATTACTTTCGAATTTTCGAAAATTTAATTGCCTATATTTCCGAGAAATTCACTTTGGGATGAAATTTGTTATAATAATAGGATACCTTTAGGATTTGAATATAATAAAACAGTAAAATGTTAGAAGTCCAAAAATCTTGGATGAGTTCTCCAGCCAGACACGTCCAGTTCCGGAAACCTCAAAAAAATTAGTTTTTTGCAAAAATTTGCCAAAATTTAAAAGTTTTTCCAATTTTTTTTACATTGTTGTAAAGAACGAAGAAAATCACAGAAGATACATTTTGAACCATTATTCTAGGTAAGCGGGTTTTCGAAAAAAAGTAACTTTTATGATCGGAAATTCGCTATGTTATGCAGGTGCTGCGACAGAGGTATTTTGATAATAACAACACTGAAATCGAAACAAAAATGCTCGTCAATTTTTTCTTCTACACCCTTCAATTTTACAATTGGTCAAAACCAATATTACATTGATGTTAATTAATTGAACTAATTTTTCATGTACAAAATATTTACAGGGGGAGGAGGTAGGTAATACAAATTAACAGCTATGTGACATATTTCACGTAATGAAAGTGTTATTCAGTAACAAAGTATTTTCTATTTTAAATGTAAATTGTAATAATTTTCTTTTTTTTCTCGTAAGATGTCATAAAACCGCATTTTATAATAGCGAAGAAGTTAACTGAACATTTTATAATTTGAAATAACTGCAAACAAACATTTGCGGTTTGAAAAAAATGCAAACTGGAGCATTTCGGTATCATGTAAAACCAAAACACAATTCATTTTTATAATGCGTTTTTTATAAACGAAAACTTTATTAATTTTTTTTTTTCTGAGTAGGTAATTAATACGAGCGTACAGTTTGGTCAGAATTGATAATTGAAATGTTTCTTTAATATCCAAATATTCTTTTTTTCTTAAAATTTATGTCATAAAAACACCGTTTTGTTTTAAACATTTCTTTATAATTTTACTTCGTTTACGCTACATAAACGTTATACAGATTTGGCGCGATGATGGTGAATATAGAAAGGTACAATGAAATGTTCCACATTAAAAGTGGCTACTAATGTTCCATATTAAAGGTGGAGAATATTTTGAAAAAAACTCCTATTGATGAAAGGCAATAGATTTAGACAAGTCCGACAAAAATTTGCTGATTTTAGTATGTATATGTTGTTAGTAAAATTGTATTCAACAACCAACAAAGATACGGACAAATCCACTTCACCATTAAATTGATTGTCGAAGAACAGATCAAATAGTGAAATTTGACAAAAGCTCTAGAATATTTTATTCTCTAACTTCCAAAAATATCGAAAAATCTATTGTACCACATAATTGGTCATCGAATGGTTATATGTACATTGTCTATAATTATGTCATATGTATCTATATGTTGCATCTTTAGTAACTGTACGTAGCGTGCATATGAGCTTTAGATTTAGTTTTGGTAATTGTTGAAGACTGGACGTGACGGAAGTATTTCTTTTCTCTAGTAGTCTAGTGGATTTGATAGGACGTGTATTAAACTAAACAAGTCGTCAAGTGCAAGTTGTACTTGCGCTAACAGTGTTTCGTACAATCAGTTGGATTTATGAATGTGTTGTAACAGGATATGAAAGTGAACATGGGCGCCCATATGATGGATTCCAGGGGGGGGGGAGTCGAAGGGTGTAAAGTAAACTTCCGTTGAAAATTTCGGAAATTTTTTTTTTTTCATATTTTTCTTCGTAAATTTTCCCCCAAAAAATTAGTCTGGTGAACTTTTTTTTTTTTTTTTTTTTTTTTTTTAAATACTATAATATATAACCCACAAAAAACATTATTAACAATGTCGTTTTGCTCTCTTCGAACTCCTTTTTTCTAATTTTCTTTCAATCCTGCCCATAGGGATAGGCGCTCATGAAAATGAATGAGATATTTTTCTTAATGAATAAATTTTGTTTCTGAAGTAAACCATATTTTCAATTTCAAAAGATGGTATAGTTATCTTGTTCTGACGTTCTGTTTACGTTTACCAGAAATGAACAGTGATATTTACTGAATGAAGTAAATGTATTAAGAGTCATCTTTTTATCAATAATAACAAAAAATCATTAGCAGTACCGTTTATTATAAAAACAGTATCAGATAATATTAGGTAAATAAGAAAATTATTGAAATATTGTCAATTTTTTGAATAGCTTGAATTTTATTATTTCTATCACGGATACCTAACAAAATTTTACAAATATTATTATGTATATAGATAATATTTAGATAATATAAATTATATATATTTTTTCTGTAAAAATTTATCAGTTATCCCTTACTTTTTCTTTAATTTCTAAAACTAACCTTCCAAAAAAATTACCAAAATATCCGTTTAATATAATAGCAATACAATTATTAATTAACAACAACTTGATCAAAGCAAAATATATCATCAACTTTTCTTCTTACATACCAAGGAAGTTGTGCAAGGAAATTCAGGTTTAATAATTTTCGCTCAATCTTACACCCTATTCTTAATGTTTGTGAAATTTTTCAGATTTTTCTGAACAATCCTTTTGGTAATAAAGGCCGGGGGCAGCAATTTTTATGATGTCCCCCACCCCTCAAATGGACAAAAGTATGTAGTTATACATAATACTGAATTCGTGCTTTAATAAGCTTTCATTTGATATCGTACTCGGTGCTCTTGGTAAAAATTTTGTTTTTACTTTACAGGTTACCTCCTAAAATCTGCAATATGGGTTATTATTACTAATTAATAGTTTACTAGAATTTTTGAGAATATCTTAAAAATCTTTACCACAGCACAATATAAAATACCCCTGTCGCAGCATCTGCATAACATAGTAAATTTCCAAAGATTGGACACTGGCGGATTTCATTTAACAACTTGTACCTATTTAAAATAGTAAACAGAATTTCTAAATCGGTGATGACGTGCTCTTGAACAATTAGTGTATTTTTATTTTGAAGAATGAAACAGATATAAATTTAGTTATTGTAATGCAGCCATTCTTTTGAAACATACACCTTGCAGTCAAAATGGTGCATACTAGTTCGGTCCCGCGGTCAGATTTTAATCTTATCTTGAAAAAGGTTCGTAGGTTAGTTCGCTCCCGAGTTGTTATCTATTGACAGGTAAAATTAATTACCTAAAAATATTCAAACTGATACATATAAAGACATTCTTTTGTTACGGACATGACATTTTCACGCACTTTACACGCCTTTTTAGTTATTTTTTTCTTATAAATTTTCAGTGCTAAGCAGACAGACAAATGTGTACACAATATTTGTATTGAATATAAAATATATAACATTATTAGTTTTAATGCTAGAGCTGTGTTACGGACGCTACCAAAAGGCACTTTTCTGTCACGTCCGTAACACAAACTTTATTAGCTCTAGTATTAAAACTAATAATGTTATGTATTTTATATTCAGTACAAATATAATGTAAGTACACATTTGTCTATCTGCTTAGTATTGAAAATTTATAAGGAAAAAATAACCTATTTTTTTTCCTTATGAAAAGGCGTGTAAAGTGCGTGAAAATGTCATGTCCGTAACAAAAGAATGGCTGAATGATAAAAACGATGAAGCATTTATTGTAAAAAAATTCAGCAAATTTCTTAATTCTTCTCAAAAGCTAGTTCACTTAGAACAATGTTTTAAAAGCTTGTCTTACGTAATTTTTTACGCTCTTTTCGATGGTATAAAAAAATTAAGAAAATTGGCCAGACCACTAAAATCACTAAAATTGGCCAAAATTTTGGCTTCCAAAAATTGGATGAATCTGGCTGACGAACTTATCCAAGCTATTGGGACTTTTGACCTACACACCAAATTTCGTAACAATTGGAGGCTTCGTTCGAGATTTATCTATGTAAGAGAGTTTCTGTAACGATTAAGGCAATAAGAAAACAAACCAAGAAAACAAACTAACAAAAAACATACATATTCCCTGCTTTCCCACCTTCAAAAGCTTTTCTTATACATTTCTCTTATATTGTATAGTTTCCCTTACAATTTGTGTACGAATATATGCAAGTGTTTGCCTGAATATGAATCAAAATTAAAGTAATATAAAAATAGAAAATATTTAAAAAGAAATTAACATTAAAAGTAATTATTTTATAATTAATTATATTTAATTACTTTTGATAAAATACGTCAAAAATTTCACTTAATAATCCGGTGCAGTTTCAATTGTTTGTTACACATTGATAAAATGAAAAATAGTTTCATCACACACCTGTTGAAAAATATAAACAAAGAAAGATCCTGGATTTTATAGAAACTCCAAAAACTGTTCCATAAAGTCAAATAAAGAATACTATATTGCTTATTAGACGAAAAACACGTACCACAGTGCAAAAGATTTTTTTAACATACTTATAATCGATTGTCATTGATATTTGACAACATAAATATTATGTTGTTTTTATATATGAAAATCGGGAAAACCTCCCGATTGTTTTGCCTAAGAGGATAAGTTTATTCCCTCCCTCTAAGGTAAATTTTACATATTATACTGAGAGTGATCAAATTTTTTTAAACAAAATAAACGACTTTTTCTGTTTAGTTACTTTTGCGACTTTATTATATTTTACTTTTTTAATCAGTGAATTATTATGAATGAAAAATTATTGTGTCTATATAGTATTGTAATGGTTTGCTAAAATTTAATTAATATCAACAAATGCTAACTGTCGGCAACGCCTGCTCTAGAGTTTACGCCGCCCCGGGCAAAAACGAATAATATTCCGCCCCAGTGGGAAATCGACGACCTTTTTTTTTTGGTCATCGGCTATTGCTCAACAACTGTGCATCCTTTTCACAAAAATGCCGTTCTTAAAATTTGCCACGCCGGACAAATCTTTTTTTTGGCTCGTCACCCTTGTAAAATGCCACCCTTTTCTTACAACATTTTACAGAACTGCCGCCCCAGGAAAATGTCCGAATTCTCCCCCCCCCCTTGGAGCGGGCACTGTTGTCGGGAACCTTTTGTTATAACTATAATATTGTCAAGAACTTTTTCGTAAAAACTTTTTATAATGATACAATTATTACATAATATAAAACAGTTGTTTCTACAATTATTAACACCTTGATGGTCACAGACGTCATGAGACGTCAAGTGAAACCTTACCAATTCATACATCATGTCGCAGGACGCCGACAATTTCATATAAAGTGTATTAGCTGTCAAAATAATGTATCAGTTGGGCGTTTTGTCATTATAGATTATGACCCTTATGGCGTTAAAAAGACATTTATGACTCAAAGGACAAGAAAAAGCAATCAAAGGGCAATTCTAACTTAAAAAAAAAAACTAAGTAAAAAAATAAAAAAATAAAAAAATAAATCCAAAGGACACAATGCCTAAAGCTTAAAATAGTGTTGCGGATGGGATTTATAACTGGAATTCGAAGGATTAAATGTGTCATGTGAAGTTAACTTAATTTTCCCAATTATACTAAATCACAACTTCATTACAAAACTGACGTATGTATATACATATAGGCTTTCGTTGAAAATTTCTTTTAATTGTGAAATTAGACAAAGTAATTATACATTATTTATCAATATTCAAGATTATATTCCACAAAATAAATTACTCAATAGTGAATTACTTATAGGGATTTGAACATTTTGGAGATTCTAATCATAGGGTTTTGAAAAGCGGAACTACCAAGTAACTTGCTATTTACAAGGGGATGCATGTAAGATGGAAATTAGAAGTCTAGAATTAGTGTAGAAAAGTCAAAAATAAGGGACACCAATTTTTTTTACTGGCCGTCTTCCACTTTTACGGGGTGAAATCAGCCGCTAAAGTTAGAAGTTCAAATTGTATTTATTAAGATAATATCTCGAAAACCATAAGAGATAGAGGAAAACCTTCAGTTGATGAAATGCACCTCTATCCTATTCAACAATCAACTGTATACTTTTAATTTCAAATGTTATCGAGTGCCTGTGAAACATTATTAGTGTATGGCGGATTTTTATCCGTATTTTTAAACATACACCAATATTCATATGTTCACTCAATGACCAGCTTTGGCTGATACTTGAACACTCGATGTACTTTGGCAAATGGCCAATTCATTATGTTAATTAAAATTGACATAGTGTTTGAAAAATTACCAAACTGGATCGGCTGAATTAGAGTGGCACTCGAACAAGTGATCGGTGGCCTAGTTGGTAAGGTGCTTGGCCGGTAACCAAGAGATCCGGGTTCGAGTCCCAGCCGATCCAGATTGGTAATTTTTCAAACACTATGTCAATTTTAATTAACATAATGAATTGGCCATTTGCCAAAGTACATCGAGTGTTCAAGTATCAGCCAAAGCTGTTCATTGAGTGAACATATGAATATTGGTGTATGTTTAAAAATACGGATAAAAATCCGCCATACACTAATAATGTTTCACAGGCACTCGATAACATTTGAAATTAAAAGTATAAAACTGCGTCTCGCATTAGAGAAAGGTTGTATTTGATTGATTATTGAATTGGAGTGGCACTCGAACAAGTGATCGGTGGCCTAGTTGGTAAGGCGCTTGGCTGGTAACCAAGAGATCCGGGTTCGAGTCCCAGCCGATCCAGTTTGGTAATTTTTCAAACACTATGTCAATTTTAATTAATCAACTGTATGTGTTAAATTAGGGTTGAGTTCATAAGAGGGGCTGGAAGGGTGAAAATGGGGGTAAATTTTCTTGTACAGGCTGAGTGGTTCAATGTATCAAATTTTCACCATCATAAATAGAAAGAGCACTAAAAATCAGGGGACGCGGGTTTTGAGTTTTTTCGAAATATGTGTGGTACCCAAAACATATAAAGAAGAAAAAATAGGGTAGATTATATGGCATTATTATTGATATTGGTATTGAAATACCTTCTATATTTTTTTATTTTTATGTTTATTTCTTCATGAAAATGTAAATTTTTACTTTATGATTTACATGCATATATTTTTTCAGTACTTACTTAATTGGTAATCTAGCCATTGTATATTTGATTATTCCTATTCTTTATATTTTATACTTATTTATGCCGAAGTTGTTTGGTCTTCCAGTGCTCGACAAGAAGCAGTAATCCCCTTGTTAGTCAGATAATCAGTATGAATTAATTTGGAATAATTTTTTATGAGCACTTTGCCGATTTAGATTAAATATTAAATTTGAATCAATAAAGTGAATTTAGTGATTAATACTTTTGTAAATTGCATCGCGTAATAACTTTTTATTAACATGTGCATGCATGTATGTATATTTTGTTTATTGTGTTTGGAATATGAATCTGTTCTGCAAAACAGAGAAGGAAATATGGTGTTCATAGGTATATATATATATATATATATATATATATATATATATATATATATATATATATATATAGCTTTTTATTTTGTTTGGAATATGAACACCTGGAATGAACACCATATTTCCTTCTCTGTTTTGCAGAACAGATTCATATTCCAAACACAATAAACAAAATATACATATGTTTTAAAGCCGCATTAAAATCAGTGTAGAGATGCATATATGGACTATACAAGTTTGTATGTAATTAGTAATTTTAAATGAAGGTGATAATGATGCTCCGCTTCCCGTTTTACGAAATCTGTTTCTTTTTTAATTGATAATTGTCATGATTCTTTAATTTATTGTGCTATACAAAATAATTTTGTTACCTTCACCTAAATAATGGTGTAAAGCAAATAAACAAATTGTATACACAGCATATACTTATATAGCTAGCGTACAAGACTACAATATGCATTTTAAATGAGCGACAGACCAACAAACGATGCCGGCTAATAAAACAAAAATTTACTTTAATTAATTATTTAATTGGTTTCCGATTTAAAAATTCATTGCGTTTAATAAGCTATGTATGTAATTATCATTAGAGTATTTGTTACAATACACCAATGACTTATATCAGGAGCTTTTAAACATATAATTCTAAAGTTACACCTTTTTCATTAAATCTCCAGGAAAATAGTACTTCCTAAATTATTTTTCCATGTTAGTTCATTATTACTAAACATATTTTACTAAACAATTTGGTAAAAACGTTGTAAGTCCAAAAACCTTGGACGAGTTCTTCAGTCAGACACGTTCGATGCTTGGGACATGGTATTTTTCACTAAATTCAAAAGTTTTTACGATATTTTTTTACACCATTGGAAAGAGGAGAAAAATCACATAATAAGGCTTATTGAACTATTATTCTATGTAAACTGATTTCCGAGAAAAACGAATTTTTGTAAACGTAAATTCGCTATGTTATTCAGGATGCTGCGACAGGGGTATTTTTATTTCGGGTCGTAGCTGGCTGAAGCAGACCCCATGACAATAGTTGAACAAGTCGTGGCAAATTTAGCAGGTGTAAAATATTAATTTTAATGGTGGTGCATAGTGATACTGACAATGGTTGTGGAAACGTCTCACCGCTGCGCTGTCATCAAATGTAAAATTTTGCTGATTACTACCTTGCTGATGGTAAGGTAGTAAGGTAGAAAATAACTCCACCAACTGTAGTCCATAACTAAAAATATTATTCCTAGTGCTCCCACCGTAATTTAGGTTAGATTGTTAAGGATAAATTCTATTTAGTTTGAGTGATTACTTCCAAATGCGGAAATACATTTACTTTTTCCATTGACTTGACCAACTACAGTATACTCTTGTTACGAATACGGTTCCAAACTAATGATCTTCAGGTTAAAACGATCTAGAAAAGTCCTGTTTATTGTTTCAGAAAATGGAATAATAGAAAAATTAAGTAGGTATCGCGAATTTGCCTATACCGAATTTTCAGTTATGACGTACCGATTGAGATGTGTTCGAAGTGCACTAAATAATGAGTTTGTATAAAATTATTACGTCTCATTGTTAGTTAAAAATCAAACTAAATAACAGTATTCGGATATGTCCTATGGGTGGAGTTTCAAATACGCTGCCAATAGGGTGGGCACACAGCTTCCTCGTAGTCGTAAAAGGCGTTAAAACAGTATTCTACCAAATATACATATTATATACCGTGAAATTATATTTTTGCCTTGAAGTTTATAAAAAACTGTTGTAACTCAAAAGACTTAAAGACTAAATTATAAAATAATAGCAAAAATATTTTAGAAACTAACCCCCAATATACCCTAAAAATTTGAGCGAGATAGGACTAGCAGTAAATAAGATATTGACATTTAATGGGATTTCATGGTAGCGGCGTAGCTACCGTTACTCCGATTTCGATTAAATTCATAGGGGACCATATAGGAACCAAACTACATAATTTCTGAAAATTTCATAAAAAAGAATTGAGTAGTTCAGAAGTTATGTCACTTGGTGCAATTTTGGAATGACATGGTAGCGGCGTTGCTACCGTTACTCCGATTTTGATTAAATTCATAGGGGACCATCGCGGAGCTAAACTGCATAATTTTTGAAAATTTCATTAAAAAAAATCGAATAGTTCGGAAGTTATGCCACTTGGTGCAAAATTGGAGACACAGACGGACAGACAGACGGGCGGCCCAAACCAAAATTGTTCAGGAAGCTCTAAAACGTAAAATGTGCGTATAAAATTGGATTTTGAAGAGAAAAAATTTTTTATTTTTCAAAAGTGATCACAATGCTTCCGCTACTTTAGTAGTCTCGGAAGCAAAAAATGGCTGACAAAAAAGTGCATTAACATTAGTTTTATATATAGTAATCAGTGTTATATTAAGAAAAAATGGTAAATGTTAGAACTTTTTGTATTTGGGTTGACATAAGTCCGAAGCAAAGGAATTTTGTTGAAGAAGAGACAATTTTACATGTGTAAAACAATTACAATGTGGTTAAAATATGAGAAAATGGATGAATGAGTTAATAGATATTACAATTTAGAGTATACAAACGTCAAATTTAAATAGCAAACGTCATAAAATAACTGGAGAACTGTAAATGAATGGAAAAATTAAATCAATTGTATGTATTTTCAGATTTACAAAATTCAGCTCATAAATGACATTTGAGAAAATGCACTTTAAGAATAGTCTGATTTTTCAACACTAGATGTCATACCGTCATTCGACAGATCCCAATATTACGTGACTGAGGTTATAAGTTGCATATTACACACGAGTGAAAAAGTTACGCAAGAATCGCGTAGCGGCGAGAACGTAATTGCGCATAAAAAAATAAATAAAAACTATACTTTATCTACGACTAACATGAAATTCACAATAAACGATAAAAATTTGGTACAAATCTACAGATACCAATACATTAAAATTATGTAGTATTTAAAATTTATTAAAAACAAACGTAAACATTCAGTTGCTAGGTAAAATTTTTGTACAGATTCTAATATAATATGTATCATATTGTATATCATTGTAGGTAGAATATAAGAATTATAAGAATTAATAAAAGTGTAGTAGCTATTTTTATTATATACATACGTGTAAAGGGCCATTTTTTGTACAGCTGGTTATGTGGCTGTATGTAAAACGTCGCTTACTTAGATAATATTTTGTACAATAAAATACCCCTGTCGCAGCATCTGCATAACATAGCGAATTTCCAAATATTGGGCATTGGCGGATCTCATCTAAGCCTTGCACCTATTTAAAATAGTTTAGCTTTCTAAGAGTAAAAGAATCTTTAAAATTGGTTGGGTAATTAGTTTTGGTATTTCTGGGACCCAAGAACCCGAACGGATTTTATGCAGCATAGTTGTCTCCATCTAAAATAATTTAGTTCTCTAGCAGTGAGGAAATTTTTAGAATCGGTTCGGTAGCTTATTTCTGGTGTTTTCGGATCTACAAGATCCCGGTGGACCTCATTAAAAAATCAGCTCGACCGTATATTCTAGGCGGACTCTGTAATATATATACAGATATATATATATATATATATATATATATATATATATATATATATATATATAATATAATATAATAAATAAATTATATATATATATATATATATATATATATATATATATATATATATATATATATATATATATATATATGATATTTTACCTTTGTAACAGTAAAAGTATTTTCAAAATTTGTTGTGTAGCATTCTACGCCGCATTTGCATCCGCAGGGCAGTTGTGGATCTCAGATAACACAACCCGTACCTATCTAAAATAGTTTACCTCGGTAATAGTGAAAAAATTTTCAAAATCGGTCAGTTATTTTATTTTTGACACTTTTGGGTCCCACTGACGCTGTCGGACCTTTCATAACATAATCTGTATCTATTTAAAACAGTTTATGTCTCCAAAGTTAAAAAAATTTTAAAATCGATTGGTTAGTTTATTTTTACCACTTTTGGGTCCCATTGACTGGCGGGCCCTACATAACGTAATTTATATCTATTTAAAATAGTTCAGCTACCTAACAGTGAAAAAATTTTCAAAATCGGTCGGTTAGTTTTTTTTGACCCTTTGGATCCTATGGACCCTGGCAGACCTTACATAGCGTAATTTATATTTATCTAAAATAGTTTAGTTCTGTAACAGTGAAAAAATTTTAAAAATCGGTCAGTTAGTTTATTTTTGATACTTTTGGGTCCTCTGGACCCTGGCGGACCTCACATAATATAATCTATATCTATCTAAAATAGATTAGCTCTGTAACAGTGACAAAATTTTCAAAATTGGTCGTTTAGTTTATTTTTTACAATTATGGGGTCAGTAAACCCTGGCCCAACTCATACAACTCTAGTACTCTAACAGTAAGAAAAGGGTTCTATAACTTATGACAGTCCGTAAGCTTCTTGCGGACATCTTTTAATTAATTAATTCAAATACTTTAACTTACTAACTGTGAAAAAATTTGTAAAATCGATTGGGTAATTAATTTTTGGCCTTTTTAGGTCCCCAAAACCTTGACGGATGGATTTAAGATACCTTAAATCCATTTGAAATGGTTTAACTTTGTAACATTAATAATTATTACTGAAAGATTTTCAAAATCGATTCATTTAAAAATTTTTTCCGTGCATACATACATATTGTGTTGTTTTGTTTCATATTTAATAATATTATATCATAACATAAATTTCAATTTCTTGTTTATTTAAAATTCAATAAAAAAAAAATAATATCTTCATTACATAAGCTTACAAAATCTGCTTAATTTTCATTTTTCAACTTGAGACAGAACTATGCTAATTATAATCCAATAAATGAGAAACAAAACTTTCTTTATTATAATACATATATGAGCCGTTTATTTTGAAAGTGCGGCAAGTTCATTTTTGAAGAAAATGAAGATATAGGTAGCCATAGATAAGACTTAGTATGATCTTTTTATCTGTCAACAATTTATAGTCAAAAAAATTCAGAAGCCTAATATCTGGAAGATTGAAGTTTTAGTTCTTAACAGTATTGTAAATATGTTTATTTTGATAGTAGTGCAAGTCCATCTGACAAGTCAAGTTCCCGAGACCGGACCTATCGATTTTGATGAAACTTAGATATGTTGTAGAATACTAAAAAATAAGTAACACGTATTTTTGTTACTTGCGGAAAAGCGATTTCAAGGGGTGAAATCGTCCTTTAAAAATTGGGGTGAAAAATAAATTTTTCAAATATCTTGAAAACGGTAAGAAATAGAGTAAAAGCTATCTATTGATATGTAATTTGTTTAAATTATGTTAAAATTATTTGTTTAAAAAATTATTAAATTAAATTAAAACCACCAATAGGGGTTGGGACCTAAAATGGGTAGTTGAGGGCTAACATTTGGGGGTTAATTTTGCGAAAAGGGGTCTAGTCGACCCGTTTTTACTGAATTTCCTGTTTTTACTGAATTTTCTAACATTAAATTCAGGGGTAGTTAACTACGGGGGTCACTATGTCGACATCGTACTATTTGGGTAATTAAAAACTTCTTCAGAGAAAATAGTTTAAAACAATTAGAATATATTTTCAAAATTCATTTTAAGCAACACTACAGTGGGGTAAGCCGCCCTTTTAAAGCACATACTAATTTTCATACACTCATTTCTACTACTAACCCTCTGGTAGAGGGTAATAATGTCACAGTACGTGCTTCTGAAGTTGAACTGTCGTATGAAAGGTTTTGATTATGTTTATTTTTACATGATACAACTGAAAGATTATCTATTTAAATTAACGATTACAATAATTCATTAATTTTGAAAGTGAGGCAAGCCCATTTAGTTATAATAAAAACACTATTTTTTTTAGCCAGCACTATAATCATTATTGGACTATAAACTTACATTATCTAATACCATAAAATACAAAAAATATGTCTATTAATACTTACCAATATTTTTAATATTTTTAAATTTATTGAAACGCAAACCCTTATATCTCGCAATAACAAAATATGGACTTAACCCACTTTCAAAATAAACGGCTCATATGTGGATAGATTTCACTTGTTCTCACAAAATTCTTTAAAAAAAAATGAAATATTTTTATATTTTATAAGGAATTGAGACATAAATATAAATTACTTATTAGACTAACAAAGAGAGAAAATTAATACAAATGTGAAAAATTATAATTTTCTCGAAAAATATTCAAGATAGAAAGAAAATTATAAGAATATTTTCTAATTATAAGAATATATTCTTATTTTTTTTTTTGCTTTTCAACGATGTAAAAATCGAACTGTCTAATGATAGGATCGAATGATAAAAAATGATAAAAAATGGCCAGAAAACCTACTTCTGGGCATCCGACGTGTCTGGCTGACGAACTTAGCCGAGCTAAACCGGATTTTAGTTCGCACACAAAATTTCATAAACACTAAACCTTTCGTTCGAAAGTTATCGTGGCGACACACACACATATATATATATATATATATATATATATATATATATATATATATATATATATATATATATATATATATATATATATATATATATATATATATATAAATTTTAGTAAATATCATTTTCGTATTCAAGGGACCTCAAAACATATTTCTGCCATAGTCCCGGGCTCAGATTGCGTCATGAGATCTACTGTAATAGCTGAATTTCGAGTTTCCGAAATTCGTTAATAAAAAAGCAATTTCATGATAGTCGTAGGTAAAATTAATTACATGATTATATCATTTCTTCATTACGCTTCAGACGCTTCGTATGTAGGTACCTCCATAAAGCTAGCTGTCCACAAAACAAAAAATTTAAAAATCCCCAAAAACAATTACCTATATGAAAAATAGGTGTATTTTAGGTGTTATTTAGGTGTGCCATGAAAAAATTAGGTGTTCTAACAGTTTTCGAGAAAACAAAAAATAAAAGGGACGGCTGGGTTTACGTAAACCTAGCCATACCATTGGTAAAATGGAATGTTTTTGGTAATTTAAAGTATGGAGAATTAGGTGTGAATTAGGTGTTTTTCAAACATTGTGACAAAAATCTAGTAGAATGAAAATTTCAAGAAAAATCTCGTCAAATATTTTAAATCATGGGAGCGTTGTGCACAACGTTAAAAACGTTCTACGCAGCGCTCCCATTGTTTATTGGATTTTATATATTTTATTATGCAACAGGGTAGAAAAGTGTCAAACGTTTCTCTAACGTTCCCAGCGCTCCCACTAGAAATATTATAGTGTTAATAATAAGTTATATGCAACTCTTCCACTATTTGTTGGACTCACAGATCACTATAGATTCACTGTGTATATAAAAATCAGTCGTTCGTAAAACGCAATGAATTGTAATTTACACCGCGTGTGATTTAGTCTGTTACTGTTCGTCACATCGTTCACATCGTTCTTACAATTAGTGTCATTGTTTTTGTTTTTTTTTATTTAACTCGTGAAATTTAAAGAGAAAAAAATACGAAGTGTGTCGTATCTAACGGTAAAAATTCTATTGAACAAAAAATTTCTTAAAATAAAGGGATATCTTTCTTAAATAAAATTAATAAATATATTTTTAATTGTTGGTTGTTAGTCACATAGGCTCAGTCATACATCACCATATTGCATAAAGACATTCACATGTTTGTGTAGGTACAAATGATATGTTTTGCTGTATGTATCATATACGTTTGATAGGGGTAGCAGTGGTCACGTCATTTTCCGGCGACAGTGAGCACGGTAGTTATGAAATAAGAAATTGGAATCTTGTATATCTGTGGCTGGACTTTAGATGTTTATCATGTAATTGAACAGAAAAATAATATCTTTATAATATTCTCAGCGCTTCCACTAGAAGTATGATAGTTATAGTGTGAATAATGTTGAAAACTTTATATATAAAACGATTTTATATACTTAGTTTATTATGTAAATGAATAGAAAAATGTCAATCAACTTTGTAATATCATAGCACTTCCACCAGTTCTATGACAATGGACTCTGTGGTTATATGAATGTGATAAATGTTTATAAATTTAGCTCTACATAATTAATTTTGTTTCACTTTGTGTATGTATAGATATATGAACCGTAAATAGTTTACTGGAGTTTGCAATTATTTTACAAAATAAATAAGACTAATAAAATTTTAGAAAGGTAACTAGGTTTTCTTCACAGTGGTTTTATTTTTTGTTTATTTTTTGTTAGATTTTGTGACATAGTTGAATATATTTTATGACATAGTTCGGTTTCTAGAGAACTCAAAACAAATTTCTGTCATAATTTCGGGCTCAAGTCGCATCATAACAGCTGTAATAGCTAGAAAAAAACATCGTTTGCCCCTTAATATTAGGGATAGATGTGAAATTGTATATAAAAGATAATAAAACACAGTTCATTATTGGTAAAATTAAACAATTTAATTTAAAAAGAAAAAAATAACATCATTATAGTCCCGGAAAATAAAAGTATAAAATTTGAGAAAACTAAAGAATCAGTAGATGAACGTGAAGAAGCTCTGCATAAAGCAAAGATCCGTCAACAGAGATTAAATAAAGAACCGATTAATGGTGCACTTTTATAAATTAAATCAAACGAACTGGGAATGAAAATTCTAAATCAGTTTAGAGAGATACATGTGCGGTTTTGTTTGAAGCAAAATATTCGAACGTAATAGGAATAGAGATATTTTAATCTGGTTATATAAAATTTCTATCATAATAACGATCTGTTTTTTGTGATCGCTATAACCAAAATATACTTATACTGTATATTATTTGACAAAAAAAATCTGGTGACATACATACTTCAATATTATTACTATTAATATTACGGAATATTACACAACTGGTATAAATAAATTGAAACCATCAATTATTATCTATATTAAAATGACAAACACTATATTTAGTGTGACATTGAGACCTTCACACTTTAAATCTGCCGAATAATTGTTGCATTCTATTAATTTGTATAATATATAATATAATATTTGTATAATATATATATATATATATATATATATATATATATATATATATATATATATATATATATATATATATACCTGTATACAGTACCTTGTATTTTATACATACGAGTAATATATACATCATTATCATCATCATACATGTATGTTTTTATTATATAGAAATTTTGCGTACACAAAATTTTTAGTCAACTAATTGTTGACTAAAAAGTTGATATTAACCAATGACGTATATGGACTAGTCATTTTGTTAGGTGATCTGAAGCCAAACGTTGGTGTTCCTCCTGTCATTGTTTAATTGTGTGTGTGCGTCACGTGGGATGTTTGAAAAGTTGTCGTGAAATTAAAATTGACTACAACGTTTTCTATTGGAAACCAAAATGGTTAATTGTTGTGTTTTATTGTGCAAAAGCGACAATAGAGTAAAAACAGAAGGAAAAAACCCAATTACGTTTCATAAATAAGTAGAAATCATGTTTTAAAAATTAAATATGGGTATCGGCCATATTATAATGTTATACACATGGGTGTCTAAACAAAATTTTTTTATGTATATATTTTTTATGTATTTTAATTTTTTTATACATATAACTCTTGTTTCCATTAAAAAACATCAAAACACCAAAAAAAGTTTTCGTTATTGGTAAATACTTTGCCAAATAATGCTTTATTTCTGTAATATTCACACATACGAGATGTCATCTCCACATACCTCCGTGATATTAACTTTTTCAAGGACCTTATAGTTTAAATTCAAAAAAATGTTGAGTGGTTGAGTCGTAAAAATTATTCGTCCGGAATTGTTTATACGTATAATCTTGTTTTATACCTATACATATAAAGTGATTGAAAAATTATCAAACTGGATCGGCTGGGACTTGAACCCAGGATTCTTAATAATTAGGCTTCTTGATAACTGATATTTAAGATCTACGCCAGTTAAACAATGTATCAAGCACAAGCAACCCGATCAGATTTTATTTAAATCACAATTGTTTATGGGTAGTTCTTCAAACTATGGAATTTTGGACGGCCCAACGCATTTTGTATATTAATATTTTGAAAAATACATTTTTTCTAGATGAAAACTGTAAACCATTACTGCATCTAACTGGTCACTCAAAATAACCCGGTTTCGAAATATATTTTTTTTATAAAAAATGACACTTAAAATGTAAAATTCTCAGTCTCCTGGTATGTCTCCTCTCCAAAGTAAAACATAGCAGACTAAATAATTATTTTTTCTGAATGTATAAAAAAAATTTACACTGGAGTAGTAATCTATAATATTGGTACTTTTTTATTGTATAAATAATTTTTGAATTTTTTTATATTTTCTTTAAGAAATATTCTATTGAATTTTGTCTCCCGAACTTTGCATCATTCTCCTATCAAACCAAAACACTTAAAAAATAAAAAAAAATTATATTCCGATTAAATGATCGTTTGTCATAGTAATTAACTCAAATATAATAAATAAAATAAAGTACATGTTTTATTTAATTTGGGGTTGTATCAATTAATTCAGTTAACATTGTAAGTGAGATCGTACTCGGTCCAGTCAATTTCTCAGTATCCCGGTCGGCATTTTCGTGAAAAATACTGTGGATATAAGAAATTTTTCAGTTGTATGAGTTGTAAATATGCTGTATTGGAATAGCAGACCTGTCTTTTTTTTATAAAACGTTATTTAGCCGATTTTTAAAGAATATTGAAGAATTCTCAGTCTCCTGGTCTCAGTCTCCTGGCAGCTCCGAAAACGGGGATTTAACTTAAATAATGTAAATAAATTAGGTAAATGTCATTAGAATACTGTAATAAATGACTCCATATATTTTTTAATAAAAAATAAATTTCCATTTTTTTTTTGTATAATACCTATATACTATATAATTAATATAACTACTGATACATATTATATACTACTAATATAATATATAATATGTATTAAGCTGTAGTAAATGACTTCGAATATTTTTTAATAAATAATAAATTCCCATTTTTTTTTATTTATTTAGTTATTTTTTTAATTTTTTAATTTTTTTTTTAATATTTACATATATACACTATATAACTACTAATATATATATATATATATATATATATATATATATATATATATATATATATATACTACTAATATAATATATAATATCTATTAAACAAATAATAAATTGTTTAATAATTAAAAATTTAATAATAAAAATAATAAAAATTGTTATATAATAAAAATTAATAAATTGTTTAATAGTTTAATAAATTGTGCTTTATAATAAAAATGAATACCCCTGTCGCAGCATCTGCATAACATAGCGAATTTTCGATCATAAAAGTTACTTTTTCTCGAAAACCCGCTTACCTAGAATAATGGTTCAAAATGTATCTTCTGTGATTTTCTTGGTTCTTTACCACAATGTAAAAAAAATTGGAAAAACTTTTAAATTTTGGCAAATTTTTTGCAAAAAACTCATTTTTTTGAAGTTTTTGGAATCGGACGTGTCTGACTGGAGAACTCATACAAAATTTTTGGACTTCCAACGTTTTATTTTTTTATTATATTTGCATCCCAAACTAGTATCTATCCTATAAATATAACAAGTTTCATCCCAAAATGAATTTCTCGGAAATATAGGCACTTAAATTTTCGAAATTTCTAAATTAATTTAAAATAGAGTTTGTCTCCAGAAATTTTGTATTATGGTAAATTTAATTTAATAAATGACAAGTATATAAGTATAGTAATTATAAAGCATTCGCATAGGACAATAGTTTTAAGTATACATGCACATAAGCGAAATAATTTTTGTATTTTCCTGAAGGAAGGAAATATTTTCCCGTAATAAAAAGTATCCTAAATGTTGACGCAGGTATTAAGTTATCACTACACCAGATTTCATAAAAATCCGTTCAATAGTTTTCGCGTAATATGTGCACATGCTCAAAAAGTTTTTTTATTTTCCCGTGGGAATGAGCCACTTTTCCGAAATAAAAAGTATCTGAGATGCTGACTCAGGTAATAAGTTATCACCACACCAAATTGCATCAAAATCCGTTCAATAGTTTTTGCGTACTGTATGCACATGCTCAACATGGTTTTTCCATTTTCCCGTGGGAATGAGACATTTTCTCGAAGTAGAAAGTATCTTAGATGTTGATCCGGGTAATAAGTTGTCAGTACACCAAATTTCATTAAAATCCATCCAGTAGTTTTTGTGTGATGCGTGAACAGACAAACAGACAGACAGACAGACCAAAATTTTAAAAATCGCTGTTTTGATATCTACATCGATAACTATGTACAGTATCTACATAATTTTTAAAAAATATTCCCTATACAGAAACGGTCTCGTTACATTTGTATTATATGTATAGATTACCTATTAATGGCTCTTTATTTAAAATATTAATTTTTTTTTCAAAATAAATCGCCCCCTGTTCTAGGAAATATATATTTTGTAAATTTTTATAAAATTTCTTATGAAAGTGAGCTTCTTAGACAATTTTATTTTCAAGAAAAATGTATTAAAACATGAACATTTAAATGTTGGCAATTTCTGTATTGTGGCGCTATCAGTGTCCGCGTTAGTTAACTACTTTATTTAAAAGTTCGAATAAAATTCCAGTCATTTTAATTTTTAATTGTTCAGGAACTTCAGTATCATAAAAGCAAGCAAAATAATATTACAATTTATTTATGTAGATACATATATGATGGAAAGTTAAGAAAAGAAAATGTTTTTTTGGAAGTTCGTGTTTAAGGTAAAATCGAAAAAACTTGGAAAATTTAATTAGTAATTAATTTTTTTAAAATATTTTTAGGTTTGGTTGTAAATGAATCTACTGTTGATCTTTTAATATGGTACTGAATTATTCATTATTTAAAATGAAAAATTGTGTACTTATTAGATGATGAAAATAAAAAATTAGTAGTTTGAAAAACCGAAACAAATCGACGTCTTGAAAAAGTCTGTCGGGACACCGGAGCAACGGAGCTAGAACCGTGACAAATCCGAGAAAACCAAGACGTATGGACACTACACGGATTGTGAATGTTATAAACTTTAAGTTTTGATTTTTAAGCGTATTTTGAGTGAAACTGAAAATTAACAACGTGTGAAATTTGACAACGTACTTATAAAAAAGATGTTTATATACGTGTTCTTCCGAAAATCGTAAATAACTAACTTTCTCTCGATGAAGTTGGATTGACAAACATTTACATTAGGGATGTTATGGATATTCGTAACCGTAACTAAAACTACCGATATCCGAAATAATTAAATATCCGAAACCGAAAGCGTATACGAAAATGAAAGTTTATAAGTCTAGCAAGTACTTAACACATTAATATTTTTTGTAAATATCAATATCTAAAAATATTTCAGTCCCTTTTTGACAATCTTACCAGAACTTAAACACTTTTTAAAATATTTTTATTGTTAAAATCGAAACGTTATTTTGAAGACGGTTAAAATTACTATATTTTACATTAAAATGTCGATACAATCACCCGCTAGTTAATTATCTCTAGATTTGATGCTAGAAAATTGAGAAAAAACAGGTCATATAGATTTTTTTATTTAGATTTTATTTGTAATGATTGAATTACAAAATTCAAAAGGATGTTAAAAAATGTGTGTATTCGCTATGAGCTTTTGCCTGTAGTAAATCCAGCTGCTCAAAATCGGTTCCAATATAAAAAAAAAAAAAAACCAAAAAAAAACTTAAATCTGTTCTCAACTATATTAGCTGAACAAAATTGGAATCAAATTTATAATAGGGAGTATCATGTTGCTTATTCTGTATTTAATAATATTATGCAATATTACTTCGATCTCTGTTTTCCTTTAACTAAAATGAATAAGAAAAACTTCTCGCATAAATCATGGATAACTTCTGAAGTTAATTATTTATTAACACAAAAACGTCTAATGTTTGAGTTAACTCGAGATTTCCCTTTGGACTGTCATCTAAAAATGTATTACAAATCTTTCTGTAAATTAGTAAATGTAGCAGTAATTGAAGCAAAGAAAAATTTTAATGGAAATTACATAATTAACAGTAAGAATACATCCCAGGCATCTTGGAATGTAATAAAACAAAATTTAAATATAAATACTACTAATAATGTTCATAAATTACAGGTTGAAGATGCTACTATAGAAAATGATTATGAAATAGCTGAATATTTTAATAAATATTTCACGAATGCAGTTCAGTCATTAGACTTACCTCCAGTCGACGTTACTAATTACATGTTTAGTGGAATCAATGATAAAACATTCTTCCTGAATCCGACAGACGCAAATGAAGTAAAATCATTAATAAGTAAAATGAAAAATTCCAATTCATGTGGATACGATAACATCTCTGCTACTGTGCTTAAATCATGTGTCGACTCTGTTGCGGAGCCGTTGGCGTTCTTAATCAATCTGTCATTTCAAAATGGATATTTCCCTGTTGAACTTAGAGAGGCAATAGTCAAACCTGTTCATAAAAAAGGTGATAAGAAAATTCCAGGTAACTATAGACCAATATCATTACTATCCTCTGTTTCAAAAATTTTTGAAAATATATTTCATCGCAGATTGCTAAGTTTTTTCACAAAATGCGATTTAATTTCAAAAAACCAATATGGTTTTTTACCAGGTCGTGGAACTGATCTTGCTCTCTTCCATGCAACCTGGGATATATGTAGTGGACTAACTAAAGGACAAAAGATCATTAGTGCTTATCTCGATTTAAGCAAAGCATTCGATAGTGTAAATCACCAATTATTATTAAAAAAGCTTAGCAACTACGGTGTCAGAGGAATTCCTTTGCAATGGCTTAAAACATATCTAAGCCAAAGATATCAAACGGTTATGATAGGAACATCTAAATCTAACAAGGAATTGGTTTCTTTAGGAATTCCTCAGGGAAGTGTCCTTGGGCCCTTTTTATTTTTAATTTACGCCAATGATATGACAGCTGATCTATCAGATGTTGATTCACAATCAGTAATTCAGTTTGCTGACGACACCACTATAATTAGTAAAGGTCAAACACTTGAATTAGCTATTTCAAATTTAAGTTATAAAGTTGAAAAAGTTGACAGATGGTGTAAGCTTAATGGTCTAAAACTCAATATTGGAAAAACGAATATTATTAATTTCACCCATAATAAAAATTGCAAGAACATTCAACTAAATATCTTAAATAGCAATTGTATGACAAATGACTGTGCTAAATTCCTGGGAATTTATATTGACCCCACATTAAGTTGGAAAAACCATATTGATCATTTGCGACTAAAATTGAATAAATATATTTATCTTTTAAGAAATGTTGCTAAATATTGCAATATAAAAACAGCCATGATGGCTTACCATGCCTTAGTGCAATCTAACCTTCGGTATGGCATCACTTTTTGGGGTGGCTCCACTGATCTGCAAATCCTTTTCAAACTGCAAAAGTCATGCATTCGTGCAATATTTAATTTGAAATCAACTGAATCTTGTAAAACGTTCTTCATTGACTATAAAATTTTAACACTTCCGTCCTTATATGTATATGAAACAGTTATATTTATTAAAAAACATTATGACTTGTTTACGGAAACTAATCAAATCCACAGCCATAACACTAGACAAGCTGGGTGCTTATACCCTGAAATTGCTACCACTAAAACATATTTAACTAGAAATGTTGGCTTCCAGGCTATACGAATATTTAATAAATATGCTCACTCTTATCGGGAACTTGCGCTAGAAAAGTTCAAAAAGGCTGTTCGAACATTACTAGTTGAAAGTTGTATTTATAACATTGAATTATAACAAAATTTTTTTTTTTTTTATTTTTATTTTAAACTTTCTTCATTTTTTTTTCTGCTTCAATTTAAATATAAATCTATAAATCTATAAATCTATATATATTTTATAATTCTTTTATTGTTCTTGACGCTATTTATACTTATTTAGTAACACAAATAAAGATACATATTATTATTATTATTATTATTATTATTATTATTATTATTATTATTATTATTATTATTATATCAGTTGGTCAGGACGGCATTTGTACATAATTTTAATATTTACTTCAAGAAATAGTATTTTTATTTTAAATACTTGTTTGATTTTTTCAAGGCGAGTACTTGTTACGATGTGTGTTTAGCAAATTCTACAAAATAATTAAAAAAAAAAAAAAAAAACATTGTAACCCTACTATTTTGAAATTTTCAAAAAAATATCATAAAAATTACCTCATATATGCTTTTTCTGAGTTAATTATTGAAAAATATTCTATTTTTCGAGATTTTTAAGGTAAAACGAGCAGATGTATGGTTTTTGTTAAACAAATTTCAGTTTTTTTAATACATTTGTGCCTTAAAATATTTAATATTTTCAAAAATGTATGATACAACTTGTCAAAATTTAAAATTATTTGTTTTGTTGTCAAAAAAAAAAAAAAAAAAAAACTGAATGTGCAAATTTATTTACCACTAAAATGATGGGTTTATACATATAATTATAACGTAGTATTGTCATTTGGATAGAAACTTACGTAAAAATATTATTGTTTGAATATGATTTAACGTAATTTTTATGCGATTGAAGCAAACTCTTATTAATTTTAGGAAGGTGTAAACATCATCTAAATTCTGATCATATCACATAAAAAACTGCGCCGTGATTTTTTATCTAAAAAAAAATGAAATAGAGATACATTATAAAAACATTTAACTGACAAAGAAAAAGAATATAGCCGAATCGTTAAATTGGATTAAAAAAATCATGACATGCTACTTATAAAGCGGTTTTTTTCGAATTTTGCTCGCAAAAAATGAGACAGAAAAAAAAAAGAATGCGAGTGCGAGTGAAATGGAGAACGACATATTTCCTAGTTTTTCTCGAAAAGTAAGTAATTTAGAGCAACGGAATAAAAACATTTTTTACGCATATTACCTTTTTCTTCCGATTGGTGTAAAAAGAATTTTGAATAATTGCTTAATTCTGGCAAAAAACTCATTTTGTTGACAAAAAACGCCCGTAAAACCTACTTCTGGGCATCCGACGTGTCTGGCTAACGAACTTACGCGAGCCAAACCAGATTCCAATACACACACCAAATTTCATGTGCACTAAACGTTTCGTTCGAAAGTTACCGTGGCGACACACACACATATATATATATATATATATATATATATATATATATATATATATATATATATACATATATATATATATATATATATATATATATATATATATATATATAAATTTTAGTGAATATCATTTTCGTATTCTAGGGACCTCAAAACATATTTCTAATATGGTCCCGGGCTTAGGTCGCACCATGACACCTGCTGTAAAAGCTGAATTTCCAGTTTTGGAAATTCGCTAATATAAGAAACTCTCTTTTGTTAATTTTAGTTTTTTACTCATTTTTTCACTTTCCTGGATGTCTCTTTTTTTATAATGGCCATAAAATTTATAATTTTTAATATTTTGACTGGCCACTTTGAAATAGTGTGAAAAATGTCATCAACTTGAAATAAAACTACTTGCCAAAGCTTACGCATGAAAAAAATATCAGGCCGGAATTAAATCCATTTTCTTCTTTCGTTTGGAGAACTACCCTTATACAAATTAGAAAAAATAATATATTTGTATTTTTAAAATTTTTATTGCATTCATTCTTTGGTACAAAATCACCAATTAAAATACCTTCACTCTTTGCCATAAAATTGATATTGCAAATAATTTTTTTCCATATATTTTGATTTTGTATTAATGAAATGCCTTATAAACAATTCCAATTTTGAAATTAGAAACATCCTTTTTAATTAATTCTGATAAGCATTCAATCTAATAAAATACTATATTAAAAATATCAATATACATAAAACATCCTTTTTATAGATAATTATATCCTGTAAAAGTTGAAAATGTTGATAAATAAAATTAATTTTATAATAAAAAAAATTCAATGTTTATATTTTTTAAACCAATTGAAAGGTATTATAATTTTTACATTATAATATTTCGAAATATACGAATTATTTATCTATAAAAAAGATTTTTAGATTGATTTTCACGTCTTTAATACTATTAACATTATTCATCATTCATTACGTTGATTACAAAGTTATGAGAAAAAAGTTATGAGAAAAAAACAGCTCGTTTTTTTTTCGGACCTTCACCGACCGCTACGAGCTCCTTCTCTTCCAGGCCGAGCCCCGGGGTGCAACCCCGGCTATCAGGCTCTCGTAGGGCCTGATTACATGTGAGAATGGGTTAGATAGTAATACTGTTTAGATCGGTTGTACACCTAGGAGATATGACACGTAAGATAGAAACGACACTTAGGAGATACGACACATACTGTACGTTCCACCTGACGACGAAAACGATCGCAACGTGTCTCAGACCACTCCTCTAAGCCAGTGTTTTTCAACCTTTTTCATGGCGCGACCCCCCTAGTATGGAAAAATATTTCGCGACCCCCTAGTATAAAAAATATTTCGCGCTACCCTCTGCTCTTTCTAACTATTATTTTATCTTATGTTATAAACTTCATACAGCGCACCGAATCATAAAAATCAATTATTTTTTTAGAGTTCTAGCATCCTTATGAATAGTTCTAGTGTTTCCTATACATATTTTAAATAGTTCCGATGATTAAGTACCAAAAATTTAACTTCAGCTAGCTAGTTTAATAATAGTCCTAGAGCTCTCTACCAAAAATATCAATAGTTCTGGTAATTAGGAGTATAAAATCGGTTTTTGAAAATCAAATATATGACAATGAAATTTTATGTGAAATTTTTTTCCAAGTTCTGTTCTGGTTGGTCTAATAAGAGTTCTGAATGATGCTCCAAGAGTTCTACAGAAAAACAGTTTGAAGCTTGAGTATAAAGTAGGCACTTTGAAAGTTAACGAAATTCTTAGCAATCAAAAGTTAACGGTTCTGACAAGTTGGCACATCGAGTGTCAGAACATTCAAATTTTTTTAGAGTTCTGGCATCCTTATAATTAGTTCTAGAGATCCCTACTCATATTTTAAATAGTTCCGATGATTAATGCCAGGAAAACACATTTTTTAACTAAGTTTACTTCTAACATACAAATATTGATTGTTGTAGTTCAGATAATTCTAAGTAAACAATTGGTTTTGGAAATTCTGATATCCATTTTTTATGTGGAAATCCTTTTTTACAGGTTTTGGTTAATCTAGACTGAGTAGTAAATAGCGCTTCAAAAGTTCTGCAGAAAAGTCATATGACTTTCCTGTAAGATAATTACTTTTTAAAATAACGCTATTTTTAAATAGATGAATGTTTTTTTGAAGCGTTTTTCTGTAGCACTCTTGGAGCATCATTCAGAATTCTCATCACACCAATCAGAACTTAGAAAAAAATTTTATATAAAATTTAATTTTAATACACATGTAAGTTAATTTTTTGGTAATTAATCATCGGAACTATTTGAAATATTTATAGAAACTCTAGAACTATTCATAAGGATGCCAGAACTCTAAAAAATAATTGATTTTTACAATTCGGTGCGCTGCGTGAAGTTAGCACACCCAATTTTTGAATTTGACTTTTTGGTACTAAATCATCGGAACTATTTAAAATATGTATAGGGAATTCTAGAACTATTTAAAAGAATGTCAGAACTGTAAAAAAAATTTTTTTTTACGATTCGATGCGCTGCGTGAAGTTGGCACACCAAATTTTTGAATTTGGTTTTTTGGTACTAAATTATCGGAACTATTTAAAATATGTATAGGGAACTCTAGAACTATTCATAAGGATGCCAGAACTCTAACAAAATGATTGATTTTTACGATTCGGTGCGCTGCGTGAAGTTGGCACACCTAATTTTCAAAGTTGTTTTTTTGGTACTAAATCATCGGAACTATTTAAAATATGTATAGGGAACTCTAGAACTATTCATAAGGATGACAGAACTCTAAAAAAAATTTATTTTTACGATTCGGTGCGCTGCGTGAAGTTGGCACACCTAATTTTTAAAGTGGTTTTTTTGGTACTAAATCATCGAAACTATTTAAAATATGTATAGGGAACTCTAGAACTATTTATAAGGACGCCAGAACTCTAAAAAAATAATTGATTTTTACGATTCGGTGCGCTGCGTCAAGTTGGCGCACCTAATTTTTAAAAGTTGATTTTCTGGTACTAAATCATCGGAACTATTTAAAATATGTATAGGGAACTCTAGAACTATTTATAAGGACGCCAGAACTCTAAAAAAATAATTTATTTTTACGATTCGGTGAACTGCGTGAAGTTGGCGCACCTAAATTTTAAAAGTTGATTTTCTGGTACTAAATCATCGGAACTATTTAAATTATGTATAGGGAACACTAGAACTATTCATAAGGATGCTAGAACTCTAAAATAATAATTGATTTCTACGATTCGGTGGGCTGCGTGAAGTTGGCACACCTAATTTTAAAGTTAATTTTTTGGTACTAAATCATCGGAACTATTTAAAATATGTATAGGGAACTCTAGAACTATTCATAAGGTTGCCAGAACTCTAAAAAAATGATTGATTTTTACGATTCGGTGCGCTGCGTGAAGTTGGCACACCTAATTTTTAAAGTTGTTTTTTTGGTACTAAATCATCGGAACTATTTAAAATGTGTATAGGGAACTCTAGAACTATTCATAAGGATGCCAGAACTCTAAAAAAAATTTTAAATTCTCACATTCGTTGTGCCAACTTTACAGGACCGATAGGAAGGCGTCGCTGTCACCAGGGCAGTTTTCGTTGAAGACAAAACTCCGTAAAAACTTGATTTACCAATGTAGTTTACGGTTTCCCAACAGTTATCGTATTTGGCGAAGTTTACCACCGACTTGATTGTCGAGTGTTTTAAAAGACTTTTTATAGTCGAGGTTAATAATGTTTTCAGTAGACTTTTTATTGTCGAAATTATTAACACTTTAAATAGACTAACACTTAAAATAGAAAAATAGACTTTTTATCGTCGAAGTTAATAATACTTTTTACAAGAAACAAGACAAGAAATGAATTTAAATATTTATTATAACAATTAAAAGTTACATAGTACTTAATCTTATGATAATGATTTTAATAATTGTAACAGTTTGACAATTCTTTTAATAATTTTGTGATACTAATAATAATTGGGTCAAGAAGTGGTCTATTTATATGGTTTCTTTATTGACTTTCTATCCTAGGGGATTTCCCTAATTATTATTTGATTATTTTACAATTATAATTATTTTTATGGAATTTGGGTGAAAGTCGTGGCTCGACAATGTACCCTGAGCTTTTGTGTGTCATCTGGGTATGTATGTGTGATATAATCGGTTATATTTCGCGTACATATCACATACGTGTCTACATACGTATCTACATACGTATTGACTGTAATTAACAATCACAGTGCAGCAAGACAACAGTCATTAACAATTCATATTAGAGCATGTTACTCGTTCACTGCTTGTGGAAAGACTGAATGAAGAGTGGTATAACTAGGGTTGCCAACTCTATCAATGAATTTTTCGAAATTTGATAGGAAAAAAATCGAAACGGGATAAGTAAAATCGGGACTGTTAAAAAAAGTTTTTAATCATTAAGGTAGTTACCTCGACATTCAACTTTTCGATAGAATAGTTTCAAATTTTAATAGTATAAAGAAGAATACTGACATACTATGTCTGATTGTCCTTGTAATTTGGGGAAGATTGATCGCTTCTGAGTTAAGATAATTAGTCCTACGTCCCTTATTTTGTACTTAACAATATAATGACTCGACAGAATTCAATAGAAAACTAGGGAAAGAAAGATTAATAAGTTCTGAATGTAAAAAAATTGAATTATTTGTTGATCGTTTTGAATTGAAGATATCGTCAGAGAAAATATAGTATTTTAATAAATACACCAATTTCAAGCAACTGAACCGAAGCAGTTTGGCAACCCTGTATATTAAATAACTTGTTACCACTTGGGGAAAGTGCACACTTGACCCACGCACAGCTAGCTCGATAGAGCTGGGGGGGAGGTATGGGTTACATTCTCTGCGAGAAAAAAATTGACTTACGGCTACAACTACTAACACAAAAAAACTATACTAAATTGAGCGCCATCATATCCTATCAGGACCCAAAAATATGGAAAAAGATGCAAGTTGTTACCCTCTATCAGTACCTAGTGTACAAAAAAATTCAGCTGAAAAGCAAATAAAAATAGAAATAGACAAAAACAGTAATTGACTATGGAACGGCTAATTTATTATTATTAACAGAATTGTTCGTACAAGGTTAATTTTTTTAGTGTACAATAGTGGAAGATGATCGGTGTTTTACAAAAAGGTGAGTGGTTATATAAAATAAATTTAAATACTAATAATCAATAATTGTTGCTCAAATAACGTTCAATTACATGGCATGGCATCAACAGATAATCTGAAAAATATATTTTTCATCACAGACGATGGCCTCAATGCCCACGCCTAACTTGTCAAAAAAATATTTGAAACAACACAAAATGATGCACTCCGGTAATTGAATGTAAAAAATGACTTAAAACATTAATATATTTTCTTTTACTTTTGTTTTCTCTTTTTAAGGTACTAAGGGCCGGCTAAAAAAAAATGTTTCAATAAAACTATAATTTTACTTACAATTAACCTAATTAAAATCTTTAAACTGAAGGAGGCTGCTTCCGTACGATCAAGAAAATAAATTGACAGTTTCAAACGTAAGTATATCAACACATACTCTTTATTATTTTTGTTTCTAATATTTACATCACGTTTGTTTGTTTCAGCAACGTTCATTCAGTTTAGTATGCTTAAAACTACAGAAATCTATAACAATGAAATTTAAACCTAACCAACAGTAAGAAGCAAAGTTAACTGACAAATTTACGAATGATTTATAAGTTTGTAACGTACTCGCAAAATTTCTTTTTGGAATGTTCACTACAAGTTGTTTATTATTCACATATCATATCGGACGAACATCACAAAATAGGGATAATACGGTCACCCAAATTATGCGGCAGCGACTGCACAACAGCCACTCAAATTGGACTAACTTCCATATGACTCACGGCGCCAGCCAAAACATTTTCTTCACCACGTGGACAGTACTCGCAAAAGTACGCTTACAATGAGGCTCACCAGGAAACAACGTTGAAGGGTTCCGAAGAACAAATCTAACTGAAGGAGCAATTAATTGAGATAAGTGCCATATCGTTTATTCTTCTTTATTTTAAAACTTCCCATCAAAAACTAATAGCACAATAATTGTAAAATTTTGCCCCAAATCCCAACAACGGTTACAGTTTATCTCGCCACATGGCGTGCCCTTCACAAATTGTATTTTTGTGACTCGTCACCTCGTGTCACATCTTCTTGCCTCGGCTCAGTAAATCCAAAAGAGAACGAATTTCATCCGCTCCTCACCAATATCCTTTCGAAGATCCTTCTATAATCTTCCATACTTCCGCACATGCGCACATACAGATGACCGTAAATTCTGACACTACTGCCAAAACTCAACCTAAATGTCAATTGTTTGTTTACATTGAAATGTCAACATTGTAACCTGACTAACGTTTGTCAAAATTCTTTCACTCCATTTTTTAATTGCACTATGCTGGTATTATGTATAATTTTATTCGTTTTCTTTAATTTACAATAATTTAATACAATATTTTTTCTTTCTTTTTTTTTCTTTTTAGAATCAACAGTGGACGAAACAACCTCCATGGGACAATCAATGTTCATATAATACTATACTAGGTTGAATTGTACAGTGGTTGGAAAATAATTAATGTATTTTTTTTTTTCAAAATTGATGTCCTTGTCTATTATATGTATCCTTAGCACGATTGAGGAGAAAAAAGTGTTTGGGAAGTAATTGCAATATATGAAAAAAATGTAACAAACTGGTTTATTCTTATTTAATGTTTAAACAATATTAAAAATTCATGAATAGCGTTTTTTGACCTTTCACCGCTTACGTAGCGAAAACGGTGATAGATACATTAAAAAGTGTTAAGATCTTTTTTGTAGAGAATCGAATTCTCTACAAAAAAGTCCGGGAGAGCAACTGTCTATCTTGTACAGGTGAAAAAATAAAGCGCTCCAAACGCATATGCATACCACTTAATATGTTTGTTGGGTTAATAACAATGATGTTAACGCATTTATTATAAAAAAAACTTTGATAGTATAAGTGTGTATGCACAGACTATGTTTGAATGTATGCATACACGTTCGTATGAAAAATAGTATGCATCAACATCTATCCATTAATACATACAATAATGACATAAAGTAAGTTTGGTTTGCAATTTTTTCTACTAGCATGTCACACAGTAACTACCTTAATAAACAATACCCCTGTCGCAGCATCTGCATAACATAGCGAATTTCCAAATCTTGGGCACTGGCGGATCTCATCTAAGACCTGTACCTATTTAAAATAGTTTAGCTTTCTAAGAGTAAAAGAATTTTTAAAATCGGTTGGGTAATTAGTTTTGGTATTTTTGGGGACCCAAGAACCCGAACGAATTTTGTGCAGCATAGTTGTATCCATCTAAAATAATTTAGTTCTCTAGCAGTGAGAAATTTTTTAGCATCGGTTCGATAGCTTATTACTGGCGTTTTCGGATCTGCAAGATCCCGGTGGACCTCATTAAAAAATCAGCTCGACCGTATATTCTAGGCGGACTTTATGTAATATATATATATATATATATATATATATATATATATATATATATATATTCAAAACCCGTTGTGTAGCATTCTACGCCGCATTTGCATCCGCAGGACAGTTGTGGATCTCAGATAACACAACCTGTACCTATCTAAAATAGTTTACCTCGGTAATAGTAAAAAGGTTTCAAAATCGGTCAGTTATTTTATTTTTGACACTTTTAGGTCCTACTGACACTTCAGACCTTACATAACGTAATCTATATGTATCTAAAATAGCTTAGCTCCCCAACAGTGAAAAAATTTTCAAAATCGGTCGGTTAGTTTAATTTTGACGCTTTTGGATCCATTGGACCCTGGCAGACTTTACATAACGTAATCTATATTTATCTAAAATAGTTTAGCTCTGTAACAGTGAAAAAATTTTCAAAATCGGTCGGTTAGTTTATTTTTACCACTTTTGGGTCCCATGGACCCTGGCGGACCCTAAATAACGTAATGTATGTCTATCTAAAATAGTTAGTTCCCCAACAGTGAAGAAATTTTCAAAATCGGTCGGTTTGTTTATTTTTGACACTTTTGGATCCCATGGACCCTGGCAGACCTTACATAACGTAATCTATATTTATCTAAAATAGTTTAGCTCTGTAACAGTGAAAAAATTTTCAAAATCGGTCGGTTAGTTTATTTTTGACACTTTTGGATCCCATGGACCCTGGCAGACCTTACATAACGTAATCTATATTTATCTAAAATAGTTTAGCTCTGTAACAGTGAAAAAATTTTCAAAATCGGTCAGTTAGTTTATTTTTGACACTTTTGGGTCCTGTGGACCCTGGCGGACCTTACATAATGTATTCTAAATCTATCTAAAATAGTTTAGCTCTGTAACAGTGAAGAAATTTTTAAAATTGGTCGTTTAGTTTATTTTTTACAATTATGGGATCAGTAAATCCTGGCGAAACTCATACAAGTCTAGTACTCTAACAGTAAGAAAAGGGTTCTAAGGATCTCATATAACTTATGGCAGTCCGTAAGCTTCTTGCGGACATCATTTAATTAATTAATTCAAATACTTTAACTTACTAACTGTGAAAAAATTTTTAAAATCGATTGGTTAATTAATTTGTGGCCTTTTTAGGTCCCGAAAACCTTGACCTCACATAAAATACCTTAAATCCATTTGAAATGGTTTAATTTTTTAACATTATTAATTATTAGTGAAAAAATTTTCAAAATCGATTCAAAATATTTTTCCGTACATACATATGTACATTATACATATTTTGTTTTGTTTCATATATTTAATAATATTATATCATAACATAATCTTCAATTTCTTGTTTACTTAAAAATTCAATAAAAAAAAAAAAAATTCTTCATTACATTAGCTTAGAAAATCTGTTTAATTTACATTTTTTAACATGATATAGAACCATGCTAATTATAATGCAATAAATGAGAAACAAAACTCTATACATGTATGTGTGTTATATCACATATATGTGAATAGTCTTCGCTTGTTCTCACAAAATTCTTTAATAAAAAAGTGAAATATTTTTATACTTCATAAAGAACTGAGATATAAATATAAATTACTTATTAGACTAACAAAGAAAGAATAAAAGTGAAAATTTACATTTTCTCGAAAAATACTTAAAATAGAAAGAAAATTATAAGAATATTTTCTTCATAATTTTTTTTTTCCTTTTCAACGATGTAAAAATCGAACTGCCTTATGATAGGATCGAATGATAAAAAATGGCCAGAAAACCTACTTCTGGGCATCCGACGTGTCTGGCTAACGAACTTAGCCAAGCCAATTCAGAATCCAGTCCGCACACAAAATTTCATAAGCGTTAGACGTTTCGTTCGAGAGTTATCGTGGGAACACATAAATATATATATATATATATATATATATATATATATATATATATATATATATATATATATAAATTTTAGTGAATATCATTTTCGTATTCTAGGGACCTCAAAACAGATTTCTGCCATAGTCCCGGACTCAGATTGCGTCATGAGACCTACTGTAATAGCTGAATTTCGAGTTTTCGAAATTCGCTAAAAAGTAAAAATTTCCACTAAAATTTAAACACTGTACAGAACTACTTATTAGGTACATACAATACGTTCAGTTTTTTTCTTAAAAGTATATTTACTTTGAGATTTGGCGCATTTCAAAAAATTTTTATTTTTAATTATGTAATCTTAAAATTCAGAACATGTTTCATTAAAATTAACCCTTATTTGCAATTCGGATTTAACATGTTCCGGCGTCAATCTGTTCCTTTCATTAGTCTAAGTTTTACATTCCTAGCCTAAGTTTTACATTCCTGTTATTAGTCTAAGTTTTAGAGAAAATTCTCTCTGCGTGGGCGTTTGATGGCGGAACCGATGCAACGTATTGAAATACTTTAAGTAAATTCATTAAGCTTTTATTTTTAGCAAAAAGTTTATGCCATTGCTCATAAGAAGTGATAGGTGTGTTAGTTTGCTTTTTTTCTTTAATTAAAATACACAATACTTCCTTTACTTCACAAAACTCTTCATATAACTGATCCATATTAAGGCTACCTTTTGCTGTAGACACTGATATTTTGTCCAAACATGTATTCAAGTCATCAAAACTAAACTCTTGTCCCAAATTAAGCAAGTTAAGTGCAGCTAGTTTGTCATTTTCCGTAAATTCAAAGCGATCCTCAATATATTTTAAAGCAGTGCGATACCACAAATTAAAAGAACTTTCAATGGATTTCTGTTCTTCAATGTTCATCTTTTTTAAAATGTTAGTACTGGCAACTCCAAAAAACTTATCAGTTATCCTTTGGTTCAGTTTGTTTCTCAAATTATTAATTATATTATAAACCTGGTTAACCAAAATATCATCCTTTTCTAATATTAATATTGCGTCGTGAAAGATTTTTAATGCTTTGCTAAAAAAAGACAGAAAACATTCTTTTTTCAAACAACCATCTTCTTCTAAAAAATATTTTTTTAAGCCATTGGACATGCAAGCGTGATAATTTGGAAACAACAATAGAGAGACTGGCGGGACTAAAAATGTAAAAAAATTGTAGATGTTAAAAATCGGGACAATTAGCGTCCCGCCACTACTGTTGTCGGGACGCGGGACACATATGCCTAAAATCGGGACAGTTGGCAACCCTAGGTATAACATCCCACCGGTGCCGCGACTAGTGAACCGTAGACAGTTCAACCGCGACAGTTCAACCCCGACAGTCCAACCGACGGCAAATCAACCTAACGAGAGTTCAACCTAACGACAGATCGACCGATGACAGATCAACCGACGACAATTCAACCTAACGACATTTTAACGGAAGACAATTTAACCGTTGTACAATTTATTAACTAATAAGAACAAAATTATTTGAATTTTATCTAGCAATGAAATTTGCCTCCCTTGAGACTTGAGACTAAATAAGTATTTATGTAGTTTCAAGTCTCAAGGGTGACTCTTTACACAATTAAGGGTACACTGTTTGGTTGGGTTGTGTTGGATTTGGTTACCTTTCGTTGAATTCGATTAGTTTAGGTGTTGTCTGGTCAGCTTAATCTATTAAGTTGTATTTGGTTACGTTAGGTTGGGTTTGTTTATAATTTGTTGAATTCGGTTAGTTTAGGCTGGTTTTGGTTAGGTTAAGTAGGATTTGTTTACAATTTGTTGAGATCGATTAGTTTAGGTTGGGTTTGGTTAGGTTAGGTTTGTTTATAATTTATTGAGTTTGGTTAGTTTAGGCTAGTTTTGGTTAGGTTAAGTTGGGTTTGCTTATAATTTATTGAGTTCGGTTAGTTCAGGTTCGGTTTGGTTATGTTAGGTTGTTTTATATTAGGTTAGGGTGAGTTTGCTTATAATTTGTTGAATTCAGTGAATTCAGGCTGGCTTTGGTTAGGTTAGGTTGGCTTTGTATATAATTTACTGAGTTGAGTTAGTTCAGGTTCGATTTGGTTTCGTTAGCTTGTATTAGGTTAGGTTATGATGGGTTTAATTATAATTAATTGAATTCGGTTAGTTTAGGTTAGGCTTGGTTAAGTCAGGTTTTGTTTGGTTAAGTTGTGTTTAGTCCGTTAGGTTACTTTTACTTATGATTTGTTGAGTTTGATTAGTTTCGGTTGGGTTTGGTTAGGTTAGGTTAGATTTGTTTATAGTTTATTGAGTTGGGTTAGTTCAAGTTGGATTTAGTTAATTTATATATTAGTGTTAAGCAGTTAAAATGTCTTGTGGTTTAACTGTTCTACGGTTCAATTGTCGTTTGGTTTAACTGTCGTTAGGCTGAACTGTCGTGAAGTTGAATTGTCATCGGCTAATCTGTCGTTAGGTGGAATTGTCGTCGGTTGATCTGTCGTCAGATTGAACTGTCGTCGGTTGAACTGTCGCGGTTTAACTGTCGCGGTTGAACTGTCCTCGGTTTACTTGTTACAGAACCCATCCCACCGAAAGTTGCCAGACGATCCACAGAATTTTTTATTTAGACTGAATCTATTGATCTGTCGTCCTACCTCAGTTATTGTCTAAACTCGTTCCACTTGAACCTATCGTGTTTCGCAAGTGTGAGCATCTCATCTAATCTCCAGTGTGAGTGTTGCGATAGTCAAATTGAACGTACTGATAGCACAGTTTAAATAATAGGGTATACTACTTATACCCAGTTACCGCACTCACTTTGCGCTCTCTGTCCAAATATATTTAAGTCGTATAAACCCATCTCTTTTCCTTACCATTTGCCCTTGAATGCTTCCAACACACAAAAAATCTATGCTATGTACCTCTGAAACTCATGCTTATGTGTAGGGTTATCCAAAAATAATTCAGTGTGATCGAATTTATTTTAATAAATAAATTGTAAACTTAAGAATTTAAAAAAAAAATATATTTAAAAAAATTTTATAATACAATTTGGTTTTATACACTGTATGATACTATGTCGACAATTATGTCAAATGTTAAATTATGTTGATGTTATTTTGTCATACTGATAATTATTTTTCGCCCATTATCAAGATCATTGTATATATGAGAATGTATATTGCTAGTAGGATTATATTTTAATTTATTAAAAATAACAAACGACTTTGAAGAAACTTATTTAAAAAAAAAAAAATATCACTTAACAACAAACGTTCTCCTCGTTAAGGGCGGGGTAAGGTATTAAAATAATTTTTTTTTTGCATTTTTTTTATTTTTTTAACTGAATGCATAATATCTCAAGAATATTGTCTCAAAATTTCAAGTTGATTGGAGCAAAATTGACGAAGTTATAAGCATTTTTGTTGTTACCTGGCAGATGTTTCGCTCTCTATATATATATATCTCTCTCTCTCAGTTATATTATAGAAATCTCAATGTAAGTACAAACGTGTTTATACCTGTACTGTCTATTTTGTGAGTGTAGAGTACAAAATTTAGTTTAGCAGTAAGTAAGTATTCTATATATCAGTTTTATAAAATAATTTTTAAGTGTTCAAAATTTTAAAACGTTTTCCCCATAGCTCACGTTTTCAAAGTCGGTGCCCCTCATAACTTCAAAACTACAGCACTGATCCTTTTGAAATTTTGAACACTATTTGCGTACATAATTTACGAGGTGGCGCTGGAGAGTTCTTTTTTAAATTTGTTAATAATTTTTATTTTACAATAACAAATTAGCCGATTTTTTTCGCAAAATATCGTGTTTTTCCTTTCCAAGTGTTCCAAAAAAGTGAAAAATTTAAATTTCGAAAAACCCTTCCAGCGTTACCTAAGGAAAACTATTATCTAACGAATGAACTTTAATTTTTTTATTTCGGATGATCCAGCACCAAGTTATGAGGGGCAACGCAATTTTACTTTTTTCCGAGACACGTCCGAATAATTGCTGCCATTACTGTATTTTTTAATATTTCTTCGTGAAAATTTTACACAATATATTCTTCGAATGTCATACTTTAATGTACCACTGGTTTCATTAAAAAATTTTTACTGTGTCGTCACAAAAAAAAAACAAAAACATGCCTTTTTTGTACGAATTAACCTTACCCCCTTCTTAATACATCTCAAACTATTCTAATCATGCATCTTTGGGCCTCACCGAGG
This sequence comes from Brachynemurus nebulosus, assembly GCA_035578155.1. Taxonomy (NCBI): domain Eukaryota; kingdom Metazoa; phylum Arthropoda; class Insecta; order Neuroptera; family Myrmeleontidae; genus Brachynemurus; species Brachynemurus nebulosus. Next base: position 218,955 of record JAPWDM010000027.1, read on the forward strand.
GTTTCTGTGCGATCTTTGTGTGCGACCCAAAAGTGTTGATGAATCAAATAATATGTATGTATTATACAGACTTATACAGCCTATACGATAAGAACGGCAAGAGGCGAGAGGAGGGACGCTATCCGTTTTCGGACCCGTAGAACACGATTCTGAAAAAAAGATGTCTGATATATATATATATATATATATATATATATATATACATATATATATATATATATATATATATATATATATATATATATATATATATATATATATATATATATATATATATATATATTCCCGATACCTTTTACCTAGAAGGCTGAAATTTTGTATTCGGATTGAGTTGGTATCAAGGGGGTGCCTTTTGGGGGTCTCAACTTTTAACTCTTACCCCCACCATTTTTATACCAAAAAGAACATGCTTTTTCTTGTTTTTTAACGGTTTCGTTCGGGTCAAAATCTCCCCCAATAAACCTAGAGGGCTGAAATTTGCTGAAAAACAACAAAACTTTTCCAAACCCGTTGGAAATAATGATTCGGTCAATTATCTACAACATATCCAAAATTTATCTTCCTAGGGATTTGGGGGGAGTAGGGGGGAAAAATTATTTTGGCTGGATCTAACACGCCCACAGCCTCTCAAAATTAACGCAGAGGGTTGAAATTTGGGTTGAAAGTTCGTACCTAGGTTCTGCTTTTTGGAGGTTTCAGTATTTTACCCCCACCCCCCTCATTTTTAAGCTACAATTTCATGCTATTTTGACGTTTTCGAAGTTTGTACCACTCGCACAGATCACCCAAATAAACCTAGAGAGCTGAAATTTTGTATTCGGATTGAGTTAGTATCAAGGGGGTGCTTTTTGGGGGTCTCGACTTTTAACCCTTACTCCCACCATTTTTATACCAAAAGGAACATGATTTTTCTTGTTCTTTAACAGTTTCGTACGAGTCAAAATCTCCCCAAATAGACCTAGAGGGCTGAAATTTTGTGTATAGGTTAAGTTAATAGCTAGCCACTGCTTTTTGGAGGTTCCAACTTTTAACCCTTACCCCCATGATTTTTACGCCAATATTTCCTTGATTTTTTTACTTTTTTTTCTAACACCCCTAGAGACTCTAAGGAAACCTATAGTGATGAAATTTTGTACGTGTATTGAGTTAGTATCCAGCTAGTACCTTTCAGGGATTCCACATTACTTTTATATCGGAATTCAATGGTATTGTTAAATGTGTTTTAAATGCATTTTTTTTTATTATAATACAAGTAGGCGAATAGTAATTTTAAAACATTTAAAAAAAAAATGAACTTACTTTTATAGCAAATGCAATGCACAAATATTAAGTAATTTAAAAATTTAAAAATGTTATTAAAGTCACTGTTTATTTATAAAGTACGAATTTTGGATTTTTTTTATTTATAAAATAGAAATTTTGGATTTTTTTTGGGTAAAGGTCTTCCAGTTTACTATTGAAGTTCCTTTTTTAATATTTAAAAGTAAAACACAAAGGCAATTGGCGGATAAGCATGGGTAGGAATGTCCTCGTACGAATTTTGTTGGCTTTTTTCCTTATAACTGCTATCGGCACAAAATTGAAATTTGCTGAGATATGGCCAGTCAAAATAAAAAAAAAGTTCAAATTTCGAAAAAATTTGTACAGAGCTAAATATTGGCACAGACCTTAACTACATCATTATAAACAAAATATCGAAACTCCCCATCGGTCCTACATGTGCTAAAAAGTTTATTTAAAGTCAAAGGTCAAGGAAATTGGTTTTTCGTAAATATTTCGCAAATGGTAAAACTTGTGGTAAGAATAGTTTAAATAAATTTTGTAGATTATGCAATTCTCTATAAAAAAGGTTTCAATATTTTTTTTCGCGCCATCTATCCTTCATGAGATATCGCGAGTTCAAAAATTTGGAAAGTAATATTCTACATAATATACACTCTTTCCTACGTCACCATCAAGATAGACTTGATGAATTTTATGTGGTTTCTCTTGTAGGTATGATACACAATTTGTTTTAATAATTTGAAAAGTTATTTCATTTTATCCTACTTCATATCATAAGCTTTTATCGCGAAAACTTTTGCTGAAAAAATACTTCATATCATAAGCTTTTATCGCGAAATTTTTTGCTGAAAGAATTTTATCCGATAAAAAATAAATCAGTCACTCCAATAAATATGTCACTCCACTAAACCAAAACTCTTAAATATGTCACTAGGGGTATGAAGAGATAATTTTGATCAACGCAAACTACAAATTTCATGTTTCTAGCATTAAAATTATGATTTCGGGAGCTTCAAAATTTTTTTTATTTGTGATGACGTCGTCAAGTTCTTTTTTTTAAATTAATAGCTACATAAATGATACGAATAAAATCTGTAGCTGAAATTTCGGTAACTAGAGTGTTAAATTTTTGTTTTTTTCTGTAAAAATGGCCAAGTTTGTTTAGAGAATTTCAGTTATTTTGCGGATGAAATTTTTCTGTCAGATTTCGCAGCATAAGTTCATGTGGCAATATAATAGTGTAGCAGGATATGGTAAAATAATTTCTCAAAAAATCAAAATAGATCGTGGATCATACCTACAATTGAAACAAAAAATGAATTAAAAGCACTTTACTCCGACGGTTGTGTGGAAAAGAGCGTATATTATGCAAAATATTACTTTTCAAAATTTTGAAATCGCGATATGTCTTGAAAAGATCGTAGGAAAAAAGTATTGAAACCTTTTTTGTTGCATAATCTACAAAATATATCTAAACTGTTTTACCGCTAATTTTGCCATTTAAGAAATATTTACGAAATACCAATTTCTTTGACCTTTGACCTTGAATAAAATTTTTAACACATGTGGGATTGATGGGGACTTTTGAGATTTTATTTGTAATAACATAGTTTGAGGTCTGTACCAATTTTCAGCTCTATGCGAATTTTTTCGAAATTAAATGCTTTTTTTGACTGGCCTATAAGCAGTATTGTGCTTATCTAAATAACGTTATCTATAGACGCATATTACATGATTAAATGTTATTCTAGCAAATGAACGAAATGATTCCAGGCTACAAGAATTTTATTTAAAATTAAAGAATTGCTTTTAAATATTTTTCTAATGCTTAAAAGAGTGTTGACATTTTTCTGAATTACGTGGTCAACCAAATGGTCGGACAACGACATTTCATATTACACGACCTAGTATTATTCTAATTAATGGCGGAAATAATTCCAGTTCTATAATATCAGTTAGTGAATATGGTGAAGATGGTGAATTTATTTTCAATTTTCTTTTTTTTTTCAGAAAAATTCAAGATATATTGTCGTTATCTTATCTTTTTCCTTCGCTAAATAAAAAGATAAGATAAAAGATAACTTATTTTAAAAATATCTAGATAAAAAATAATAGATAACGAAGACGTTATCTAGATAAAATTTCACATTATCAATTAAATACAACGCTGTTAAAAATTAAAATTTAAAAACAATATTTGAACTGCTACAGCTCTGAACAAAATCGAAAAGAATAAATCATTTTAGCGAATTTCTAGAATGGAATTCAGCTATTACAGCCACTGTCATGACGCGACTTGAACCCGGGACCATGGCAGAAATTTGTTTTGAGGTCCCTAGAAACCGAAAATAATATTCACCAAAATTTATATATATATATATATATATATATATATATATATATATATATATATATATATATATATATATATATATATATATATATATATATATATATATATATGTGTCCGCACGATAACTCTCGAACGAAATGTCCTAGGTTTACGAAATTTGGTGAAAATGTTGGAAGTCCCAAACCGTTGGACAAGTTCGTTAGCCAGACACGTCGGATGCCAGGAACATGGTGTTTGTTCTTGCAAATTTGAACATTGTGTTAGTTTTTTGCCAAAATTTCCACTTATTTAAAAATTTTTGCGAAATTTTTTTACATCATTTAAACGACGAAAAAAAATTACATAAAAAAGGTCTTTAAACTATTATTCTATGTCAACTAGTTTCCGAGAAAATTTAATTTTTATAAAAGGGCATTCGCTATGTTATGCAGGATGCTGCGACAGAGGTATACCTATATGCATAATTATATGAAAGAATGTGTTTGTGGTACAGGAAGATAGATTGTATATAAGTCATATACGTCATACATATGTATATGTTTGTATGTTACTTATATGCCGTTTTTTAGGGTTCCGAAGAAAGTTCTATTTTTTAGAGCTCCGAAATAAATCTCCCGAGACTATAATAGAAATTTGTTTTGGGGTCCCTAGAAACCAAAAATAATATTCACTAAAATTTATGTATTAAATTTATATTTAGTCCCACACCGTTGGACAAATTCGTTAGCCAGCCATGTCGGATGCCTAGAACATGGTTTTTTTGACCATTTTTCGTGAAAAAAATTAGTTTTTTGCCAAAATTTTCTAAAGTTAAAATTTTTTTTGACATTTATTTACACCATTAGAAAGAGGAGGAAAAATCACTTAAAAGGGTGAAAAATCACAGAAAAACGGATTTTTATAAACGGAAATTCGCTATGTTATGCAGGATGCTGCGACAGGGGTATTATAAATTTATATGTATACCCCTCGTTTCTAATCAGCAAAAGACTACTACATACTTAATTATGTACCACTTGCAACACACATTTCCAGAGCAAATCAGAGTGAGGCTACTGTATATGCGTAGTATATTACTATATTTATACTGCGCTGATAGTAAATATGTTGTATCTTCTAGGTGTGCATCAATTTTGTCTTTTCAATGCAATAAATTGACTCAAGTGATGCGTGTTTTAAAGCGATAGATGTCTTACGTCGCTGATGTCGTACCTTAAACATGTTGTAATTTCTAGGTGTGTAGCCGGGCTTAGTGTGGCCAAAAAATAAATTAAGAAGGATGTTTCTACTTTGAAAATTGGGATTTTTATTGGGGCATTTCGTTGATAACAGATTGGAGTAGGTGAAAAGAATTTATTTGGATAATTTTCCATATTTTTTAGTATTGTTGTAGTGACCTGCAATCAAGTAAAATCGTGATTTTTTTGTGTCTATAAAGCTAGCCCCGCCAAGTCAAAACCCCGAGATTCCACTTAGGCTATATTTTTTTGCTATTTTTTTACCTACGAATTGATTTTTTTGCCGCAGCCCTTACCGAGATACAATGGCGGGGCTGACTTAAATCTGAAGTCAGCCCCGCCACCCCTGTATCTCCGGACCTGCTACACTTATTCAAATGAAATTTACGGGATATTTCTTTTCTAATTCTTTCATCCTCAAATACTAAAACTGCATCTGATATTTTTTTGCTAATTTTTTGCTGTTTTTTACCAACGAATTGATTTTTTTGCATTCTTAGGCATCTCAGCACTTCAGTATTTTAGCATTTCAGATACTCAAACTGCATCCGAGGCCCTAAAACCATTCGAAAACAAATTTTGCTGCACAGTGTCAAACATGATCATACGTTTATCATGGGGTAGGGGTGTATAGTTGTTGGAAATTTACATTTTTTCGATCAAATTAACTAAACATTCGGCATTGTAGCGAAGCTGTATTTCTTGCATTACGTAGCTCATTTACTTCATATACCCCCACAGTGACTAAATGTAAACCCTATCGAACATCTATGGCCAATATCTAGGTGTTCAAATAAGAAAACGTAATATTTCTAATAAACAGGATTTAATTAAAGCATTAATTTGATGAATAGAGCCAAAAGAGTCCGGATTTTACAACATAGTTAATCACATCAATGTCTAATCGCTTGCAATCAATAATTAAAGCGAAGTGATGTTTTGTGAGATACTGTATAACATCGGAAATATCAATTTTATGACAAAAAGTGGAGAGACCTTAGTTTTTGAGTTACAGCCATCCGAAAAGTGGATTCTGATTTTCATTGTTAACTTTGAGGTATTGAGAAATGTATGAAGGTTGATAGTTCGGGAGTTTCTGGACGTGGCTGCCAGTCCCATGTTGTGGAGAAGCTAGACCCAGGCACATTTAAACGACTCATCTAGTTTTACTATGACCGTTATAGTTAGTACATCGTAAATAATTTTAGTAAAAATTCTCAGTGATAAAAACTAAAAGGTAAAGTAATGAAAAATTACATTTTTCAAATTTGCTGCAATTATAACTCGAAGACAAATCATCCCATCGATTTGTTTTTTATTGCAGCTTCCTTTATATAATTATATTTCTTCGTGCCATGAACCTCCAGTTTTCCGATCGAATAAAAAATGTAACTTTTGCAGGCCAAAATTCATCAAATTTTCGCGCAAAATTTGAAACTTTTTTTTTTAAAACTCCGCCATTTTGTTAAATTTCAACTTATTTTTTCGATTGAAGTTCATGGCACGGGCAATACGTTCTAGTTTAAGAGTCTTTTTAGTTTTTTTTTGATTTCAGGCACTGTGAAGGTCGCTATCACTGCAGCAGTGGGGGAACTTTTTTTTTGGAACCTTGGGAGATCGCGAATAACTCACTGATTTTCAATTTTTTGGTCCAAAAATTTTATCATGAATTTATTATATATTAACGAATATATCCTTAAAATATTAAATCATTCCATACAGTAGTTTTCTTTAAAAAAATTCCTAAAAATCTCCTTTTCCAGGCGGTCACACTAGTGGTCTCCCTTATACGAAATCGGATTCTCTATATATGTAGGTACTTTTCATTAAATACACTCTGTATAATCTTTAAGAACTAGTAGACAATTACTGATACATAATAATTGTCAATATTTATTTAAATATTTTGTTTTTATCGCAAAAATGATATTGTTCTTCTTATAAATATAAAGTAACGGATTATTTTATATTCTTTGATGATACTGATAAAAAAAATACCTATTTCGATCCATTAACAACAAACGAAGTATATTTATCACATTGAATAACAAGCATGAGTAAACCAATCAGTCATGGGAGCACAAAACAGTCCTCGTAGCTTCATTATTATTATTTTACTTGACTAATATAAATACTTAATTAGATGTCATTGATATCATTTATATAAAGAGTTACCAACAATATCATCCCATCCGTCATCAGTATTAGCTCAGCTGAGACACGTTTCTTTTTTTTTTCAAAAGTCTGTTAAGAATAGTATTCAATTCAAGAGATTTTATTAAAAAAAAAATGTCGAAGCTTAAACATCGTATTTATTTATTTCCTTATTAATTTTCTGTGTAACTAAATAAATACTGCATAACAGAAAGTCTAATCTATACATATATTTAAGGGGTTATATATTACAACTTGTAAAATAGCGAATACAAATGAACAAAAATGACATTGCACAGTGGTCCAATTTCCAAAAAAAGCGGATAAAAATGAGAAAAGTGAATTTTGTAATTTTAAACTCATTACCCCGTATTACCGTAAGGGGTACCACCACTGTACCTCGGTGCAAACCCACAGTCCATTATATCGTCTGCATTACCAGATAAGGCACGGTCAAGCACAGATAACTGAGCGCCGGTCTCGTACGCATCTTCTAGTTATTCATTAATAACTTTTGTTTGCAAGTGTGTTTTTGAAATCAAATGTGATGGAAGTTGAAAATGAAGGTGAGTAATCATTATGGATATGTGGTAAAGGGTAATTTAATATTTTTATACGGTGTATTTATTACAGAGAAATATTGCATTGTTAATGTGTTTATTATAAGTTTGATCGAGTTGGATGGTTTGCTTTTTTTGCAACAAAATATGAAGTATGTAGATTATTAAAAAAAAAACAAAAAAAAAAAAACAAAAAAAAACAAAAAAAAAAAAAAAAACAAAAAACAAAATTCTTACCCCTTCGTTTTTTACAACAATTTCAGTTTTTTCCTGTCTCACTTCATACTCATAATCAGCGACCGTGAAAACCTGTATATACTATTTTTTGTTTCAATAAAACTAATTTTTTAATTTTGTCCGCCATTCTGGACCCGTCATTTTGAAGTTTTAAAATAATAATATCAAATTCATGATCAACGACTTTTAAAACCTTTATATACCAATTTTTGTTTCAATAAAAGTAATTTTTTTATTTTTGCCCGCCATTTTGAACCCCCCATTTTGAATTTTCAAAAAAATAACAACAAATTCAAAATCAGCGACCTTGAAAACCTTTATATACCATTTTTTGTTTCAATAAAATTAATTTTTTTATTTTTGCTCTCCATTTTGGACCTGCCATTTTGAATTTTCAAAATAATAATATCAAATTCATAATCAGCGACCTTGAAAACCCTTATATATCAATTTTTTTTTACTAAAACTAATTTTTGATTTTTGTCCGCTTTTTTGGAAATTGGGCCACTGTACATTCCTTTTTTTTTAAATAGCAGAAATTTAGCAGCATTCTGCAGCATTTTATAGTAGAAATTCACAAGAGGAGATCCTAGGCACTTATGTCTCTGGGAGGACAATGCCCCACACGAAAATAAAACATGAGACAAGGATTTATTCTCCAACCCACACCTGCGGCAAAGAGGACTCCTTCCAGTTCCATGATAGAAAGGTGCCTGTTTAGTACATTATGTCCAGTAAGCAAACCTGGCAAACGGCTTAACTGTACCCTACTTAGAGAAAGTAACTCCCTCCTTCGTTTCAAACAGGGCAAAGCTATAAGTTCTCGGGCCTGTCATTATTATTATCACATAGCGAATAATTAAAAATACTAAGCCAAACACCACTTTTACCCTTTTAATAACTCTTTACTCATGCATTTTTGAAACGACTGAAAAATGGTTCATCAATTTTTATAGCTTGTTTTACGCATTTAAGGCATTTTACAATTATATACTTCTCACTGATTTTATATAAACGCGATACGGTCACCGTTACGGATAACTGCTTTCAGTGGACATAATTTTTTAGAAAAAAAGGGTAAAGCTTTAACTCAAAAAGTGAACGTTAAAAACGAATCAACGGAAATTTATCAAGAGAAATATATTGTTACAGTTTTTTTTTGCAAATACTTTTATCACTCAATTGTATTAAGGATACAGGTTGATTGACGGCACAATAATCTTTGAAAAATAGTTTATTTAATTCCTGTATTACAATTCAACTTTGTATGATACACTGTGTACATCGACTGTTTACATAGTAACGTTTCATACACCTTTTGAACCTAAAACAAAAAAAAAAATTGTATTCATTTATTGTGAACCTTATCTAAACAAAAAGAGAAAATTTAAATACAAATATCAGTATAGTTAAATTTACACGAACAGTGAAAAAAAGAAAAAAAATTGACAGATGTTGACAGTTTTAATGATCCTTTAATTTTTTCAAAAATTCAATCGAATGAAACACAAAAACGGCTGGATGGATTAAACTTAAACTCGGTGGGGTTTTTGTGGGTATATGTATATAACTGTAAAAGGCACACTTAACATTAGTGGTTTTCTCGAAATTTTAAATTCAGCAAAAACTAAGATCCACCATGGCGCCTAAAGCACAACCCCTGCTATCCCGCCACACATGGAATATTCCTAAACGTCTTCCCAAAAAGAATTTCAGGAGAAAATTATTCAAACCAAATTATTAGTGCTGCATATCGTGAGTCATAACTGTGTTACCAATACAGACAATTGCACGTGATTTTGACGTTTAGATGTCTATAGTTTCTGAACTATTAGTTCTACGTAAAAAAGCTTTAAATAAAATTTGTAGAGAATTTTCTACTTAACAGGTTTTATATAATAACTATTTTCAGAATATTTCTCACATTTGAGGAGATATGAAACAAAAACAACTACAATGAATTTTCACAAAGATTTAATGTTCGATGTCTTGAAAACTATTAATTTCACGGAAAAATACTTCAAACAAAAATTGTAGGAAATTCAATTTCTGATAAAAAAGGTTCTTACCATTTTCCTTGTAGGACTGATAGTTTGCGAGATATTGGCGATTATTTGAAAAAGATAATTTCCAATATGGCAGCTGAAGCACAGCCTCCACCATCCCGCAAATTGATATTTATACTCACAAAACATCCCTGAACAACTTCCAAAAGAAAAATCTTGTATGTAAATTTTTGCATTTTGACAGGCTTTTTCTTGGTAAATTTATTGTATTATTAGGGTGTTCTTGGTTCAGCTTATATAATAGGAAAATGAAGAGAAAATTATTGTTTTAATAATTATCCCGTTTTCAGTCTAAAAAAACTTATAATGCAAAAATGTGAGCCTAAAATTCTCTATAATTTATGCATGAAACATTGTTTTAAGATGAATACATTTTTTGCGAATCGTTTAATTTCATCGAAGTTTGGGATGTTAAAGAAATAATCCCAGAAAAATTTCGTTATGTCCATCAGTCTCGTCGTCCATACATCCATCTGTTGTACCTTTATAATTCCTACAATTTTCGGCCTATGACATAAAACATGGCAAAATATACTCTACCGTCGAAAAGTTTATGACCAAGGGCTGTAAATCATGTAAGCGTAGGTAAACTAAGACGTTTTGAAAGTTTTAAGTTTCGTGGCTATATTACGTTCAGTTCTACCTTTGTTCTATAGTACCGTGTTTTGTCATTGATGGTTTTCGTCTCATAGTTTTTTTTTTTTTTTTTCCAATTATGTTACAACCGTCTGTGAAAAGATTCTTACTACATAATCAGAATTGGATTATTCTTATAACAAATAATAAAATAGTAAACGCGCAAAAGCAAAATTAAGTGTATTACACTTTTTAATTGGAATTTCGTCAGTGTAAACAATCAAAGCTTCAAGTAGCGCTTTAACGGCGTTATATTGTCGTATAATTACTATTTTTTACTGTGGATCACAATATAATACTAAGCATACATGTTATTGTTTATATTAATTGTTATGGGTTTGCATTATAATTTTGTAACGTAAAAGCCCCTATACCCGAACGCGTTCAATACTTGAACAGTTTTAATATTTATCGGTTTTTTTTTTCAGAAATAACTTCATTAATATATAAAATATCAAAACTATTCGGGTATTGAACGCGTTCGGGTATAGGCTTTTACCTTTTTACTCGTTATTAAAAATAAATTTAAGAATCGTTTTTTTAAACTTCCTTGGTTTTAAATTTTTCGAATACTGTACATGAAATTGGGTATTAAACTTATTTCGAATAACTTAGGCAACTAAATTATCACGTAATTGACTCTCTTAGTAATGAATGTGTTAATAACATTATCAGATATATAATTTGTCTATTTTTATGATAAATCGTAAAAAATGTATATTTTATCCCGAAAGCTGTGGAAAACTATAGCTTCTGATGAACTCTGATATTCAATGCGTGTACAATTTAGTGGGTGGCGAATTTTTATAATTTTTTGTTTATGTTATACACAGACCATATTTTTTATTTTATATATTATCATATACTTATTACATATTGTTAGTTTTGAGAATTACTGATTATCTGTCGCTAAATATATTGTATCATCTTGAGAACTTTATTTCCAATTAAATGATCACAAAAAATCACGTTTTATTTTTTGTTAAAATAGTTTCCGGTACGAATCAAAAACAAAAAAGAATTAATTTTTATTGTTACAAAATTTTGAGTATTTTTATTTAAAAAAAAATTAAATTTGATTATAAATTTGCACTTTTTTTTATAGTTCCACTTGACTGACGATAGAATGAATTATGCATATAAAATTTTTATTTATTCATTGGCTGAATTACTTTTGTCAAAGTCAATGATCAATGTTGTATTAAATCATCATTATTTTAATTTTATGAGGATCTGCTTGATAAATTATATAATAATTTAAGTGGAAATGTGGTATGTGGAAGTAATTATGATTAGAGACCGCAAAAAAGTACTGTAAAAATATATTGCTTCGTTTGATATTCCTTAATTTAATTTATTCTATATATTGTTAATTTAAAGAAGAATATTGTTAATTTAATACAATAAATGATGACGTGAATTATTATTTTTGGGAACTATAGCGTAACTTTTTATGCCATGGATAGGGACCACTATGGGGACCACATACAAAAAATCACATAAAAAAATATTGGGAACCGCATAAAAAAGTTTCATAGAAAATACATAACTTAAAACGCTCAAACTAGTATAATTTCTCTAGAAGTTACTTTCTAAACAAAATAAAGCATTAATTTACACATGAGAACATTTCATTTTTATTTTTTATGATATTACAAAAATTGCGATGGATGTATATGTAAAGAAATTTAATGATACAATAACTTATAGTTTTATGCAATGTACCGTCAGTTGGGACAAATCCGGACGATTTTTTCAGTTTTTTGGCAATAAATTATTTAGAGTTAATCGAAAAAATTTTAAAAAAATAATTTAGCGAAATGTAATTGAAAGTCTTAAAGCGATTTGTCATTTGTCATTTTGGTGGTTTCAAAACTGATGATGAGTGTCCGGTTGATCGGGGTTTTTAGAAAAAGGTTTTAAGGACTAAACCTCAGTAAATTTCAATTTTGTGCCGATAGCAGTTAGCAGGAAAAAAGCCAACACAATTCGTACGAGGGCATTCCTACCCATACTTATCCGCCAATTGCCTTTGTGTTTTATTTTTAAATATTAAAAAGGGACCTTAAATAGTAAACTGGGAGGCCTTTATGAAGGTATTTTTTCTTTCCAAAAAAATCCAAAATTTTTCTTTTATAAATAGCAATCAAAAATTCCTATTTTATAAATAAACAGTGACATTAATAACATTTTTAAATTACTAATATTTATGTATTGTATACTTGTTAAAAAATTTAAGTTCATTTTTTTTTTTAAAATTTGTAAAAATTACTATTTGCCTACTTGTATTAGAATAAAAAAGGCATTAAAAAGACATTTAACAATACCATTGAATTCCGATGTAAAAATGGGAGAAGTGGGGGGAAAAGTAATGTGGAATCCCTAGAAGGCATTAGCTGGATACTAACTCAATACACGTACAAAATTTCAGCCCTCTAGGTTTCCTTAGAGAGTCTCTAGACGTGTTAGAAAAATGCAAAAAAATCAAGGAAAAATTGGCGTAAAAATCGTGGGGGTAAGGGTTAAAAGCTGAAACCTCTAAAAAGCAGTGGCTGGCTGTTAGCTTAACCTGCACCTGTGATTTCAGACCTCTAGGTTTATTTGGGGAGACTTTGGCCCGAACGAAACTGTTAAAAAACAAGAAAAATCATGTTCTTTTTGGTATAAAAATGGTGGGGGTAAGGGTTAAAAGCTGACACCCCCAAAAGGCACCCCCTTGATACTAACTCAGTCCGAATACCGAAAATTTAAGCCGTCTAGATTTATTTGGGCGACCTGTGCGAGTGGTACAAACTTCGAAAACGTCAAAAAGGCATGAAATTGTAGCTTAAAAATGAGGGGGGCGGGGGTAAAATATTAAAACCTCTAAAAAGCACAACCTAGGTATGAACTTTATCAACACACCAAATTTCAACCCTCTGCGTTAATTCTGGGGGGGGCGGGTTAGATCCAGCCAAAATACTTTTTTCCCACTCTACTCCCTCCAAATCCTCCTAGGAAGCTGAATTTTGGAAATGTTGTAGATAATTGACCGAAACATTATTTCCAGCCGGTTTGGAAAAGTTTTATTGTTTTACCGCCCCCACCACCCCCTTAAAATTTGGGTCGGATCCAAAATTTGACCCCACTTTGATAGTATGAGGTGCATCGGAAATGAGCCCCACTTACCAAATTTCAGCTCTTAAGGGGAGCTATACCGAATTTCGGTAAAAAAAATGAATTTTTTTATTTTTTATTATTAATGTAGATATTATCCAGAACAGAACGGTTTTGGTCCGATGTGAATCCGATCACCAGAAGTCATCTAAAAAGCATATCGACGGTTAGAAAATAGAGCTTTTCTCGCTGAACGCTCAATGTTCTTCTGACCATACTAATTTTAATGAGATAAAGACAGTAACTCCTATTACATTTTTTTTTCTTTATCACAATAAAACTCCTCTACAATTCTGAAGCAGAAATTTTGTAGGAGTCTTATTTTTTTCCTATTTCATAAATAATAAAGCTTAAAAAAAATCTTTAAAATTATTTATAATAAAAAATAGAAAAATGCTTCTCCTGAAAAGTAGCATTTTAGCGAATTTTCAGAATTAGAAATTCAGCTCGAACGGAACATTTAATTTTTATGAAATTATAACCGTTTCAACACATTCTTATAACATTAACTTGTAGTTAAGTTACATATAAATCCATATTGAACTTAAACTTTTTTTAACACAATTTAAAAATACTGAAAAAATTATGAGCACACAAGAATTTTTACCACAATAAGTCATAAAATTTATTACTGTCTCTAAAAAGGTGAATTTTTTTTATAGCACTTTTAAAATGCGGGTTCACCAGAAACTTTCAAACCCAAATTTTAGAAAATTTACGAATGTGTCTAATGAGGAAATAACTTAAAATTAAAATATTTTCTACAAAATAAATTGTTAATCTTTTATTAATTCACTTGAAACGTAGGTATTCTTTGGTTTTCAATTCAATATATTAAAACCTCAGTATTATGTCGTCTCTATAAGTCAAACAGTTGCCATCATCTTTTATATTATCATTATCACTGAATAAATTAATTACAACATCGATATCTTTAATAAATTTTAAAAAAATTTAAGACCCCTTCGATTTTTTTTCTTAAAATTGTTTTATCTATGCAATGAAAACTTTAATTTAAAAAACGTTGCGTATACGATTTGACTACACATTTGGATTCCAATCCAATCCATGCATTTGTATAGATTATTTAGGCAATTCTTTGACGATCATGTTACATCAAAATGTGAAAGTGAATATTCTCTATTTTTTTAAAAATTGAAATATAATTTTTGTAATAGATGAAAAAAACGAAATTAAAGGAAAAAAGTGATCTTTTTGAATATAATATTAAAATTAATTGAAAAAGATTACTTTTTTTCCTTAAATTTCGTTTTCTTTCATCGCTGTACGACAATTTTTAACCGATTTATAGTAATTCAAAGAGTAGAGCACACAACAAATTTTGATTGTTCATAACTTTGTAACTAATTACCGTACGGAAATTTTCCGGTGGTCGTTAAAAAGCTAAAAATGTGTTATTTAATATGATAGAAACGTTAATTAAGAGAAAACAATTTTTATCTATTAAAAAAAAATTATATTTCAATTTTTAAAAAAAAATAGAGAATATCCACTTTCAAACTTGTGACGTGATCGTAAAAGAAATGTCTAAATAATCTAAACAAATACATGGATTGGAAGCCAAATGTGTAGTCAAATCGTATATACAACGTTGTTTAAATTAAAATTTTCATTACATAGATAAAACCATTTTAAGAAAAAGAATTGAAGTGGTCTTAAATTTTCAGACGGGGGTGTATCGTATATGTAAAGTACAAAATCTCTAAAAACCAACGTAGACTAACGTAGACCAACGTTTGAATCTAGGGTTAATATTAATACCATCATGTAAATACTACTTAATGTCGAACAAATAAAAATTCTGATTTTGATTCGTTAAACTGAAGCTAAAAAATTTTAATAAATATTTCCGATTAATTACTTTAATTTTAATCGTTCAAAACAAACAAACTCGGTTTCCATATAACATAATTTTTAGCAGAAATTTATTTGATAGGATTGATTATTTGAACGGTGACGAACTGGGTGAGGGTTTCCAGTGAATTTAAATGGATAAAAACTTAGAAACTCTAGTCCAGTATTTCACCGTCCGAGACGTACTGGAGTAGGATTTACGCGTGTTTTGTGGTGTTTTTTGTCTAGAAATACTATTTCAGTTCGTCACAACTCCTATGGGGACGTATTCGATTAGCTTTTCTATTTATTGATGAATTTATTGATGTAAGAATCGCGCCGCGTTTCCGACCTAGTGGACGCTCAGCTATAAGAGTCAATTAAAGACAAAATATTTTTAATAAAAACTTTATTATTTTTTTGAAATAAACTTTATTATTTTTAGTAAAACCTGTTTCATTACAACATTTGTTTGAATTATAGAAACCATTTTTGTCTTTTAAAATATAGAATAATTTTTTTTTATAAAAATGACTGAAAGCTCGGAAAGTCTTTGATAACCAAAACTTTTCATCGGGTTCTTTTTTTCGAGAGTAAACTCATTACACTGTAAATGTACACTATAGAACCATTACTTACATGATAATTAATGTATTTAATTAATATTTTTTTTTTTTTATTTTCAGTAATTAATGTGAACATACCATTACAACTTATTTCGTATTTTTTTTTAGTATAAATTGAAAATATGCGGTATTTTTTGCGTTCGTTTAGACAAACCTTACCACGGGTTTTGAAAATTAAAAGTTAAAAATGCAATTTCTAAAAATATGAAATAAAATAATGAAAATTTTAGCATAATTGGTAATTTGAAGTAATAAACTAATTTTTTAAAAATATCTCAACATAATATGTTTCCATTTGAAAAAAAATTTTTTTTCTATTCTAAAAAAACCGTAGGTCCTACAAGTCTGGAACAGTTTTTCGTGAATAGCCCCCTCTATTTTGAATGTATAACCTTTTTTTCGATTAGATGCATATTTTAGGAATAAATCGAATGGCAACTCTCAAAAAACTCATACAGTATATATATATATATATATATATATATATATATATATATATATATATATATATATATATATATATATATATATATATATATATATATATATATATATATATATATATGCATCCGCACGATAACTCTTGAACGAAGTGTCCTATTTTTACGAAATTTGGTCAAAATGTTGGAAGTCCCAAACCGTTGGACGAGTTCGTTAGCCAGTTACGTCCGATGCCAGACACATGGTTTTGTTCTTGAAAAAAAATATTTTTTTGCCAAAATTTTCACTTATTAAAAAATTTTTGCGAAATTTTTTTACACCATTTAAAAGAGGAGAAGAAATTACATAAATAGGTCTTGAAACTATTATTCTGTCAACTAGTTTCGAAGAAAAATTAATTTTTCTAAACGGGCATTCGATATGTTATGCAGAATGCTGCGACAGGGGTATATATATACATACTACCACTACCAAGGAATATATGTATGTTGTACAACAGGGTAATAGCTTGTATAATGGCTTGTATAGTCATATGCATATGTTTATGTTTGTATGTTATAATATACCATTTCTTTTAGGGTTCTGAAGAAAGTCCTATTTTTTAGAGCTCCGAAAGAAATTTCCCGGGACTATGTAAGTAATTACAATTATGGCTACAAGATACGTTTACTAAAAATTATAATACAATTAAAAGGCAATTAAAAAGTGAAGTAAAAAATGCAAAAATAGTGTATTATGAAGAACAAGTGAAAGAAGTGCACAATAACGGCAGAGCTCTCTGGAAATTGGTCAATAAATATAGTAACAAAGATACAGAAGACGTATCAGCTAAAAAGGTTACAGTTAATGGACAAACGATAGGGAACTCATCTGAAATTGCTCGAAACTTTAACGATTACTATGTAAACGTAATAAAAGATACAACCAGAAATACGAACCTTGTGTCAAATCTTACATCTATGACCAGTAACAGTATATTTTTAGAACCATGTACTCCGGAAGAAGTGTATTACACATGCTTAGCACTAAATAACACCACCTCAGTAGAATGGGATGAAACACCAGTCAAACTTATTAAACATGCCGCCCATTATTTATCAAGCCCGTTATGTTTTATTATAAATAAGTGTATGGGAATGTGGAGAATTTCCGGATAAGTTAAAATTAAGTATAGTCCGACCTGTTTTCAAAAAAGGTGATAAAACTAAAATGAAAAATTATAGACCAATCGCGCTTGTAAGTAATTTATCAAAAGTGTTTGAAAAAATTATACATTCCCGTTTTGAAAAATATTTTATAAAAAATAACTTATTTAGTAATAGCCAATTTGGTTTTATTAAAGGAAAGTCAATAGCTCAGTGAATTTTCCAAATTTTAAAATAATTCTATGACTCACGAAATGAAGGATTGAACAGTGTAGGTTTATTCTTAGATCTCACGAAGGCTTTTGATAGTGTAGATCTCAACTTGTTAGTGCATAAATTGGAAATGTATGGTATCCGTGAAAATGTTTTAAATTTGATGAAGTCATATCTCTTTGGTAGGGAACAACAGGTTAAATGGAGAAAGGGAAAAAATACAGAAGCTCTTTCTGAAAAGAAAGAGTTAATTTGCGGAGTACCGCAAGGATCTGTACTTGGACTATTTCTATTTTTGATTTATATAAACGATTTGGCCAATTTAGGTGCAATGAGTAATAATGTTCAATATGAGTAATAATATTCAATTGCCTGGTAGTTGCAACCGGCATGTTCTAAAAGATCTTGCACTTTTAGTTGGCAACAAAGGATTCTACCTCCGCAGGATCGTAGGGCAGGACTGGTGTTTTGTCAACTTCGTAATAATGACGAAGATAAAAGTAGAGCACACGCAACGCTGCATTATGGCGATGGATATAGGTGGATTTAGCATAATAAGAACAACCTGAAGTCAGGCGCATCAAGGTTTCCGGGTATACTTTGCATGCCCGACACGAGGTACTCGAAACCCCTTTATTACCTATCACATATTTTTGGTGTGTTAACGTGTTCCACACTTCATCTTGAGCTGCAGTGATAAAGCCCTCCGTTTCCGATTTAAGTCCATTAGCTCTCAAGAAAGCCCAAGTGAGTTCGCTCGAAAGGCCAAGGTTGTCAAGGTGACGGTAGAACATACCCTGGTGAACTTTGTCGCGATGCTGATTGAGCAGATGTTGTTGCTTGGCTCTCTTGATTGCCGACTTTTGGCGCGACTGTGATAGTGAAAGAATGTTATCATCACCGTCGCGATTACGCGGATCGAAGGCTAAGCCCAAGATATCGGCGGCACGTTGCGCTGCTGTGAATAAAAATGCGCCTACGCCAGCAAGCTCGTGGTCCCTGACGAGTTGCAAAAGCGGGTCTGAACTGTTAAGTACACGACAAGCTGTACCTAAGACTATACGACCATGTAAACGTTCGACTGACAGGAGCCTCCTCCCCCCTGGTTTCGTGGGAGGTAAAGTCGTTGTGTGGATGCGAGTGGGTGCAAACTACGATTGATGTTCATAACTTTACGCGTGTCTCGGTCTAGTTCCTCCAATTCATTCACATTCCACTTAATTGAGCCAAAAGTATATAAAAGGATGGGTATGGCTAACATATTTGTAGCGCTGGGCTTATTCTTCGCCGACTATTCAGAACTTCAAATTTGTCGGAGAAGCGCTTATATCTACTACTTAAGACGGCCTTCATGTTATTCACGTCCTGGATGTGACTTTCGCCAACACCAAGGTACGTATAGGTCGCTCTTTCATCAAGATGTTCTATGATGCTTCCATCCACTCATTGGGCGTGTGAATCAAAATTCGGAACTACACCATACTTATAGTGCACCACCGCGCATTTGTCCAGTCCAAACTCCACACCGATCGCGTACGTATATTCGTGTGTTAATTTTAGAGCGCAGTTGAAATCACTCTCTGACGAAGCATACAGTTTTAAGTCATCCATATAAAATAAATGTGTGACTTTATGCTCGCGATTTCCTACCGGGCCACACAAGTAGCCGGGTTCTTCCCTCAGGTTGATTGACAGGGGCAACAACGAGATGCAAAACAAAAGTGGGCTGAGGTTGTCTCCTTGGTATACGCCTCGTTTGTATGTCACCAACTCCGTTGACACAACGTGTTCACCGGATGTTATTGTGAACCTTCTTTTCCAGAGCGGCAACAGGTGTTCAATACATTTAATAATGTTGGGGTGGACGCGCAGACAATGGAGCAAATAGATAATGAACTCATGCGACGTTGTGTCAAATGTTTTTCGATCGTCCACCTAGGCCATGCTCAGGTTGCGTTTGTGCTGTCTAGCGTCCTGACAGATACATCTGTCGACCAGCAAGTTGTCGTTGCAACGTGACATTCCTCTTTTTGAACCTCGTTATTCATAAATCGAACTCCACACTGGTTCAATCGCCTTCAAGATGCGTTCGTATAGAATGGAAGTGAACGCTTTATACACAGTGTTCAGGCACGTTATCGGTCTGCAGTTCTGTGGTTGTCTCCTTTTTTGGGTATTAGAACCGCTGTTCCCTCAGCGAGCCACGATAGTATTGGATCACAGTTAAATAACCAATTTGAAAATATACTGGCAAGGTGGCGGTGGGTACTAGTGAACTTCTTCCACTAAAAATTCGTTATTCAATCAATGCCCGACTTCGACTTCCTCTTTATCAACAGAAGTTATAATGGTATGAGATGGCACTATGCCAAGCTGTTGTTTGCAGTACCATCTAAACTGGCTGATGGGAATACAGTCCAAGTCAGTCTGTTTAGTCGTCTCATATATCCCCCGCCAATAATCTTCTTTTGCGTCGACCGTCGGAGGTTGTTCCACGACAGGGTTTTTTGATGCGAACAAGCGTGAAGGGATCGATTTGAAGATCTTATTTTCACGAATGCACCGTTCACGCCGGGCTAATATCTTCTTGGACAAGGTCAATACGCGCATCTTATCTAAATGTGTCTGTTTGATGGTCAACAGATTGCCCAAATTGATTGTGTGATAGCGGTACCGTAGTTCTCTGGCAAAAGCCCGTACCTTTCGCGTAAAACGCCTGTTGGTCTGAATATATTCTATCACACATTGGATACGCGATACCAGCTGTCGTAGTGCCCTCACCTTGGTGTCGATTTGTTTAATACGGATACGTGCCTTCTCTTCTGCATTCTTTTGCTGCTTAGTACATGGGGTCAGGACACGCATCGCTGCATATACTGCGTTGTCGACGTCGGTGAGATCACTGGATGGAGATAGATGATCGTCCCTTAAGGTAGCTTATTTATGGCGTTTTCGGATTTTCCTCATTAAAAAATCAGCTCGACCGTATATTCTAGGCGGACTTTAGATGGATACAACTATGCTGCACGAAATCCGTTCGGGTTCTTGGGTTCCAAAACTACCAAAACTAATTACCCAGCCGATTTTAAAAGTTCTTTTACTCTTAGAAAGCTAAACTATTTTAAATAGGTACAGGTCTTAGATGAGATCCGCCAGTGCCCAATATTTGGAAATTCGCTGTGTTATGCAGATGCTGCAACAGGGGTATTTATTAATAAAATAGAAATTTTGGATTTTTTTGGAAAGAAAAAATATCTTCATAAAGGTCTTCCAGCTTACTATTTAAAGCCGTTGTTTAATATTTAAAAATAAAACACAAAGGCAATTGGCGGATAAGCATGGGTAGGAATACCCTCGTACGAATTGTGTTGGCTTTTTTCCTGCTAACTGCTATCGGCACTAAATTGAAATTTACTGAGACTCAATCCTTAAAAACATAAAACCTTTTTTTAAAGCCCCGATTAACCGGACACTCACCATCAGTTTTGAAAC
Source organism: Brachynemurus nebulosus (assembly GCA_035578155.1). Classification (NCBI taxonomy): domain Eukaryota; kingdom Metazoa; phylum Arthropoda; class Insecta; order Neuroptera; family Myrmeleontidae; genus Brachynemurus; species Brachynemurus nebulosus. The sequence continues at coordinate 240,410 of JAPWDM010000027.1, forward strand.
TACGAAAATGACAAATCGCAGACTTTCAATCACATTTCGCTTGTAGACATTCAATACCGAAGATGAAGGGAAAAATTCTACTTCCGTGATTGGGCCTAGCTGTTCACTGCGTTTTATATATATATATATATATATATATATATATATATATATATATATATATATATATATATATATATATATACACCAGAACTTCTTAAAGTGTATATATATATATATATATATATATATATATATATATATATATATATATATATATATATATATATACACCAGAACTTCTTAAAGTGACACACACATGAAATGCACACTTATCGAGACACACATTGGCGGCTCACAAAAATCTATATTATAAAAATGTCATTTAATTAGAATCAGTGTTGGCATTACTTTAGTTTATTATTAGTTAACTAAACTTTGTAGTCGACTAATTTACTCGTTATTGAAACGAATATGTTGTAGAACAGTAAAAAATAAGCGACACGTATATTTTATACCTGCACAAAAACGGTTGGAAAGAGTGAAATCGCACCTCAAAAACAAGGGTAAAAATTGAATTTTTCAAATATGTATCTCGAAAACGGTGAGAGATAGATAGAGCACAAGTATAAACTGGCGACGTTGCTTTTTTAAAAAGCTATCTACTAATATACCAATATGTAAACATTATCACAATAAGTACTTCCGAATTTGGATTATCTAAATGATTAATGTAAACGACTTTATCATGTTTGCTTTTAAATGATCTTGTCATCATCCAAAACATTGATCGTAAATATCTCGTAAACGGAGCGTCGTAGCTAAAAGAAAACGAAGTTTTTGAAGGCTTAAACGAAGCAAGTTGTGGGTGTTCCAAATATATTGCGACTGTCAAAACCTACTTTTCGTTATCGAAAATTATCGATACCGAGTTACGTACCATAAATTGGTTATAAATGATCACTTCAGGTTCCATTAATGTCACTGAGTTAGTTAGCACTAGAAAATTTTAAAAAAATTAGTTTTCGTCACTTTTCGTAATTGTAAACTTTCAATCGTAAATATCTCGTAAACGGTGTGTCGTAGCGAAAAACTAACGAAATTTTTGAAGGCTTAAGCGAAGCAAGCTGAGGCTATTTCGAACATATTGCGACTGTCAAAACCTACTTTTCGTTATCGAAAATTATCGATACCGAGTTACGTACCTTAAATTGTTTATAATTGGTCACTTTAGGCGCCATTAGTGTCACTGAGTTACTTAGCATCGAAAATTTTTCAAAAAATTAGTTTTCGTTACTTTTCGTAATTGTAAACATTCAATCGTAAATATCTCGTAAACGGTGCGTCGTAGCGAAAAAATAACGAAATTTTTGAAGGCTTAAGCGAAGCAAGTTGTGGCTATTTCGAACATATTGCGACTATTAAAATGTGGTTTTCATTATCGAAAATTATCGATATCGAAAATAACGATATTTCACTTAGTAAAGATAAACGGAATTGAATGTTATAAATAAATATAAGTGGCGACTTTTAAAAAACTAGCAAAGATGTCGAAAAACCAACTTTATCATCGAATTCATCAGCGTAAAAGACGCCAAATAGTGGAAGTTGACAAAAATTCTAGAATATTCTACTCGTCAACTAGCAGAGATATTAAAAAACAGACTTCACCATTGAATTGGTTACTAAAAATTAGATTAAGCAGCGCAATGTGACAGAAATTCTATAATATTCTATTCGTCAACTAACAAAGATATCGAAAAACTGGTTGCTTCATTTAATTGGTCATCGAAAATGAGACCAAGTATCTCATTTTGATAAATGTTCTAGAATATTCTATTCGTCAATCGGCAAAGAAGAAAATATTTGAAAACATTTGGTAACTTTTGCTGTTTAGCTTCTTTATCGATGGTCAGTTCAACAACGAAATCAATTTTTCGCTTTGTTTACGAAGAGATCATTTTAGAACGTTTGTTAAAATGGGATATTTGGTTTACATTAGTTTAATTTCAGTTGGACAATTAAATGGTGCAATAAGTGTTTCAATATCTTTGGTAGTTGACGAATAGAATATTCTAGAACATTTGTCGAAATGTGCTATTTGGTCTCTCTTTTGATGACTAGTTCAATGGCAACGTTTGCTTTTTGATTTTTTTATTAGTTAACGAATAGAACATTCTAGAATTTTTGCCAAACTGCGCTATTTAATCTCATTTTTAGTGACTAATCCAACAGTGAAGTCTGTTTTTTATATCTTTGCTAGTTGACAAATAGAACATTCTAGAATTTTTATCAAACTGCGCTGTTTAATCTCATTTTTAGTGACTAATCCAACAGTGAAGTCTGTTTTTTGATATCTTTGCTAGTTGAGAAATAGAACATTCTAGAATTTTTGTCAAACTGCGCTACTTAATCTCATTTTTAATGATCAATTCAATATTGAAGTCTGATTTTCGATATCTTTGCTCATTGATGATTAGAATATTCTAGAATTTTACGTTACCCATTTTGCATTTGCATTTTGCATATTATGTATGCAAAAAAAATTTAAAATTTTTAGAGGCTACGAGACCCTCAGACAATATTACCTGTGGCCCTGACTGTCTTGGTACATAAATTTTCACTAAAAGAGATAAACGATAACATATTTGTGAGAGGAGAACCCCACTAGGTCGCTAACGTCGCTACGTAAAATCGGAGTACGTACCATTACATGTTCACTGTAAATCAAGTTTGAAAAAATTTTATTTTGTTTTAAAATATTTTAAATTTTAATTAATTTTAAAACCGCCACTGTTTTTTATTGTTTACATCAAACTTACATACACATATGCAAACAACGACGTATGCTACTTGTTATCTCGTGAGTATGTGTGTGTGAAGTCACACTCTGGGAAGTTCACACTCTCAGAAGTTCTGCTGTATATATATATATATATATATATATATATATATATATATATATATATATATATATATATATATATATATATATATATATATATATTTTATTTTCACATATATATATTTTCCCATTTGTATTAATTTTCTCTTTGTTAGTCTAATAAGTAATTTATATTTTATGTCTCAAACCCTTATAAAATATAAAAATATATCATTTTTTTTTTTAAAGAATTTTGTGAGAACAAGTGTAATCTATCCACATATATGTATTATAATAAAAAAAGTTTTGTTTCTCATTTATTACATTATAATTAGCATAGTTCTCATTAGCATTAGCTTATGTAATGAAGATATTTTTTTTTACTGAGTTTTAAATAAACAACCTGGTCTTGGGACCCAAAAGTGTCAAAGATAAAATAACTGACCGATTTTGAAAATTTTTTTTAATTATTACCGAGGTAAACTATTTTAGATTTTTAGATAGGTACAGGTTGTGTTATCTGAGATCCACAACTGTCCTGCGGATGCAAATGCGGCGTAGAATGCTACACAACGGGTTTTGAAAATACTTTTACTGTTACAAAGGTAAAATATCCTATATATATATATATATATATATATATATATATATATATATATATATATATATATATATATATATATATATATATATATATATATACAATCCGCCATACAATGAGAGTTTACTGATCCCATAATTGTAAAAAATAAACTAGACGACCAATTTTGAAAATTTTTTCACTGTTACAGAGCTAAACTATTTTAAACAAATATAGATTACGCTATGTAAGGTCTGCCAGGGTCTAGCGGATCCAAAAGTGTCAAAAAAAAAACTAACCGACCGATTTTGAAAATTTTTGCACTGTTAGGGAGCTAAGCTATTTTAGATAGATATAGATTACGTTATGTAGAGTTCGCCAGGGTCCATGGGAGCCAAAAGTGGTAAAAATAAACTAACCGACCGATTTTGAGAATTTTTTCACTGTTAGAGAGATAAACTGTTTTAAATAGATATAGATTCCGTTAAGAAAGGTCCGACAGCGCCAGTGGGACCCAAAAGTGTCAAAGATAAAATAACTGACCGATTTTGAAAATTTTTTTTAATTATTACCGAGGTAAACTATTTTAGATTTTTAGATAGGTACAGGTTGTGTTATCTGAGATCCACAACTGTCCTGCGGATGCAAATGCGGCGTAGAATGCTACACAACGGGTTTTGAAAATACTTTTACTGTTACAAAGGTAAAATATCCTATATATATATATATATATATATATATATATATATATATATATATATATATATATATATATATAGGATATTTTACCTTTGTAACAGTAAAAGTATTTTCAAAACCCGTTGTGTAGCATTCTACGCCGCATTTGCATCCGCAGGACAGTTGTGGATCTCAGATAACACAACCTGTACCTATCTAAAAATCTAAAATAGTTTACCTCGGTAATAATTAAAAAAAATTTTCAAAATCGGTCAGTTATTTTATCTTTGACACTTTTGGGTCCCACTGGCGCTGTCGGACCTTTCTTAACGGAATCTATATCTATTTAAAACAGTTTATCTCTCTAACAGTGAAAAAATTCTCAAAATCGGTCGGTTAGTTTATTTTTACCACTTTTGGCTCCCATGGACCCTGGCGAACTCTACATAACGTAATATATATCTATCTAAAATAGCTTAGCTCCCTAACAGTGCAAAAATTTTCAAAATCGGTCGGTTAGTTTTTTTTTTGACACTTTTGGATCCGCTAGACCCTGGCAGACCTTACATAGCGTAATCTATATTTGTTTAAAATAGTTTAGCTCTGTAACAGTGAAAAAATTTTCAAAATTGGTCGTCTAGTTTATTTTTTACAATTATGGGATCAGTAAACTCTCATTGTATGGCGGAACTCATACAACTCTAGTACTCTAACAGTAAGAAAAGGGTTCTAGGGATCTCATATAACTTATGACAGTCCGTAAGGTTCTTGCGGACATCATTTAATTAATTAATTCAAATACTTTAACTTACTAACTGAAAAATTTTAAAATCGATTGGGTAATTAATTTTTGGTATTAGGTCCGCCAAAACCTTGACGGATCTCACATAAGATACCTTAAATCCATTTAAAATTGTTTAACTTTCTAACATTAATAATTATTAGTGAAAAAATTTTCAAAATCGATTCATTTAAAATTTTTTCCGTGCATACATACATATTATGTTGTTTTGTTTCATATTTAATAATATTATATCATAACATAAATTTCAATTTCTTGTTTATTTAAAACTCAGTAAAAAAAAAATATCTTCATTACATAAGCTAATGCTAATGAGAACTATGCTAATTATAATGTAATAAATGAGAAACAAAACTTTTTTTATTATAATACATATATGTGGATAGATTACACTTGTTCTCACAAAATTCTTTAAAAAAAAAATGATATATTTTTATATTTTATAAGGGTTTGAGACATAAAATATAAATTACTTATTAGACTAACAAAGAGAGAAAATTAATACAAATGTGAAAAATTACAATTTTCTCGAAAAATACTTAAGATAGAAAGAAAATTATAAGAATATTTTCTTCATAACTTTTTTTTTTGCTTTTCAGCGATGTAAAAATCGTAAAAACGATGTAATATATATATGGTCTATTTCAGTTAAATTTAACCATGCTTCGTAACTTTGAATTTAAATAATTTTCGTTTTCTTGGCTTCATCTCTTTTATTGTTGCATTTATGTAAATTTTAAATTTGCAGTTTATTTTTAGAAAAGAATAGAAGATCGATTTGTTTTGAATATAAGAATTATTTGATTTTCTGCAGAATCGTGTTCTACGGGTTAGAAAACGGATAGCGCCCGTATACTCTCGCAGCCGTTCTTATCGTATAGGCTGTATAAGTCTAATTTTTTCAAAGAAAAATTCGACAAAAAAGCCTACTACACCATATTCTTTGGCAATTTTCTATTAAAATTCTACAGTGGTTGTATTTTGATCAAGTAAAGTTATACATATGAAGTACCTGCTGTGTCACAATAACGACAATACAGTTACTATTGTAACTTTCTCTCAGGGGCAGATAGCCTATTAAATCTTAATATACCTCTTTCGATTATTCTTGATTATCTCGAAAACTATAGGAGATAAGAAAAAACCCTTCATGAGACACAACACTTTATTTTTAAAGTACTTTCGATTGATGTATTAAATTCCAGGGTCGCACCCACTGTAGGAGCGGTTCAGCAGATTTGAAATGAAAAATATTTTTTTTCATCATGTTATACCCCTTGAATTTTGATGAAACTTGGTGCAGTAATTAAGTGCATTATGGCACAGTTACTGATTTTTTTGAATTGGTCGCTCAGTTGGAATCCTCAGTAATTGAAAATTAAACAAACAGCATTTGAAAACAAATGTAGAATCAATAGAATTATACATATATTGTTGGTCAGTACAATGAGTAACTTCCCATAAATCATATTGAGGTATTCATTATCATTAGTATTACCACTTCGCAGTATTGGCATCCGAATAAAATAGACATGTTTATTAAGAGAAACAACGAATAAAAAATTAATCAAGGAAATTATGTTTATTGTATTTTTCTATAGTAATTACTACTGATGAAAAAATTAATTATTGATTGTATTGAGATTATATCTTTCATAATATATCTCTATGTACGAATACGAATGTTACAGTGACATCGAAATAAAATAACAAAGAAATAGTTCGAATTAATATCACAAGTCATTAATATGGTATGTGGATTTATTTTTTAATTACAACTATCCAATGATAATAATCGGATGAATTACTAGTAAGTGAGTATGCTCTACTCAAAAATTTATATTTGTCTATGTTTAACTATTTACTGTACCTAGATAGTTTTTATTTTGTTGTTTTAGACGTTCATTTTTAATCGTACAAGATCTTTAGTTGTTTGTTTTATTTGTGACCTTTGAAGTATCCGCCAAAGTTGTAGATGATGGTTGCTATTAAATTGTTAATTGCTTATTACAGTTTATTACTTTTTATATCTCTTAAGATTGTAATTCGTATTTAAAAAATTGAGTAAATTAAAATTTTTGTAATATACACAAAAAAATTATCATAAATTTAAGGTTAAAAGTACATATTCTGCAATAGATATAAAGCGATTATCTTCTACCGTCAAGTAGTTTAAGGTTTTAGGAATATCTTTATTATCATTGAATCGGGTGAATGGGAGAGCATTCTTAGGTACTGACACTTACATATTTATAGGACGAGGGTTCGATTAAAGGGCTGGCTATATGGATATCAAGAGTTTTCTGCAGTTTTCTTTCACAATTACAGATAAATATCGGCTTAGTTTTTCCAAAAAAAAAGTTGTGATGTTATAATAGTTTTTCTGAAGTAGCTGTCAAACGCTTTTTAATTTGAGATAATATTTCTATTTTTCGTTAATTTCTTTAAATTTTAATTCAGAATTGTGAAAAAATATTGTAGACAACACGCGCAAACTAGGTGTTTTTATCACTCGTAATTGTCCAACGGGGCTTGCTGAGTTAGACAACCTTCATTTTGCAACTTTTTGTATAAGTAACTATTTCAGTAGATTTCTTTACTGGTAGAATTTGCTTTATTGCATGGTGAGCACAAATTCTTGGACCCACGTGAATCTAAACTACTAGAGAACTATTAAAACGAATGCTTATTGAATCCTGGTGTATAAATTTCTAACTACATGGGTACTTTATTGAAAGTAAAACAGAAGTAAGTATTTAAAATGCTTTACACTTCAATGGTTAAAACTAAATTCTGTCGAAAATATAAAATTTCAGATTTTGTATCTTACAACTGAATGAATGTTAAGAGTGACAAATCACTTTAAATAAAACTAAGTACTCAAGTCTTCCTACCTACAAATCTATTTAGTGAGACTTATTAGATCTGAAACCAAGTGTTGGGATGAAGCTTCTTAGGAACTTAGAATTAACTATGCGTATTGTTAACTTGCATTTTTGGTGATCAAACAGATATTACTTTAAATAATGAATTAATAAATCCATAGTTGTTGCCAAAATGGTGACATTTGAATGTCAGCATTGAAATGTTGCTAGTGCATTTTTGGAATTGTGTTCAACTCGAAACACTCGAGTCAATTTTAACTTTATTTTTTATAACTCGAGTTGCAGTGTCATTCGAGTTAGATTTTACAAATCGAGTTACAGTTTTACTCATTTTACAATTTCATTCTTTTAAAACTGCCGTGAGTTAACGTATAAGCAATCATAGGTTTTAACAGTACGTCAAAGTTTGAAGAAATTAAGCCTAAATGCATTTTTTGATAATTTCTAATAATCTTTTTTACACGTATTATGACTTATGGCTTCTTTTTTTAATAAACAGTTATTCTACAAACTTTTGTTCTTGTATTTTTACCTAAGTGATTTGAATATCTAATATAATAAATTGGAACTGAAAAATTTATTTCGAGGTTAAAAAATCAAAAGAGTTAAAGAACAGATTTGAGTGATTATGTAACTTGAATGGAATTAGAATCATTACGACAAGTGCACTAAGTTATTCGAGTTAAGAAATCTGATTTTCCTGATTCCTATCGTTGATTTATTACATTATTATTTATTTCAATTTGTAGTGGACAACTTAAAGAAGATTTTGAACTTTAAACCGGAGTAAACTTTTTCTTTCAGTGCAATGTTCTGTTACTCTTGATTTTCATAGTATGTAGAGTATTAAAAACAATCATTATTATTAATTTAATTATAACTGATCGATGTACAATACGTTATTTTAAACGTAGCTAATATGACAATGCTGACAATATAAATTGCAAGGTTACTTACTGACGTTATATTATGTTGCACATTTCTCTGGATTAGTCATGTAAAACCAGAAATTATTCTTGTGATAACATGGTAGGTACTATTTAATGGTTTCGAAACTCGTCCAGCTGCTGGAGTCAGCGTTGCGCGAAATCGGAAGATTATTGATGCTTTTAAATGTATTTTATTAATCGTTTTAACAGAAAAGAAAAAAGAAACAAAAAGACAACTAATATGGACATACTCATAGTTACTGAGCAGGTTAGTATTTTAATATTTTAGTATAAAGTATTGTCTACTATTGTCTACACAGGGGCGATTTTAGGATTTTTATTTTGGTTAGGTCCGAATTTTTCTGAATTGTACAATTACCCAGCTAGCAATATGATGTCTTTACAAGTTTTTAAAGAGCTCTTATTAATGATTTGGACGTCTAAATTTTTTTCCAACTGAAGTCTCAAAGACGTTCTGAGGACGTCGAATGCGCCGCTACAAGATTAGTTTGCAACATCGTAAAGAATTCCGAAAGATCTCCATTTTTTGACTTTAAAAAAAGAAAAAGTTCTTAAAAAGCTCATAATTTGGACTTCTTCAAGAACTTTTTTATGAATTCAGAAAAGGACTTCTTTACTACTTCTTATTTAAGATTTTTAAATAAAGATTATAGAATTCTTAGAAATATATTTATATTAACAAAAATTAAACTTATAGAAATTTAATATTAATTCTTTATTTAAATAAATTACGAAATTTGTAAATTTCCCCTTTTGGTACCAAGTAATAAATAGTTCAGCAACCTATCGAATAGTACCTATCTATATATAGAAAAGCGAAATACCACTCATTCACTCATAATATATTCACTCATCTACCACAAAATCTCCAAAATACCTACAAACTTGCAATTTGACATGTAGGTGGCTATTGGGTCGTAGGCGCTCGCTGAGAAAGGGATTTGCAAAATTTTTTGTCTAACCGTCGAAGTTTACGAAAAATCGTAATATATCAATTTTTTATTACTGTATACAGCAATCTATGGACGATTTATAAAAAAATCACACAAATTTTAAATAGTTGCTAAGTATTTGGGAAAAAAATAATTTTTGTTATTTAAAATTAAATAGCAGTGGTTACTACTAAAATATTTATTTGTAGATGCTGTTTGTTCTTACTGATGTCTGTCACTTGAATCATTAAATCATTATCCTATTTGCTGTTACCAACAAAAAAACAAAAAACAAGGACAATGTAAGTTTAAGGCTGTTACTGTTTTTATATTATTACAAAAGATGAGTTTTCAGATACATAATTAGAATACCTTTAAGCGAAACGGACGAAGATATAATTGCATTAAAATTTGATCCGGTACTAAAGAAGCAGTCACAAAACAAGAAAAAAAGTTAAGTAGAATTAGAGCTAGAAGTAGAATAGCTGTACGGGTACGGCCGCACCGGTTGTCTCAACAGTTTGGCAACATCCTGACGCAACATGTACCCAGTACATCCTGACGCAAGATGTACCCAAATTTTTGAGACACACTGTACCTCGTGTATGGATTGATCTCTGACCCGGCACGTACCAGGTACATGTATTTAAAATTTGTTGTTGACATTTGACCCCAACACTCGCTCATACTGTTGGCCTTGAAACTCCAAAGACCTGAGTCATCACCAGCAACCGAATTAATTTATGTTAACCCATTATGCGTCATCACAATTTAGTTATCACAATTTGGTTTTGTGTGAACCCATTACCCGCCATAGTTTTTGAATGCAAACCTAACGCATGCGCAGACTGAATTTAAGTACACGACGCATGCGCAGAATGAATTTTAGGTTACAATTTGATAGATGGGGTACACTACCGCGTCAAAATGTGGGGAATACCCTAATACGGGGGTGGACCCAAATTTTTGACGCCGTACTGTACTTAAATTTTTGGTAAACTACCGTGTCAAAAGTGCGGGCCCCCCTGACCAAAAAGGTATCCGATCACTTTTTGAAACGTACTGTACGTGCAAACCTTGACCCCAACACGCGCTTGCCTTAATTGCGCCATCTTAAACGAACTATCACGTCAAAAAATGTGGGGAATACCCTAACTCGGGGGTGGCCCCAAATTTTTGACGCCGTACTGTACTTAAATTTTTGGTACACTACCGTGTCAAAAGTGCGGACCCCCTGAGTAAAAAGGTATCCGATCACTTTTTGAAGCGTACTGTGCTTATTACGTGCAAATCTTGGCCTCACTTAACTGCGTCATCTTAAATTGGGTGCGGTCGCTAACGATAAATTTTGTCGGGGGCGCACTGTACCAAGCGCTAGATTTTAAGATTAGACTCCGGGGTCCAGATTTCTGACCGCTACTGTACTGTAAATCGAGTGTCTACTGTACTTTTCAACAAGTTTAAGCCTGTTTTCAGCAAAGTCAGCACTTTTTTAATTTGTTTATTTATATAAGTTTTAATTTAAAAAAAATGTTTATTTAAGATTTTGATGACTCAGCAATTTTTTTGTTTGGATTTCAAATACGAAATAGTCTTCTTGGAATTTTTAATTTATGGCCTGATTGTTGAATTATAATTATAGTATGATTCATACAAGCGGGGATTTTTGTTATATTTGTTTATTTATATAATAATTTTGGATCATGTAATAATTTTAAAATTGTTTATTTAAGATTGGGAGGCCGCTAAATTTTGTGGGGGCACTGTACCAAGCGCTACCGCAAAACTAACTTCAGACTCCAGGGTCCAGATGTCTGACCGCTACTGTACTGCCGGAAATTTGGGTGTCAACTGTAACTCAGGGGTTTTTGTGTATATTTAACCTTGGAAAATTCCAGGAATTTTTATCAGTTTTAACATAAACAAACAACTAATAATTAAATGTTTGTTTTAGCTGAATTATGATCGTAAGACTCATATAAGGAGTTTTTTTGGTATGAGAAAGATGACGTCATGGAATATTAATGAGTTAAAAAATTGTTTAGTAAAAAATATCACCCATTGTAGACCTCAAGCAAGAAATTATTTTTATCAGTTTTAATACTTTAACATTTAATCTACAGTGACCAATTTTTTAGTTAACTAACAGAAGTTCTTGAAATTTTAACAAGTTACAAAAAATATTACTTCTTATGGTGCACAACATTTTTGAATTTGACTGTAGCACAAAACTGTTTCTATATCAAACGAAAATTATCTGAAATAATTCAGTATGTACATATGTATAGACTCTGTATATTAAAAATATTTTATGTATACACTCTGTATATTGAGAATAAGAAAGAAAATTTGTATATAATTTTAATTTTTATGAATACTAGTAAACGAATTGTATAGCCATTTATGAATAAGTATTAAATCTAATTATAAAATAATTTATAAATATTGCAAAAAATTTGTTTAATCAGCAAAATCAATGTATATCATTTTAATACTGATACATATTTATATTAGGGTATAATAGTATTGTATTTAACATTTTTAAACAGAATAAAAGTTCAATTTTTGGTTTTAAATTACTATAAGTTAAACACGTCGCTTAATATAAAAATGATAACAGCATTGAGTTTTACTAAATTTTTAAGTCTGTAAAATCAAAATTTTTTATAGACACATAGAACATTTTGAATTTGCTACTCTATCATTAACATACAAATAATATCATGTATATATAACGGGTGTATATTTAGTATTTTTAATAAATATTTTAGTATACAGGGTGTATCATGAAATATGCTTTTCAATTAGAATAATAAATTTCATAAGATTTTTGTTAATAATCTTATAGGTTAACGAAAGAAACTTTTTGCTGTAAAAAAATAGGGGAATGCAGGGTAATAATTAAATAAAACGCACATATTTTTTTTTTAAATTTTATTTATAGAATATGTAAAAAAAAAATTAAATTGCTTAAATCTATATATTACTTAAAATCTATTTATTTTCCATATAAAAATTTTTTAAAAGAATACAATTTTTTAATGAACAAATTTTATCTGAATGAAGCATACAACGTCTTGAATAATATTCATCTCGCAGAATGGAAATCTTCGGTACATCAAATATTTCTTCCAAATTCAAAATCCACGGCTGGTTTTCGGTACTATCAAACAAACTTGATATCCATTTCTTCTTTTCACCACCCTTGACGTATATAACATCATACTTCTTTAATATAGGTTTCAATATGGTATGAAGTTTTTTGTACGGAATAAATCCATACGACCAAGGTATCCCATGCCAATTTCGGTAAAGCCAACTGGCTACTCGTTGATATTTCTTCGGCAACTCGTTGAAATCAAACGGTGCGTCGAATATAAGATGTAATATATCATCCGAATTTTTTGCAGCAATACCAACTTCTTTAAAATAAAATTCGTTGTTAGCTCCTTGATAGCCTTGTATGTCAAGAAACGCCATTTTTTACCGCCACCGTAGAACTGAATTTATTCACACAATCCACAACTTTATATAGAATAATTAAAAGTGGTGGGGGTAGTTAGTTAATTTGTGGAACGTATTCGAAAATGGCTATTAATAGCTATTGCTAGTTTACCATCAAATTACAAACTGTTAATAATATTTAGCACATTTGTGAGTACCAGGTTCTTTTCACTTTAAGACCTAGTGATTTAAGGAATGCTAAATTTTCAGGTGAAATGTGTTGTTGCTCAAAAGTTTTACGTTTAATGATCTTAGGTTTCGAAAGTCCTTTGCTAGGTTCTCTAGCGGTGGGCTGCGCTGAATTGTAAATTAACATGGTTCCAAAATGTAATTGTTTTACCACGAAAATATAATTTTCAACGAAAGAGATGTTAACTCTTTGACAACCACCGGTAAATAGATAATATTTTATGTAAGTTCAACTATTTTATACCCTTCAACCATGATAAGGTGTATAAGCTGGAGTATAACTCAGCAAATTATATAGCGGTGGTGACGTAACACACAAATGCGGTGGTTGTGTTGCGGTTGTGGCGGTGGCGGTGTTTGTGTGACGGTTGTGTGGTGGTGGCGGTGGTGTTTGTGTGGCGGTGGCGGTGGTGTTTGTGTGGCGATGGTATTTGTATGGTGGTTTCGGTGGTTGTGTGGTGGTTGTGGTGGTGGCGGGGTAGCAGCGGTGTTTGCGGCTGACGTGCACAACTTTATCATTAATTCAATCGAAGCAGCAATTTACTGTAGACAATAAATCGGTGGTGACATCTCGCGGTGTTTGTTGAACGCAATATCTAAATTAATCATCATCATAATCGCTAGCATCTTCTTTATCAGTTTCATCCAGATAATCACCTAGTGGCTCAATAACATCAGCCTTTTGAAGTTCACGAAGTATAGAGAATATTTCTTGACCGACAGTAGTTTCTCTTAAAGCATCTAACTCTTCGATTAAAGCTTCACTATCGTCAACGTTAAACAATATGTTTTTATTTTCCTCTAAACTCCGAATAATATTGAGTATTTTTTCACCAGTCTCTGAAGTCTCGTATAAACGTCGTAATTCATCTATTAAAGTATTAGGATTATGCCAGTATTTTATTTTTTTCGATTGCCCATTAGCATTTTCCGAGTCGTTGTATTTGATACGCTTAGCAAGTAGCTCTTGGTCCGTTGAATTGACTGGACGTTTTATTGCTATTCGTTCATTAGAATCCTCACCTTTATTTTGAGTTTCTTTGATTAATAAAATATCCAAAAGGGTTTGCAAAGCTGTAGTTAACTTGGGAATGATAACAGTTCCACTATCAGAAGTGGTTAAAACCCTGTTATTAGACTCATCGCTGGGTGTGTAAACATTATTTTGATTTCTTAAATTATTAAATTTAGTTTGAATTGCTTTTGATGCAGCTTTAATTCTTTGTTCAAGTGGATTGACCCTTTCTTCAACTTTGTTGTTTAGAAAGTCATCATCAACATCATTCCTCCCGGTATCATAACTAGATAAGTCATCAGCCGTGTCTAATGTTTGTCTTTTTAGCGGATCAAAAGAGTAACCATTTTCAAACCTTTTTGGTGAAAATTCCCGCATATGTGTATTTCTTATATGACGTGAAAGAGAATCTTTCCGCGAGAAGCTTTTATAGCACCGCGTACACTCGAACATTATAATAGATGTGTAAAGCTCAACTAGTCTTACAAGATTAATTCAGAATTGTGTTAGCGATTACTTATATACTCCACCACCACCACCACCACCACCACCGCCGCCGCCACCACCACCACCACCACCACCACCACCACCGCCGCCGCCGCCGCAACCACCACATCTGAGTTGCTCATTTTACTCCATGAAGTAGCTGTTGACATCCGGCTTGCACATTTTGCCCCCATTACGCTCTTTCGGTTTGGAAATTAGTTCAGAAAAATGAATGAAGAGCTATATGCAAGTGTCAGGTGACTCAACACCAACATTAAAATACTTGCTCCTGAATATAGGCAATTACATTGCGTTGCCAACTGGGTCCATACCTACTGAGAGTCTTATCATAATTCAAGATATAATTTGGGAGGTTCTAGTGTGTTGTAAAATAAGAACAATATAAGAATTTATACGTAAAATAATTTATTTTTTAATGAAATATACGTTTACAATATTAAAATTAAAAAGTAAATCAATTCATTTTCATATCTGACAGTTACCTTAATCTTACATCTAACATCATATATGTGATAGCTATTTACTAAATTCCACAATATGTAAAAAACCACTAGAATCAGTTCCTTTATATGTAATAAAATATTGTCCTGTACGTAAACATTGAATGGTCTGCTCATCCAAATCCGCGAATCGTTTTGGAAGGAACACTTGAGCATCTGCAAGTTCCACCGCAACCGCTGGCCCATATCGAGTTTCCATGCGTCGTACATCAAGAATTTTCCACGTTTCATACGGTTTGAGTGTAGATAGCGATTTGAATGGTTTACCAGCACCAAGTTTATTCAACTTTTCCAAAACCGGATCCATTGTTGTATCAGTGGCAGTAAAAGTGGTCCACAGATCACTTATACTTAACTTAACACCTTGTTGTTCAGACATTTTGCCAATACACTGCCAATTTCTGTTACAGCACGTCGCTTAAATAAATTATGAGTTGCCACCACAAAAACCACCACCACCACCACCGCAACCACCACCACCACCACCACCACCTCAACACAACTACAAAATTTGAGTTGCTCATTTTACCCCACCGATATGTTTATTCCCACACAGCTACAAATTAAGTTACTCTAAAGCAACCACACCTTCATATGATCAGTGTTTATACACCACAACCAATGGAAAATATCAAATAAACATTAACATTTATTTAGTAATGAGGTATAATGTATATTTTGAGTATTCAACAAAAACTTTAATACTGATTAATAGGTATTGGTCAATTCCACTGTTACTCAAAATATACGTTATACCTCATTACTAAATAAATGCTAATGTTTGTTTTAACAACCGTGGAATTGGTCAATACTTATGATGTGGCAATCAGGTGATTGATTTTACTAAATTATTCGCAATTGCAGCGGCTTTTACATGTGGGACAGTTTACATAATTGCAAACACAGTTTGGAAATGGCATCATACATCGTTTACAACACATGCAAATTCGTTTTTCGTTTCGACACCTATCACAATACTCGGGGAAGGAACACTTACACTGTGGTGGTTGAAATTTACAAATACCACAAATCGGCATGTTGTTTTTGTTTACTTTCTGGAACTTAACCAACAAATGACATCCGGTTAATAATTCAGTTGTATTTATAGTATTTTGACTGAAACCAAATAATCCAATATTTTATAAAAAATCGATATTTAATCAATATTGACCAATTCCACTGTTACACAAAATATCCATTATGCCTCATTACATCGTTGGTCATTGCGTTATAAATAAATGTTTACGTTGGTTTGAGCAACCGTGGAATTGGTCAATATGTATTATGTGGCAATCAGATGATTGATTTTACTAAATTATTTGCAATTGCAGCGGCTTTTACATGTGGTACAGTTTATATAATTGCAAACACAGTTTGGAAATGGCATCATACATCGTTTACAACACATGCAAATTCGTTTTTCATTTCGACACCTATCACAGTACTCGTAGAAGGCACACTTACACTGTGACGGTTGAAATTTACAAATACCACAAATCGGCATGTTGCTGTTGTTGTTTACCTTCTGGAACTTAACCAACAAATGACATCCGGTTAATAATTCAGTTGTATTTATAGTTTTTTGTAACCGAAATTTTCCAATATTTTATCTAAAATCGATATCTAATAATCTTCCAGTATAAGAGCAGGGAACAGGAACGTCACCAGATTGATTAATTTAGATATTGCGTTCAACAAACACCGCGAGATGTCACCACCGATTTATTGTCTACAGTAAATTGCTGCTTCGATTGAATTAATGATAAAGTTGTGCACGTCAGCCGCAAACACCGCTGCTACCCCGCCACCACCACAACCACCACACAACCACCGAAACCACCATACAAATACCACCGCCACACAAACACCACCGCCACCGCCACACAAACACCACCGCCACCACCACACAACCGTCACACAAACACCGCCACCGCCACAACCGCAACACAACCACCGCATTTGTGTGTTACGTCACCACCGCTATATAATTTGCTGAGTTATACTCCAGCTTATACACCTTATCATGGTTGAAGGGTATAAAATAGTTGAACTTACATAAAATATTATCTATTTACCGGTGGTTGTCAAAGAGTTAACATCTCTTTCGTTGAAAATTATATTTTCGTGGTAAAACAATTACATTTTGGAACCATGTTAATTTACAATTCAGCGCAGCCCACCGCTAGAGAACCTAGCAAAGGACTTTCGAAACCTAAGATCATTAAACGTAAAACTTTTGAGCAACAACACATTTCACCTGAAAATTTAGCATTCCTTAAATCACTAGGTCTTAAAGTGAAAAGAACCTGGTACTCACAAATGTGCTAAATATTATTAACAGTTTGTAATTTGATGGTAAACTAGCAATAGCTATTAATAGCCATTTTCGAATACGTTCCACAAATTAACTAACTACCCCCACCACTTTTAATTATTCTATATAAAGTTGTGGATTGTGTGAATAAATTCAGTTCTACGGTGGCGGTAAAAAATGGCGTTTCTTGACATACAAGGCTATCAAGGAGCTAACAACGAATTTTATTTTAAAGAAGTTGGTATTGCTGCAAAAAATTCGGATGATATATTACATCTTATATTCGACGCACCGTTTGATTTCAACGAGTTGCCGAAGAAATATCAACGAGTAGCCAGTTGGCTTTACCGAAATTGGCATGGGATACCTTGGTCGTATGGATTTATTCCGTACAAAAAACTTCATACCATATTGAAACCTATATTAAAGAAGTATGATGTTATATACGTCAAGGGTGGTGAAAAGAAGAAATGGATATCAAGTTTGTTTGATAGTACCGAAAACCAGCCGTGGATTTTGAATTTGGAAGAAATATTTGATGTACCGAAGATTTCCATTCTGCGAGATGAATATTATTCAAGACGTTGTATGCTTCATTCAGATAAAATTTGTTCATTAAAAAATTGTATTCTTTTAAAAAATTTTTATATGGAAAATAAATAGATTTTAAGTAATATATAGATTTAAGCAATTTAATTTTTTTTTTACATATTCTATAAATAAAATTTAAAAAAAAAATATGTGCGTTTTATTTAATTATTACCCTGCATTCCCCTATTTTTTTACAGCAAAAAGTTTCTTTCGTTAACCTATAAGATTATTAACAAAAATCTTATGAAATTTATTATTCTAATTGAAAAGCATATTTCATGATACACCCTGTATACTAAAATATTTATTAAAAATACTAAATATACACCCGTTATATATACATGATATTATTTGTATGTTAATGATAGAGTAGCAAATTCAAAATGTTCTATGTGTCTATAAAAAATTTTGATTTTACAGACTTAAAAATTTAGTAAAACTCAATGCTGTTATCATTTTTATATTAAGCGACGTGTTTAACTTATAGTAATTTAAAACCAAAAATTGAACTTTTATTCTGTTTAAAAATGTTAAATACAATACTATTATACCCTAATATAAATATGTATCAGTATTAAAATGATATACATTGATTTTGCTGATTAAACAAATTTTTTGCAATATTTATAAATTATTTTATAATTAGATTTAATACTTATTCATAAATGGCTATACAATTCGTTTACTAGTATTCATAAAAATTAAAATTATATACAAATTTTCTTTCTTATTCTCAATATACAGAGTGTATACATAAAATATTTTTAATATACAGAGTCTATACATATGTACATACTGAATTATTTCAGATAATTTTCGTTTGATATAGAAACAGTTTTGTGCTACAGTCAAATTCAAAAATGTTGTGCACCATAAGAAGTAATATTTTTTGTAACTTGTTAAAATTTCAAGAACTTCTGTTAGTTAACTAAAAAATTGGTCACTGTAGATTAAATGTTAAAGTATTAAAACTGATAAAAATAATTTCTTGCTTGAGGTCTACAATGGGTGATATTTTTTACTAAACAATTTTTTAACTCATTAATATTCCATGACGTCATCTTTCTCATACCAAAAAAACTCCTTATATGAGTCTTACGATCATAATTCAGCTAAAACAAACATTTAATTATTAGTTGTTTGTTTATGTTAAAACTGATAAAAATTCCTGGAATTTTCCAAGGTTAAATATACACAAAAACCCCTGAGTTACAGTTGACACCCAAATTTCCGGCAGTACAGTAGCGGTCAGACATCTGGACCCTGGAGTCTGAAGTTAGTTTTGCGGTAGCGCTTGGTACAGTGCCCCCACAAAATTTAGCGGCCTCCCAATCTTAAATAAACAATTTTAAAATTATTACATGATCCAAAATTATTATATAAATAAACAAATATAACAAAAATCCCCGCTTGTATGAATCATACTATAATTATAATTCAACAATCAGGCCATAAATTAAAAATTCCAAGAAGACTATTTCGTATTTGAAATCCAAACAAAAAAATTGCTGAGTCATCAAAATCTTAAATAAACATTTTTTTTAAATTAAAACTTATATAAATAAACAAATTAAAAAAGTGCTGACTTTGCTGAAAACAGGCTTAAACTTGTTGAAAAGTACAGTAGACACTCGATTTACAGTACAGTAGCGGTCAGAAATCTGGACCCCGGAGTCTAATCTTAAAATCTAGCGCTTGGTACAGTGCGCCCCCGACAAAATTTATCGTTAGCGACCGCACCCAATTTAAGATGACGCAGTTAAGTGAGGCCAAGATTTGCACGTAATAAGCACAGTACGCTTCAAAAAGTGATCGGATACCTTTTTACTCAGGGGGTCCGCACTTTTGACACGGTAGTGTACCAAAAATTTAAGTACAGTACGGCGTCAAAAATTTGGGGCCACCCCCGAGTTAGGGTATTCCCCACATTTTTTGACGTGATAGTTCGTTTAAGATGGCGCAATTAAGGCAAGCGCGTGTTGGGGTCAAGGTTTGCACGTACAGTACGTTTCAAAAAGTGATCGGATACCTTTTTGGTCAGGGGGGCCCGCACTTTTGACACGGTAGTTTACCAAAAATTTAAGTACAGTACGGCGTCAAAAATTTGGGTCCACCCCCGTATTAGGGTATTCCCCACATTTTGACGCGGTAGTGTACCCCATCTATCAAATTGTAACCTAAAATTCATTCTGCGCATGCGTCGTGTACTTAAATTCAGTCTGCGCATGCGTTAGGTTTGCATTCAAAAACTATGGCGGGTAATGGGTTCACACAAAACCAAATTGTGATAACTAAATTGTGATGACGCATAATGGGTTAACATAAATTAATTCGGTTGCTGGTGATGACTCAGGTCTTTGGAGTTTCAAGGCCAACAGTATGAGCGAGTGTTGGGGTCAAATGTCAACAACAAATTTTAAATACATGTACCTGGTACGTGCCGGGTCAGAGATCAATCCATACACGAGGTACAGTGTGTCTCAAAAATTTGGGTACATCTTGCGTCAGGATGTACTGGGTACATGTTGCGTCAGGATGTTGCCAAACTGTTGAGACAACCGGTGCGGCCGTACCCGTACAGCTATTCTACTGCTAGAGTTAATAGTATAGTTCTAGAGTAATCTTATATTTAAATAAAAATGAAATATGGACTGTATTTATCCGTTCCCAATGGTTTCAAGAAAACGGTAGTACCCTAGTACCTATATATATCAAAAAAATTATGAAGAAAACTATAGGTAAAATTGGCATACGAATTGAAAGAAAAGTATCAGAATTAAGCCAAAGTTACCCCATAAGACCGTAGGACTTCAAAAAAAGCTTAAAGTAAGCGACTGGACGTATCATTATTAAATTTTGCGCAAATACTACTGAGATTCTGAAAAAAATAAATGTTACATTATAATTGATCCTTCAGGTTCTAAGATCCTAAAACGATCTCAAAATAATTGTCTGGACGGATTTTGACTGACGGAAATTGTACTGAGATTTTGAGAAAAATTAACATTTTAAAATTGCCCTCTAGCATTCTGGGGGCTCACAGAGACCCAAAATAAACGATTGCACGGATCTGAACTTTTGTCCTAATATTATTAAGAATTCGAAACAAATTAACGCTAGTTCGGACATATTCTCCAAAGCCCTACGAACTAGAGATGTCGATTTTAAATCGATTAATCGAAAATCGATTAATCGAAGCTTAAAAAATCGATTCCTTTTTCGATTTTTTTCATTTGAATCGATTCATGAATCGATTATTAAAAGTAAGAGATCGATAACCGATTTTTTCCAAAAATAATTTCCTTTTTATTGTAATTGAACAAAGAAACATGTGTTAAAATGAAACACCAAAAACGCTATTGTTGTTACTTTGTACTCGTTGTTATCAACGAACCCCACATATGGCTCTTTATAACTACATATATACATATACGCACTATCTTGTCCAGTCGAAGACTATTAATACAAAAGGAAGGAAGAGACCACCTATCTGTGCAAACTATCGCTTTCCCACAAAAGCGACTTATTTAGAAAACATTTTTTTGTCAGTTTGTTTGAAATTTTTGAATAAACTTGGTTCATTCCGTGGTATTCGTCCTACATATTTAATTGCGTTATTTTCTATAATTATAATTAAAAACTTAACCCATCGCCTTTACAAATATAATGTAAGGCGTTTTTACACGATATTACCCATGTACTATCATGTAAACCCCTTAACAAAAATTATCAGCTAATTTTATTAAACTTTTTAAAATGTCGATTCTTTAGATCGATTTCACAGAATCGATTTTTTTTAGCAGATTTTTTTTGAATCGATTTTTTTAATTTCGATTTAAATCGATCCAAAAATCGATCTTTCTTGGGGAGAAACGACATTTCTACTGCGAACTCGAAATGTCTCGCAAAATAAAGTACTCTTAAAATTTTATCAATGTGAGTATCTTAAGGTATGAAAATTTGATACTCTATTAAAATATGAATATCGTAGAGTTACTTCAGTATATCTGATTTAAAAGCAGGGCTTCGAACCGAATTTTTTTTTCGTCCTCGTTCAGTTCCGGTTCAACGCAAAAAAAGAATAGCGGTGTCGGTTACGATTACGGTTATAGAGTATAGGTTATTTTCGATTTCGGTTGTGGTTTCAGTTTTCGATTTTTGGTTTCTGTTTTTAAAGAAAGTTTAAATTTTTTTGCGAGTTGTGAATATATTATATATTTTATAGAAATTACCTTTATAAAACATGAATCAACGTTTGAAAAATTCAATCTTAATATTTTCAAAATGCTTGAATTTATCGAAACACCATTTTCCCTTAGTAGGTGTTTACTTTAGGCCTGAGAAAGCTCTTTCGACACTCGCTTGATTAGTTGATACGCTAAACACAACCTCCGAAATTAGAAAACCTGGGAATATAAATTTTCATTTCTAATCCAATTCCTTTTCCATCTAATCTAGAAATATTGTCGAATGCAGATATCATATGTCTGTTAATTCTAATTAATAATTAGATGATGGAGTAAAAAATAAATAAAATAAAACCGAAAATATATTTTAACGATCATGAGAACTTTTCAAATATTATTGTAAATTTTATTTATATACCTACCTACCTATATTATACAAACATCAGTTCGTTAAATTTTGAAATTTATTGTTGAAGATTATAGAATAAAATTAAATATTGAATTTCAGGTATGAACCGGAACGGAAAAAGTAACGGTTTCATTTCGGTTAACGGTTTTTGAAAAAAATAATTTTGCTCCAATTAACGGTTACTCTCCGGTAAAATCAATCGGTTTTACCGGTTTTCGGTTACGGTTACGGTTCGGTTCTGCCCTGTTTTAAAGATGAGATCGCCCTGTTTTAAAGATGAGATCGAAATTGATTCGCAGGGCTATCGAATACGACTTTAGTTAAACAGCTGGACCGATCTTAATCGAAAAAAATATGATATCGACTTCATAGTATTTGATAAAATAAATCGTTTTAACAGAGAAATCGATTTTGAATGTTGTGGAATTCTAATTCCACAGTTAAATCTGACTGTTTTATCTGTTTATAGATCACTTAATGGTGACATAGAGACTTTCTTTAATTTATTTGACGAGTGTAATCATAACGTATACACAAATAATACTAAATTAGTAATTAGTGGTAATTTTAATATTAACTTTCATAAAAATGACAAAACTGTCAAGACTATGAAGTCCCTTTTATTATCATTTGACCTAAGCTTGTCTGTAACAGATTCGACAAGAGTTACGTCATTTACATCTTCTTGCATAGATAATGTTGTTACCAATATAGACAATTACGATGTATACGTACTTGACATCGATATATCGGATCGCAGGGCAATATTGTTTGCCTTTAAAACAGAACTAAATTTTACCTTTAAAAATAATATTTTAATAGAAAAACGATATTTTATAGAACAATATATTGAAATGTTTCTCTATTACTTATCTATGATCATTATCTGCAAAAAAATCAGCAAATTCTATGTTTCATTCCTTTTTAGATACCTTTTCTGAAATTTTCAAATTTTGTTTTCCTAAAGAGACCAAAACTTTTAACTGCAGGCGGGGGCAGAATGATTGGATAACCCTTGAAATAAAAAATTTATCTAACTATAAAAATGATCTCTATAGGTGTATAAAGCAATATGACAATTTGTTTATTGATACACAACATTTACGTAATGAATATAAAATGGTAACAAAACAACTTAAAAATATTGTCAAGAAAACAAAATTATTTTTTTATAATAATATGATTGAAAACTCAAATAATAAAATAAAGGCAAGTTGGAATATCATTAAAACATTTTCTCAAAAAATCAATAATACTGGTATTTCAAAAATTCAAATTAATAATGAAATCTATGAAGATTCGCAACAAGTAAGTCAAAAATTTAATGATTTTTTTTATTGATATTACAAAAACATTAAATTTACCTAACTGTAATCATTTGGACTTAAAAGTAAATTATACCCCCAATAACTTTTATTTATTTCCCACCCCTTCTAATGACCTTGTTTGGGTTTAAAAACTAAAAAATCAACCGGCCGGGATGAAATGCCTGCCGATATAATACTCGTAAAATGTTCTGCTCCTTATATTTGCCAACCAGTTAGCGAAATTATTAATAAATGTTTTAATGAAGGTGTATTTCCGGATGATCTAAAAAAAGCGATTGTTGTGCCTATTCATAGAAAAGGAGATACTACCAACATGCAAAATTATAGGCTAATTTCTCTTCTGACTACGTTTGCAAAAGTTTTCGAAACGGCAATTAACAATCGGTTGATGCAGTATCTGAAAACTTTTGAAATTATTTGTAAAAATCAATATGGTTTTATAAAGGAACGGTCAATAAATAAATCTGTATTTAATGTTTTAGACAGTGCCCTAGATATGTGGGGAAAAAAGTGCCACAAGCCATGGTCTTATTTGATTTGACGAAAGCTTTTGACAGCGTGGATGTTCAACTACTATTATCTAAAATGGAAAAGTACGGCATAAGGGGTAAAAGTCTGGAACTTTTCTCATCATATATGACAGGTAAATACCAATGTGTTAAAATTTGACATAA
This sequence comes from Brachynemurus nebulosus, assembly GCA_035578155.1. Classification (NCBI taxonomy): domain Eukaryota; kingdom Metazoa; phylum Arthropoda; class Insecta; order Neuroptera; family Myrmeleontidae; genus Brachynemurus; species Brachynemurus nebulosus. The sequence continues at coordinate 265,318 of JAPWDM010000027.1, forward strand.
ATTACACAATGAACATGGTTTGCAAAGTATCTGCTCTGATTACAAATCTTTAGTAAGAGGAGTTCCTCAGGGCAGCGTCTTAGCACCAATTTTGTTTATTTTATTTATAAATGACTTTCTATAAGAGAACAAACTTTTCTATATGCTGACGATACTGCTGTCATATGTACGGGAATCGATCCAGACAATCTTATATTGAATATTAATAGATGTATCACCAATATAAACAACTAGTGCCACAATAATGGTCTCAAACTAAATACACAGAAGACCGAAATAATCAAATTTGGAAATTACCTCACATTTCCTTTAAGTTCACCTTCTAAAATAGATTTTAAGGATACTGTTAGCTTTTTGGAAATCCATATTGAGAAGTCGTTGAACTGGCATTCATATGTTGGAATAGTTCATAAAAAACTATGTAAAGCTATGTATATTATTAGATATTTAAAATCGATTGTATCAACTGACGTTTTGTTAACAACATACTAAGAATATTTTCACTCTGTAATGCAGTTTGGTCTCATCTTCTGGGGAAACTCGCCACACAATAAAAAAATTTTTATTCTTCAAAAAAAATGTATAAGATTAATATTTAATGCGCCTCCCAGAGAGCATTGTGTAAATTATTTCAAAAAACACAAGATATTAACTTTGCCTTGTATGTTCATACATCAGTGTGCTGTATTTATTAAACAGCATTATCATCTATTTACGAATAATATACCAGACCACAGTTATAACACGAGACACAAAAATAAATTTAGTTAACTCAACAATGACGGTTTCTCTGAGGAGCGTGCATAATATCATGATCAAAATATACAATAAAATTCCAGAAAATCTAAAGAATGAAACTTTAGAGAACTTCAGAAAAACAAAAAAAATAAAGCTGATCTGTTACAGGCAAGCTTGTACTCTGTAGATGGCTTTCTAGAATAATTCTTTTTGATATAAATTGTGACCCTGTTCATACAATGTACGTTGCATACTGAATAAAGACTTATTATTATTATTATTATTATTAATAAAATTTTATCAAAATAAATTATGTTATTGAAATATGAATAAGTTTACTTTAGAATCGTTGAGCGAGCCAAGTTATGTACTATAAGAAACTGATTTTGTATAAAATTTCAGAACATCAAATTTAAATGGACATGTGCTCAGAATTGTCCATCAGTGACACCAAATAGATTCCAAATTGAAAAGCTGAAGGATTTTTTGACAAAATTTTATTCAAATATTGTTGAAAGCTCTGGAAAAAATTAAAGTGAAGTAAAATTGTCTCCTAGAAAGGCCTAAAAAAAAATACTTCTAAAACTATTAACTTGGGTATCTACATGACGGTGCGGAAATTAGCCATGCTTTTGAAATATGAATATGGTTACTTTAAGGTCGTTTAACAAGCGGGGCCAGGCAAAATAATTAATTGATTATGAACAGAAGTTCCGAATATCTAATTTAAAATTTACCCAATAACTTGACTCTAAATTCACTCTAATTTTATGCGAGTGAAACCGCGGGTCGCAGCTAGTATTTTATAAGTTTGCTTGGTTTATAATTTTTGAAGGGCATTACCTAATATTCATCTATCACTGCTTAAACTAATTAACACTGTAACATAATTATTTTAAACACAAAGGGGGTTTTAAAGTTTTTTCTTCACAATGTCTGTTTAGACGCAGCCGCCGGTTCTTCTGGCTTTTTGATAATTCACAAAACCTTTTTCTTGCAGACATATCCTAGTTAAAAATATTTTCAAAATATAAAAAATATAATGGTCACAAATTTATTCCTTAAGCCTATTCAATACATATCTTATCTATTTATATCTTATAAACTGATGCACAGAACCAATTTCAATAAAGCACGTTTTCAAGTTCATAAAAACATCAACTGTATTAAATTATAGGTTATAATTTAGAAATAATGGAAATAATGATTTTCAAACGCATGCACCAAATCTAATTCGTTTATAGTTTGGAAAAAAGATTTCTTAAAAGAGCTCTTAATTAAGAGTTCTTACGAAGTCAGAAAAAGGAATTCTTAAAGAGTTTTTAATCAAAAGTTCTTAAAAATGACGTAATTAAGGTATCATATTCATAATTCGTGAGGAGGTCTTCAAAAAAACATCTTTTTAAAGTTTTAAGACGTCCTATTGCTAGCTGGGTATATGTGTAAATTTTAAACTGAAGAAAATACAATTTTTAACAATATTTACAAACCATTTCAGGTAACCACATACCGCATAGGAGAGTTTATATATTACAGAATTTGATTCAACTCTTAATGGACCAAAAATTTTTGTCTATTTGTGTGCTGTATGCCAATATATTTATAAATGCCATTTTTGCTTAAAAACCCATTTATACGAACAAGAAATTATTATCTATCAAATCTGTCTGGTCTGATAGCACAAAAAAAAAAAAATGGACTTAAAAATATCGTCGGTATACTGAGTTAAGCATTTAGTTGGACCTGAGCAATATAGGAAAACGAAGCACAGTTATTATGTTAAGGGGGGGGGGTAAGGTTTTAAAAGCGAAAAAAGGCATATTTTCATGAATTTTTTTTGGAGATATGAATAATGTTGGCTTATTTATTTCATATACACGTTATAGTATAACATCTAAAGTATCTTTGAAAAAATTATCGATTACAAATATCGATAAATAAGTCCGTGACAGCGAATTTCCAGAGGCGCCTCGAAAAAAAGTTGTTTTGCGGTGAACATTGTAATGGTGGTGGGTATCAGCCGTGAACTTTGGGCAATCAAATTTACACTAATGTAGTGTTGATTGCCTCTATGAGATTGATTAATTTTTGGGAACTTATCATGGGCTCAAACCCCGGGTGACGTGGTTGATGTCGCCAACTAGTGGCCGTAACGTGAACTAAGTGAGGCCGCCATCATTATTCCGATATTGATTTCTTACACCAAGGGTTGATTTTGTGATTTCCCGAACTAAGCGATTTTTAACAGAGAACTGTTACAATAGCGACCAACGAACAACGGTGAACCATGTATGATGATGCTTCGCGCATCACTCACTCACTCACAATGTGACCTTAGATAGGTGCAAACGTAATTTTGTTGTGAGTCATAACAAAGATCTAAAACAATATTTAAATTAATTTTGTAAAATATTTTTATAATCATTTAAAAAAATATAAAGTACTTAAAATATAAAATAAATATAAAATATTAAAATGAAACTTTTTTATTATTTCAAATACCATATTTAAACATCTATCGACTAATACAATTTTATTTTGTAATCAACAAATTGTTTCGACGCTAAACATACAACGGAGAGTAATTCTTCGACAGAACCCAATACCTTTGGAACTTCTATTAATTTGGCATCCAATTTAGCGCTATTTCTGCGTGGGACAACAAGTAACAGTGTTGGGCGCGAATTTTAAGTAATTTTAAATATATTCAAACACCCCGTTACTGTTACAACATCATAACTTACCGGATCATCCGAGACAAAAAAATCGAAATGCGTTTAAAAGGCGATATGTTTGCCTAGGGAGTCAGGACGAGTTTTTTGTATTTTTTCGATTTTTTTTATTTTTGGCAGCATTTTGAAGTGAAAAACGCAATTTTTGCTAAAAATTTCGGTTAATTTGTTATTATAAATTGGAAAAAAATAGCAAAAAAAAAACTCGACGTGATTACCTGTTGATTTATGTGTAGAAACAGTGTACAAAATTTCAACAAAATTGGTGAAGTAGATTTTGAGTTATGATGTTGACGAACTTCAAAAATGTTATTTGCGAGAAAATGGATTTAAAGTCTTTTATACTCAAAAATCCAAAATTAAACATCAATAAAATGATATAATTTTTTATACTTACGCGGGTAATTATAGTAAGTATTTCTTTTGTATAAGATTTGTAAGTATAAAATTAAAGTAAATTTTATACTTACCAGGCAGGCGCGTCGCGCAGCTACCAGGCAGGTATAAAAATCGAGCATGAGGGCCAGTCGCTTGAAACGCTGTATCTTCATTAGTTTTGCTCGGATTTACTTGAAATTTTGACACAATACGCTCGACATGTTGTACATCCAGAAAAAAAATTTAAAAGAAAATGCAAAAAAAAAATTTAAAAACCTTACTCCCCTTAAATAAGTTTAATGGAATTTAACGAACTTATGTACTTAAAATATAATGCCAGTTGACACTGACGAATCCAAAACTGAAGATTCCGCAATCTGTGCTATCATCACACCAACCGCAAACTACTTGATAATACTTAATTCTCTCTGCGGTATATAAATATACCTACTGCAGAAGCAATTCCAGTTAAACAAGCTCTTCTAAGCCCAGCTAAAATAATAATTAACACGAACAATATAATACACAACAATTAAAATATGTAATTTTATATCTGAGTCAGGTAAGTGGGCGACTATTTGCGCCGCCTTTGATCCAGTTATGGATGATATTAATTGCGATTTGATCCATTTCATAGTGAAAAAGTCTCATTTAGCAGAAGCTGTTCTTACAGATATCACCAACAAAATTGAAAGCATACAAAGTTTCAAAATTTAGCAAAATGCTTGATTTAAGATCATTCTTTAAACCATTTTATTAATTTCTCTTATTTATCCTTCTTTCAGAGTTTTTTGGCAGGCCCGAGCAAGAGCCTATCCGCTACAATCACTATACTGAGGAATCTATGAGGAAAGAAATGATTTGACAAGTGATTTCCCGGGTAAAACAATTGAGGATCTCTGTTTGTAAACCCTGAAAATAGTTAATTTATTTCACTAAACTTTTTACTGCCGTTTGTGTATACCTCAACGAATTTGTAATATAATTATCTTCAAATCTACTTCTTTATAAGTTTAATGTTTTTTTCACGCCATAGAATTTTCTCATTGTTGTCAATGTACAAAGGTTAACAGAAGGTCGTCATCGTTATACGAAGAACTATTTTATGTGTATGCCATAAAATTAACTGATCATGTCTTGTTTCATTGCATTTGCACAGGAACAACAGTCAATAGTCATACAAACAAATAAAAAAAATAAAATTAATTTTTTTTCTTTATAAAGTTTTAGTTGCTGGTTTTAATTACGCATTCGTATAACTTTAATATACAAAAAATATTATTATTATATTATTATTATTATTTTTTGTTTTGTTTAAATACATACCTTTTTTTTAAAAAAAGAATCTGTTTTGTAGAATTTTAGTATACATATAAAAATAATTTTTAATGTGAAGTTTATATTAAAATTTTTTTATTTGTCTTACGACTGAGAGTTTGGAGAGCTCCTGTAATCCAGCTAATTGGGGGGTCGGATTTAGTGAATGATATGAGGTCAAGGGTTTTGCTATGGTTATAACCATGTTGACTGAATGTCCGCACTAAGCTTGGCATCAATATGGTCACTTTAGAGGAGTTTGAAGTGATCAGGTTGCCTAATAAGGAAGAACGTATAGGGCCAGGGAGGAAACTAAGCAGTAAAAAGTTCTCATGTAAAGCAGTAGTGGGATCGCATCCGGGAGTGGTGTACTACAGCAGCTTGCTCAATAAGATCAAATCTAAATAGTTTTTTATTTATTTTCTATTTTGTAATGACATTTTAAAATTTTATTCCATACTTCTTATAAATTGACTAGTTAGTATTTTCCAGAAAAAAATTATTGAAAACATATAAAGCAAATATATTATGTATACTTCTTATATTATGTTCTTATGTCTGATAGACATTTTATAAATTTATCAACAATTACTAACGTTCTTAACTTTTATTTTAAACTGTTATAATTTTAGGATTAGACATTGCCCCCGAGACTACCAAGCCCGGGGAGAGGAGTCGTCACTTATACTTAGTGAAAAATTTTTAAAACATATGATTTTGTCCAAGGGTCTGCCATTTCTTTCCACGACCGTGTAGACCGTAATTAAAAACAATTTAAAATATATTGTACAATGAGTGAATATTGGAGTAACGTCTGGAAAATATCTCAATTCCGTGGGAAATCTCATTTCTGTGGAAAATATATATTTTAAATGAAACAAAAATACCCCTGTCGCAGCATCTGCATAACATAGCGAATTTCCAAATTTTGGGGACTGGCGGATCTCATCTAAGAACTGTACCTATTTAAAATAGTTTAGCTTTCTAAGAGTAAAAGATTTTTTAAAATCGGCTGGGTAATTAGTTTTGATATTTTTGGGACCCAAGAACCCGAACGGACTTTGTGCAGCATAGTTGTATCCATCTAAAATAATTTAGTTCTCTAACAGTGAAAAAATTTTCAAAATCGGTCGGTTAGTTTATTTTTTACAATAATGGAAAAAGTAAACCCTGGCGGAAATCATACAACATAACCTTTATTCATCTAAAATAATTTTAGTAAAAAGTTTATCCTAACAGTAAAAAACGGGTCCTAGAGATCTCATATGTATAACTTATGGTAGTCCGTAAGGTTCTTGTGGACATCATTTACTTACTTAATGAATTCAAATACTTTAACTTACTAACGGTGAAAAAATTTTCAAAATTTTCGACATTCGCTAAACAAATCATTGAAAAATATTTGATATGTTTCGATCAATTAATCGTCAACATCAGTAAATAAAAGTTACTCAAATCGAAGAAAAGAATGAGTTATTTGTCCGTAGAAATTAAAATACAAATTCTGAAAACGAGCAAAGAAATATTGAAGAAACTAGATCGGCAAAACATTCTGGCAAATAACACTACCCAACCAATACTCGCCAATTTGAATGAAACTTAACATACTTATTAAACAGCGAAAAATATTAAATACGTGTTTTTTTTTTTTATTTCGGCTAAATACGCTTTTTAGGGGTAGAAAACACCATTCAACCTCTGTAGATGAAAACAGTTATAGCTAAATATTTTTGAAACGACATATTTTCTGAAAAAAGGGCTGAGTACCAAATTTGTAGAATTTAAAGTGATGCACTTGATAGTGACCCTGAAATCGAATTTCAAGGTCAGTTGAAAATGATTAGCCATTGCCGAACTTTGACCATATCCTGTACCTATAAGCAGTAATTTCATGTATTGACTCAATCTATCTTCAAAATTGATTTGTTGCGTTATTTTTCTAAAATAAAAAAAATAAAAACCTGACGAAATGGAAAAATAGGCGCAAATTTATAGAAAAAATTAGAAGAAAACATTTTTGTAAGTAATTTTAGAAGTAAAGTTAAGAAAAGATTTAATATCACTCCAATTGTAAGTTAAACATTAACTTTATGTTATATTAGAAATTTTCAAAATTTTTTAAAATTTTTATTGCTACTCTATAGTTATCATATTAGGAATTCAATTCAACATATGATTAACTATTATTTTTCCGATTGCGATTGAGCAAGTATTTTTCAAAATTACTTTTTGATCACTTATTTTCTATCTTGCATGTGAAATTCGTTCGAATATACTTTGAACCATTTAGGGATGAAAAGTAAACTACTCCTTTTGAAAAATATTAAATGATTTTCAAATGACTTTGGAAATTGACCTCAAGGTCATCTTCAAAGTCATCATCAAGTGCATCACTTTGAACTCTATAACTTTGGTCCTAAGCACTTTTTTCAGAAAATATATCGTACCATAATCCACTTCTATGTTGATTCCTGGTCTCTTTTCCTGCGTTTCTAATATTTATGTCAATAAAAAATGTGCTACCGTAGACAAGGATGAATAGGTACGCATTCAGACTTCACACCGTATTTTTTGTATTTATTTTATGAGTACCTAATCTTTAATATATTAAAAATTTACGCGAAGATGGTCACTTTATCAGCAGTATCCAAAAAAATTTAAAAATATCGGTGGTTTTTGAAAAATTAACAAAAATCGTATAATTTCTTCTCTATGAAAAATTGGGGTCAAAAGAGACGAGAAAAGAGTAAATGGGGACAACCCGTAGGGTCGACCAAAATTGAAATTCTAATATAAAATAATTTCGAACTTTTTGTATTTATACATTAAAAAAAGAAATAATAGGTACTTGATGATTTTCTGTAAAAATAAACGTAGACTCTAAAATAAAGTTTATATACCCCTGTCGTTTACCCCTAAGTTTATATTCCTCCTATTCTTATTTTAGTTCAAAAAATAATTTTTCAAAAGACTAAGACATAATAATTAATAACAGTGAGATTCTACGTCCATTTTCAGACTTTTGTCTAATACAGACGTTACCTAGAATTTTTTTTATCTACAAAAACATCAGTCTACAGAATTTAATTTATTAGTTAGGAAAATAATTCAAATATGTCTCACTAACAATAAATGTCTTAAATGAGTTTAAAAAATCAAAACGATACTGTTTATTAAATTGCGTAAAAGCTAGTAAATGCAATAACAGATATGATGAATTTATAAGGATTTTCTTGTACTACAAAATCTTAAAAATATGGGAACGCGTACTTTTTTTTCGTTAATTGTGTTTTATTTTTTTGCACAAAATTTTAAAAATACTTTATTTTCTTAAGAAAGGGAGGCAACTTTAGTCACAGATATGCCTATGAAAAGTTTTTGGTAATCCGGGAAAAACGAAAACACTTTTTAAAATTTTTTTATTGTTAAAATCGAAATGTTCTTTTAAAGAGGGTTAAAATTACCATATTTTGACACAATCACTCCCTAACTAACGAGCCTTACTTAATATTAGAAAATTAAGAAAAAACACGTCAATTAGATTTTTTTACACAGATTTTATTTGTTATATAATTCAAAAGGATATTTTAAAAATGTGTATGAATGGCTTTCATTAAATAAATTTCAATATATTTTCCATTTATTTTAACAGTGGAATGTCCTTATTAGTGGCTATACTTTCGGCTTGGAGCGAATTAGACGAAGATTTTCTTCTAAAACCAAATTTAATAATTAATTAAAGAAATAAAAAAAAAATTGTGGATTTCCTACCGTTCAAATATAATCTTTATTGTATGTAAAAATGTTATTACATTTTTTCAAAAAACTGTAAGTAAACTGTAAAATTTTCTTTACAAATATGTTAAAATAGAGAAATGTTTCCTTTTTAATTTATTTTTAACTCTTTTTAAATGATTCACTTTAAAATTTTTTAATATTTCTTAATCGAAATTTCATAAAAGAATGTGTCAAAATTTAAAAAAATTTTTCTTTGTTAAAAAAAAAAAAATTGAATGTGCAAAATTATTTAATACTAGAATACTCTCTTTATACAATTCTAATCATAACTGTATTGTCAATTGGATAGAAAATTACGTAAAAATATTATTGTTTGAATATGATTTAACGTAATTTTTATACGATTGAAGCAAACTCTTATTAATTTTAGGAAGGTGTAAATATAATCTAAATTCTGATCATATCACATAAAAAGCTGCGCCGTGTTTTTTTATCTAAAAAAAATGGAACAGAGATACATTATAAAAACATTTAACTGACAGAGAAATAGAATATAGCCGAATCGTTAAATTGGATTAAAAAAATCATGACACGCTACTTATAAAGCGGTTTTTTTCGAATTTAGCTCGCAAAAAATGAGACAGAAAAAAAAAGAATGCGAGTGCGAGTGAAATGGAGAACGACATATTTCCTAGTTTTTCTCGAAAAGTAAATAATTTAGAGCAACGGTATAAAAACATTTTTGATGCATTTTACCTTTTACTATGGCTTGGTGTAAAAAAAATTTGAAAAATTGCTTAATTCTGGCAAAAAACTCATTTTGTTGACAAAAAACGCCCGGAAAACCTACTTCTGGGCATCCGACATGTCTGGCTAACGAACTCATCCAACGATTTGGAAAATCGAATTCGCACACAAAATTTCATAAGCATTAAACGTTTCGTTCGAGAGTTATCGCGCGGATACATATATATATATATATATATATATATATATATATATATATATATATATATATATATATAAATTTTAGTGAATATCATTTTCGTATTCTAGGGACCTCAAAACATATTTCTGATATGGTCCCGGGCTTAGGTTGCACCATGACACCTGGCGTAAAAGCTGAATTTCCAGTTTTGGAAATTCGCTAAAAGCTTCTTTGAGTTGGTTTGAACTTAACGTATTGTTAACAGAATACAGCGATAAACAGGTTACTTTTTACCTTGAGAAATGTTTTGATTTCCGAGGAAAAATGTATTTAAAACCAACCAATGAAATAACGGCAACTAACTGTTAAAAAGAAACTTTCCACCCCGAGAAAATATTTAAAACCTGTGGGAAGTCTTATTCCCGTGGGAAAATATATTTAAAACGATATAAAAAAAGAATGGCTGACTTCATTCGAAAACTTTGCATATTGTTAAAAGAATGTTATAGTCTACTTTTTACCCCGGGAAAACATTTTATTTTTGTGGGAAAATTCCAAAGAAAAAAGTAACAGTTCTCAATAGCGACGCGAAGAAAGTACACTTATACGTTTTAACTAGATGTCATAATTTCATTAGCTACGCGGGCGAAGCCGCAGGTAAGTGCTAATTTTCTTAATAAATGCAGAAAACCGAATATCAACTTTATTCATTTTTTATTTAACATTAATACCTATTAGTAAGTAATAAGTTGTATTATGTATGATGATATACAAAGTTGTTTTATTTAACATCAACATTAATGTTTTGTATAAGTACTTATTATTACAATGATCAATTTGATTTTGTATTGATATTGAGGTAAGTACTTTAATGTCTTTTTCATAATTTTTGATTGTGCAATGATGCGATTCATTATGTTTCCCGTGTGAAATTGCATAATTATAATATTATTATGTAGATTATCAAGCCTCTCAGTCATTGGATGAAATTCTACTTAAAAAAGTAATAAGTTACTGGACTAAATACCAATTAAATAAAATTAAATTTGAGATAAATGAAAGTGAATGATTGTGCTTCTTTATCAATTTACACTGCGATACTATTCTTTTCGACCCGAAATTGTATACAGTGGAACACCTCATCAAGAAACATTTCCCTTTCTCTCTCCCTCTCTCTCTCTTTCTATATATCTCCTCAAAACAAAATAAGGGCCACTTGAAAGTTTGTATTTTAAAACTGATTTATGTCGATCCACGTCAAAATAACTTTTCTAAATGACTGTTGTTATGATATTACGTGGTTGAGTAAATGATAACAGTTAGGTTTAAGTGATATTATTGTTGAGGGGAAGATTTGAACGTTTTTTTGTCTCACACAGCGTCAAATGGTTAGTTTTACTTACTTTTTTGAATTTGGTTTTAAATCAGTTTGCGCTAGATTATTGATTGCTGAGGTTGTTTTTTGAAGTTTGGCGTGTTATTCAATCATTTATTTTTACAATGCCGAGAATTCGACACCATATGGACGAAGCTACTGCTACCAGAGCCGTAACGATGATTGAGGGTGGTCAATCTCAACGTACCGTGGCTCTGCAGTTGGATTGTTCACGAAGGGCTATTCAAAATGTTTGGAATCGGTATCAGCAGACCGGTAGTGTAACCCGGCGCCGTGGCTCAGGAAGAGTTCGTGCTACCACTGCCCGTGAAGACCATTACATTCGACTGTGTGCACGACGTGAGCCGACTGTTACCGCAGGTACTCTGCAAAATCGCTTACATCGATCTACTGGTACTGTTGGCAGTAATCAGACCATACGAAATCGTTTGAATGAAGACCAACAACGTTCAAGAAGACCAGTAATCCGTACCAAACTGACCGGAGCGCATCGTGCAAACTGTTTAAGATTTGCACGTGAACACCTTGAATGGGGCTTGGAGGAATGGCGTCACGTACTCTTCACGGATGAGTGCAAGGTGAAGTTTTTTAGTGATGATCGACGTGTAAGAGTGTGGAGAAAAAGTGGGGAAAGGTTTTCTGATCGTCACATTCATGAACGCGACAGATTTGGCGGTCCTAATGTCATGGTCTGGGGTGGAATTAGTCTGCAAAGCAAAACTGAGCTTGTTTTCCTGAACGAGGGTACTGTAACGGCTCAAAGTTACATCGAACAGGTTGTCAGACCCCATTTGATCCCCTTTGCACAACGAGCGGCCGACGGATTTATCCTGATGCAGGATAATGCCCGAGCGCATACCGCTCGAGCGACGACAACTGTCCTTAGGGAGGCTAATATACAGGTTTTACCGTGGCCTGCAAATAGCCTTGACTTACCTTGAACCCAATAGAACATCTTTGGGATCAATTAAAACGGCGAGTCAGAGCAGCCGAAGAGGATGTGCACACCCAACAACAACTGATTGATGTTTTGAGAAGATGTTGGGAGGAGATTCCTGATGAAACCGTTAGGCATCTTATTGAAAGCATGCCGAGGAGGCTTCAAGAATGTGTTTTAAAAAGGGGAGGGCATACTCGATATTAAATCACCGAAAAGTTGCATAATGTGTGCTTTTACTCAAACCGTGAACGTTTGTTGATGACTGTAAAAATGACTATAAAAATGATAAAATCCTAAAAAAATGTAATTATGGATTAATTTTTTATTTAATCTTATTAAAATTAATTTTATTTAGTAAAAAATTAGTTCCTTAATTAAATGTAAGCATACCTTATACTGTAACTTATATAAAAATAAACTTATGCAGCAAAACATGACTGGCTCTTATTTTGTTTTGAGTAGTATATATATATACATATATATATATATATATATATATATATATATATATATATATATATATATATATATTATCTCTCATATATATATATATATATATATATATATATATATATATATATATATTATCTCTCATATATATATATATATATATATATATATATATATATATATATATATATATATATATATATATATATATATATATATATATATATAGAGAGAGAGAGAGAGAGAGAGAGAGAGAGAGAGAGAGAGAGAGAGAGATGTTTCTTTTTGAGGTGGTCCTATGTATCATTGAAAATTAATTAAACGTTTTTAAATACTGAACGTTTAGGCCGGGCATACATGTTACGGTATACCTGCACAGGCAACGAGCTTACACACTTTACGGTATACCGAAAAAGTATACCTGTACAGGTAAACTGCACAGGTTTTACTCATCATTAGTGAAAGCGTATACAATTGAAATCAAACCTGTGCAGGTGTTGTATGACTCACATACACGCTCCGATATATTTTTTTTTTTTATACATACCTGCGCAGGTAGAAAATACTGATTTTCAATTCTTTCTGCAGGTCGTTCACATGTACAGTTTCACTAGAATACACGCTCAGGTTAACCGGTGCAGTTTACTTGTACAGGTATACCTCTCCGGTATACCATAGCGTGTATGCTGGAACTTAAAGGGATGTTTTGAAAATTGCAGCGATAAGGGTATTACTATAGAGTAGGGATGTTATAGATATCCGTAACCGTAACCAAAATTACCGGATATTCGGAAAAATTACATATCCGAAACCGAAACCGTATCCGGAAATAAAAGTTTCGGATAGTAACAGACAACTGTCGTTAGAAAATTGAGATTAAATCGAAGCAAGTTTTTGCTCCATATATTTCTCTGGATAGATTTCCATTGATTTGTGTCTGGCGTTCACTTTTTGGAGTAAAATTTTCCCCTTTTCTCTAAAAAAAAATTCACTGATCCGTAACCGTAACCGTATCCGAAACATTATCCGATATTGTTACATATCCGTAACCGAAACCGAAACCGAAAAAAGTGTTTTTGCACGATCGTGTATTTTCATGCATTTACCGATGCTGTTGACAATGCTGGTAAGTTACATTTCCCGAACGTTTGTTTATATCCATGGAAACCAAAAAATAACAGTGCGGTAAGTGAAATAGATGCGTGGTAAGTGAATAGGAGTGCGGTAAGTGAAATTAGCTCAAAAATGGTTGTAATTATTTATTTATATTGAAATTAAAAGTACAATTTGAACAATTAGGAAAATAAATCGATTAATATGAAAATTTTCACTAGTTTGCACACTATTATTATTATTGTTGGCATTAGTCTTCATATTGTATTGACATTTCAAAAGGTCGTTCAATCATTAAAATTTTCTGTGGTTTTCATAATCTTCCCTTCATTTTACGAGAATAAATTTGCAGCCAAAATTAAAATTCTTCTTCAATTTCATTAGTCTCACTAATATTATAGTTTAACAAACTATTTTTCCTAATTTTTTTTAATAGAAAATTCAAAAAAATATTCACATCAATTAAATATTGACACTTAATTTTTTATTTACAAATATAGTTGTCAATTGTCACTAAAAAGATTCGTATAGTTGCTAATATAAAAATTTATAATATTTATTCATAGCATTCTATGTGATAACATAGAAATATAAATTTCACCTATATTATCTGAATTTTATTTTTTATTTACTATATTTTTATTCTTTAATTATTTTAAATCGATCGTGCAAAAAATATTATACAATACACGATGCGTTAAGTGCCTTTACTAATCTCGAAAATTGCAAAAACTCGACCCTGCGGGTCTCGTTTTCGCAACATTTTCTCGATCAGTAAAAGCAACTTACCGAACTTATATTGTAAAATACTATTTTGAATATCTGTATCCGAAATTTCATATCCATAACATCCCTACTATAGAGTAAGTACTTATTTCTACTAGCGTGCGAAAATTTAAATTTGGTCGGAATGTGTATCTAGTACTCGTAATGTTTTAGTTACCGAAATCGTCTTCATGTAATTTTAAAAAAATATACATATATTCGCATGTTCACTTGCCTACATAGCGTGATATGTGTATTTACCTAATAAATATGTGTAAGAAAATGCTTATAGTGGTGGTGTTCAACCCGTTGATTGCGATCGACTAATAGACTATCGAATGACGATCGACTAATCAATTGAACGAACTCTTCTATATTTGATTTTACTGAATATTATTGTATAGTTTTTAAAAATTCCCTTTGAGACAAAATTCCGTTTTTATGAGATAAAAAAGTCGATATATATTTTTTAGTGATTATTAGTCTGTTTAATCTCAAGATTATAGCCGAGTGCACAAGTCTTCTCGAAAGTATCGTTTTTGGAATGATTTACATCAACGCTCCTTGAACTATTTTATGACGATCCCTTTAAATTTAAAAAAGATTAAACGACCCACACAGGGCCGGATTTACCTCTGTGGGGGCTCTGGGACACTTCTAATGTGGTGGCCCCCGAATACTTCACATGTGGAGGTCTCTTGTCAAATTGAAATTTGTAAAATTTTGTCAAAAAATAGGATTGGCGAGCAAAAAAAAAAAACGAAAAAGCGCTTATCCATTCTATTCTATTCCTTAATTTTGAGATTTTATTCGATCCCTGGCAGAAAAAGAATTTATGAAAAACTATGATAAATTCTATAAAAAGTTATGAAACCCTGTGAAACAGTAAATTATTAAAAAATCATATTTTTGCATAGAAAATCATAAAAAATGACCATAGCTTTAATGAAAAATTATGCATTTTTCTAAAATATTATGATTATGAGTTATGAATAACTATGAAAAAATATGAATATCTATTACATCTAAATGTTTGGAAATCTATTAAAATCTCTGTTTTTAACGATAATTTCTGACAGACTATGAATTCTTCTGAAAGAATATAATAATGAATTATGATCGTAAAAGTGTCCTTTAGATATGTTTTTCATAATTTATCATAATTTTTTCATAGATTTTTTTCCGTCAGGGATTTCTTGGAGGCCCCTATTATGTGAGGGCTTCGGAGCACATGGCCCAAGTGTCCTTATGTAAATCCGGCTCTAGACCCACAGTGGGGCCAAATACCACGAATGCTAGCAAAAAAAAAAACAAAAATTAAGCTATTAGCTGCAGTTTTCATGACTCATTAAATTAATAGCTAGAATATTTTAGTAACGACATCTATTATGATCTATTTTATATCTATTATACAACTTATGAAAAATAACGCAGGGGGTGAACATATATCATTTGTTATCTGTTATTTTTATAAACTTATCATTTTTTATTAAATGATATCATTGCTGTAAAGTGGTGACTTCCGGAAATGTTATATTTAAATTATCAAAAACAAAATTAAAATTCATTAGAATGGGGGAATAATTTTAGTGATTTTAATTTTTAATTTTTTTTCAGCTAACGAACCTGTAAATAGATACTTGTTTCCTCAAAATATAAAAGAATAAAATATCAAATGTCGGTCTGTCTGGCATATTTTGATAATTAATGTCTGACAACCCTATTTTAATTAGTGAAAATTTTAGGCAATTCTACCTCACATAACACCTCGCTGAAATTTACATATATCAAATTATATATATTTTACTGACTAATCGGTTTGTCAGGCATATTTTGTTAATTAATGTCTAACAGACCTCTTTTAATTAGTGAAAAGTTTAGGTAGACTTACTCTCATATAACACCTCGTTGAATTTCAAATACGTTATAGTAGATTATATATATTTTACTAAGGGATTGGTCTGTCAGGCATATTTTGTTAATTAATGTCTAACAGACCTCTTTTAATTAGTGAAAAGTTTAGGTAGACTTACCCTCATATAACACCTCGTTGAATTTTAAATATGTTATAGTAGATTATATATATTTTACTAAGGGATCGGTCTGTCTGGCATATTTTGTTAATTAATGTCTGACAGACTTCTTTTAATTAGCGATAATTTTAGGCAAACTTATCTTCACATAACACCTTAATTTTTTTTTTAAATGAAACTTTTAGATATTACCAATCTATTGAAATTGATCTGTCTGGAAAATTTTGTAAACTAATGCCTAAAACAAAATAATAGCCGGAATAATTTAATAATACTTCTAACAAATATTATATATATATATATATATATATATATATATATATATATATATATATATATATACAGGGTGTAAAGTAAATAAGTTTCATCCTTTTGAGAGATGGTTTATCTCGGTGTAAAATTGCCGAAGACATAAAAATTTTTTCGGAATTCGCTATCTGAGAAAATCGCATCCCAGCCAGCTCATCGTTTAATATAAATTTCTCTGAATACGCCTCTGACCAAACTAAAATTATTCGCACCCTGTATAATAAAAATTTTTTAAAAATAAAAATAATTTTTTTTTTTTATTTTACGACAATATGTAAACATCTGCCGACTTTTGAATTGATTAGGTACTGTATAGTAAAAAAAAAACCGAACACTGTTTTTCATAAATTTTGGTTAAAGTATGTTTGAAATATTTTTGTGGGTTTTTATTTCACAGGACGTTACGAATATTGCAAGAACCGTAACTGTGGTATTGTTGCATTTCTTTAATTACAAATATTTAGTTGCATTACTTTAATTACAAGTATTAATTTAATTAAAAATTACACTTGAATTTTTAAACAAACCAAAATAAAAACTTTCCTTTAACTGTCATAAAACATTGTTATTAATATTGTTGGTACACAACACAGATTAATCTTTTCCCTGCCGAATAAAAATATGTTGTAAAAGAGAGAATGTGTAAACATAAAAAGAAACAGAAAATTGTTTATATGTATATCATATTCATATAAAATGCATACCTATTTAATTTTAAGATTTTTATTTTCTTATTTCATAAAATGATAAATTGATACGCAAATACGCATAGCATTATTCGTATTATTTTATAGTAAAGGCAGTATTAAACTAACACTTCGAACATTTAATAATTTTTTTTAATATTATTTCCAATGTAAGTTTTTGTATTTTATGATATTCATTAAGTGAAATTTATTCTACAAATACTTAAGTAAAACAAATAAGAAACCATTATCTATTATTCTTATAATTCCACATTTCCACATTGTGTGCGTTCATAATATTTTGCGTATCTATTCATAATTTTACAAATTATAATACATATATGGGCGATTCTCGCGTGACGCACGGGACATTTTTGCAACAAAAACATTTTTTTTTAAAAAAATGAAATTAATAACAAACAAAACAAAAAGTTTATAACATGGGGCAACTGGATCAAAATTTTTTGAGCATATTTTAATTTATATCTGAAATGCAGTACTCCAAATATAAGACATAAGCTTCGTTTTGTACGATGTCCCGTGCGTCACGTGAGTTTATGCCTTATATATTGAGTACTGACTGCAGATAAAAATTAGAAAATGCTCAAAACATTTTAATTCATTTTCTGCGTATTATAAACATTCTGTTTTGTTTATTATTAATTGCATTTTTTATGAAAAAATGTTTTTGTTGCAAAAATGTCCCGTGCGTCACGCGAGAATCGCCCATATAACACTGACTTTATAAGGCACATACATAATATTATGTATGTATAATATAAATACATATATTATGTTTGCATTAACTCCTGTATACTCGTGTGGCGTGTGATAGGTACATATATATTTTTATAGCTCTGCTGGTCGAATCGTGGGAAAAACAATAATATAAACAATGTCCTAGTACACTATAAATCCAATTAATGTTAACACATTTAATAAATCATAAACAACTTAAAAATATTAAATTATTAACAATATATATTTTTTTTATTATTATTACTTCATTTTAAATCAAGGTGGACAATTACAAAGGTATCAATTTCATTAATTTAACATTTACCTAGAACAAACTTTTATTAGGAAAGTAATCCTAGCGTGGATTTTCAGTGTACTTCTAATAAAATTTTATAGAACTAAATGAGAAACAATATTTTTCAATCTAAACAGTTTCGATGTTGTTTAAATAAAAATGTCAAAATTCTTAAATTTATGAGGATACGTTTTTTCGGCAATTTTGACAGCATAATTTATGACTTGCACTATCCATTCCGGACGACTTTAAAAAGATAGTGTTGTCTTTTATTGTCACATATATTTCTCTCTTTGTTTCCTTTGGCATGTTAACATGCCAATGGCACTGAATCGGTTAAAAAGTGAATTTTTATTCATAAGTGAGTAACTTTAGCGGAAAACTGTAACAGAGAATTCCAAACTTCGGCATTAATTATCATTATTGTAAAATTATTTTACCAAATTTGTTCTATTATACCAACAAGCTGAAACAAAACACATTTAAATAATAATTTATGTACCTGCGACACACATCAAAATAAGAGTACCAATAATAATAATATGTAATAAAATATTAAAATACATTTACATAATAAGTAGTGATCGAAGAGGTTGCGGGGCTGACAGTATTGTCTTTATTTTTTTAAGGTATTAAAAATTGTTTATTTATTTTAGATAAAACATTTTGATGCGATTTTAAATATATACAACAGGTAATTATGGATGCCTGTATACGGACAATATCCTCTTATATTGATATGTTTTGAATATATTTTAGATATGCGTGTATACATTTATTGTCACAACTTGCTTGGTCCGATTTTAATTTTATGTATTGTGTTAAGGTATGTTTTGATGTAACCAGTGAATGATTTATGTGTATCAATTGTCTTTTTTCTCCCAGTAAAATGTGAGAGAGACAACACATTATTATGTTTTCCAAAAAATATTTTTTTAAATGACAGCTTATTTTTTTATTAACAAGTTTTAAGTTACAGTCAGTCAGTCAAATTTTCAACAATTTTAATTTAAAAAGAGTTAAAATTTTTGTACTTTCTTAAAATAACGCTTTTTTGTAACTCGAAACTAATTTTTATTAACAGCTGGTGGTTAATAGAGAATATACCGATACAATTTTTTTTAAAAAAAATGTATTTAGCCCTTTTTTTTAACGTTTTAAGTTTTGAAAATATAAGTACGGTCCTGTCAGCACCGCAAGATTTCGAACACTAATAATAAGAGATACTATAAACATACATAATTATGTATGTAAGCAAATATACAGTAAGGTAAATGTCCCAAATTCCGACATTTTAAGGAAGAACTAAACATATTTTCCTAGAATAATTTAAAATTCGTTTCTAGGAAAAAATATTTTCCTAGAATAATTTAAAAGGCTCAAAGTCTTGTCAACAACCAGACCAAAATTTTTACTTTAGATAAATTATCACTTAAGAAAAATAGAAAGATAAAATACAAAAAATAAGAATTTTTGTACTACTGAAATGACACATAATTTCGACATCTACCATAAGACTTAGCTCTAAATTCAATACCTTTGTGAACTTATTTTCGTGTTTTAAATTCAACAGTGTCCATAATTTTGACTATAAACGCTTTAGCTCAAATAAAAAAGAAAAAAAAATTGATAAAGATGCATTTAACCTTTAACCGGTAAGGTGATGTCTGTGAGTCGTATACAAAAATATTCTTTTTTGTTAACTGAACGTTTGTGTATTCTTTTATGATTTAGGGCAAATTTTACCCTGCTGGCGTAAGGGGAGTGGTCTCCAGTTTTTGGCTATCTATGTTACCAGCCCGCGGTATGTTAATCTGTTGATGTCTCTCAGACATCACTTTACCGTGATTATTATAAAAATTCACCTTACCGGTTAAGGGTTAAGTATAATTTATTGAAAAATTGCTTTATTTATTACACGTACATATTAGTTAATAATGTACTTTTCCAATTTCTGCTAATATAAAAATCAGTACTGTTTTGTTGTATATTTCGCAAAATAACTAATTGATCATTAATTTTAGTACAATATTTGTTAAAAATAAATCGAAATATACAAAAGGTAGTATTACCTAATGTTCACAGATATCTCTGATATACAAAACGAACGTTTTAAAAGCAGAATTTTTTTAAATTCTTTAAAATAATATAAACGTTTGATTTTAAGACACTGTCTGATTTTGGGTCATTTACCTTATCTATTGATCCATTCAAATTGATAAATATTCCTTTTCAGTTCCCAGCCTCTGTGGTTCCCAGTGTGTCAAAATCTCAAAATCGTCAAAACATTTTTTTTTAAATAAACAATTACAGACATACATATGTACTTGGGGATTCACAGACCATCATGATATCATCACATCAACCATCGATAATCAAGGAGTTGGCCAAGTGCGTATTTAACACACATTAAGCCGAGTTGCTGAGTTATTTGCGTTTTTGTATTTTTGGGGATAAAATACATCGCATCGCATATTTTTTTACGGTTTACTGTGAAAATAAATAAATATATTTGTACTTGTGTTACTTAAGGGCAAGGGGACAAACTAGATTGGCTTTGCCTCTGTTCCACTTGTAATGAGTTTGTGACGTACTCTGTTTGTGTACATACACACTGTTTGCAGTGTATTAGTTTGGTTTTTTGTAGTAGTATGTGTATACACGCATACAACCACAACACACGTATTACCAGAGAGAGCTGTTCAACATGTTCAACTAACAATGGGTATATTGTTAATACAATGGTGTGTTGACTCGACGACGACTACTGACGGACTAATGCCTTAAGCTGTGACTGGCTTACAAATGACTCCAAGCGAATTTCACTTTTTTTATGTTAGTTGGCTTCTAGTGTTCTATACTTAAGGGTCAATTAAGTGGTAATTGGATTCCTTACAAACCACATGGACTTTGAAATACAATATTTCTGAAACGAGGTATAAAAAGCTGTTAAAAGAACCTTAACTTGATTTTAAAAGATTTTTCTAATGATATGCTGCAAACAGTATACATATAATTATTTTTGAAGGAATTTACGAAAAAAATTTTTCAGCATTTCTCTTAATAATTTTGATTTTAATTTTTGGAAATGTTATCTAATATCAGAATATACTTTGACGTAAAATTTCACTTACTGAGTGTACTAAAATTGTTTATGCCCAGTTTTAAATACGGAAGATAGGTACCATAAGAAATTAAGAAAGAAATTGTTTTACTGACGGTTAATTGAGATATCTATCTGTAGCATGTATTATATTTGCAAACCTTCCAGAGTTCTTCGGAACCCTAATCTTTGAAAATTATTTTTTAAAAAGCCATAAACATAATATATTTATGACCTGTCAAACTGGATATATTTATGTGTTTTGGAAACACCAGTAACCTATTTATTTTATACATAAGTATGAATATGTATTTTTAGTTGTATGTGTATGATTGCCGTTTGCCGATTGGTATTCGTATTATTTTATTATCATTTTATCAATAATAAAACAGTACATTCTTCCTTATTTTTTTAACAATACAGGTACTGGTCTAAGCTGTTTTAAACTGTTGCATAACTGTGTGAAAATAAATTAGCGATTTATAATTAATTTCTTTAAATCAAAGTATTAAAATTAAAAGTATGTGTATGTGCGTGAATAACAAACCAATTGTATATTTTAGAAATGTTTTAAAATTTAATTGTTGTGTCATAATTCATAAATACTTCAACTTGACGTACTTGCTCTGAGATAGTCAGGTAAAAAAGTTTATCTCAGCAAAAAAACTTTATCAAAAATTAAATAATGTATTGATATTTTTCAGTTATTATATTTGTATACCACTTTTTTTTGTATTTCCGCGCGCTTATGTTGTAGCAATTTAAAAGAATTGTTGAAAAAACGTTGTAAAAACGTAGTAAAACGATGTTTTTAAATTATATTTCAAAATCGGCGTGGTCAATAATTTTTATTTCTTATTAAATATGGTTTGTAACTTTGTATTAAATAACATATTCAATTTTTATCAAATTCCTTTGACACGTTTTCATTTTATTCTAAAAAAATAGAATTTTCCCATAAGAACCCGTGTTAAAATTACAAAACTTTGAAATCGTTTTTCTCAAAATTGGGGTGGTCAATTTTTTTTTTCGATAAGGGCTCGTATTATTGGTATTGGAGAAAATAAATATCTAGAGAACTTTGTTAAATTTCCAAATAATTTAATGAAATTTGACGAAATCGATCTATTTGATATATGACGTAAATTGTCTCATTAAAAATTATGTCCAAATTTTTATGGACACTACTGTATAACTATTTTCAAAAGATTTCGTAAACAAGCAGGTAAAAATATTTTGTTGACAAAAAAATTTACATTCACAAAAGCAAAGGAAAAAAATGATAAGTAATCAGAGCCTGATTAAGTTTTTTTTTCTAGGGGCCATTTTTTAACACGTTTTTGACAATCGAAAATTTCTGAAATGAAACTTGATCCGTAAAATTTAACTAGCAATACTTAATTAGTAGACTGAGACCTTTCTCTCCTGCAAATTATGAAACTTATTTACTTTACACCCTGTATATATATATATATATATATATATATATATATATATATATATATACATATATATATATATATATATATATATATATATATAGGGTGTAAAATATATAACTCTCCGAAAAAAAAGGGAAGAAAGGTCTCAATTTACTAATTAAGTTTTGCTAGTTAATTTGTCCCGATCAAGTTTCATTTCAGAAATATTTGATCGTCAAAAACGTGTTAAAAAATGGCCCCAAGAAAAAAAACCTTAATCAGGCTCTGACTGCCTAACATATGTTTTGTTTTTGGTTTTTTGAATGTTGAACTTTTTGTCAACAAAATATGTTTATGTACTTATTTATGGAATCTTTTGAAAATACCTGTACAGCAGCGTCCAAAAAAATTTGAACAAAATTGGTAGCAAAACAATTTCACCTCATATTTCATACCAAAATACAAAATTTAGTTCAGCATAAGTTAAAAAAAAATTAAAATTTGAAATATTTATAGAAGTTAATTATAAATTAAATGAATTACTATGTTTTAAAATAGATAAAAACAATTATTATAGTTAATTAACCAGTCCAAATTGAAAGTTATACCGAACATTATAGTATTATTTTTTTGTTTAGTAGATACTGTCTACTTGTTAATCATACAAATACTGACAGGTAATGCAGTTTCTTTAAGAGAATATTTTTTCATTATTCCAAAAATAAGATAAATATTAGTTTTTCTTGTTAAAACTTTCATTTTAAATTTGTACCTATTGATACAAAAGTAAAGAAAATATAAGTATATTGCACACTAAAGATTTCAAAAGTTTCTATAAAAAAATTGATTTTAGACAATCTGTTACCTAATTAGAATCTTTCTTAAATTTTTATGTACGTATATGTGATTACTGTTACAAAAAACTTTATAATATTTAGGTTAGTAGTATACCGAGTATACCTATGTCAATGTCAGTTTATGGGTCATATATTTATTTAAAATGTAAGGACAACTGATACTAGGTTTGTTCCAACATCCATTTTTTGACAAAGTATAAAACATGTATATGTTTTATTTATGCCCATGCACGACAATAAACAAGTCACAAACATATTTGTAATGTACCTAGTGCTGGTATATTTAAAAACAATTGTTGGCATTTAATACATAATGTCTTCTTCCACAGTGTCGTAAGTATAACTTTTAATTCAAATTTTTTGGTAATGAAATAATAATTGAATTATTTCGTTCTCTGTTTCAGCCGAGATGAATAGTGAAAATCAGAGTTGTTTCCTCATATCACTCACATCGTTTATATTTTCACTAAAATTAAATAAATAAAACAAATATGGAATATCATAAAGTAACACTATAAGTATTAAATAAAATTGTATTTCAGTTTATAAGAATTTCAGTAATAAGACATGTTAAAATAAAATTTATGCGTGTAGCTCGAAATTTTGTGAACGTACATTTTTAATATAATTATCTAGAAAACAGAAATTAATTTCTTTAATTTCTTTAATTTTTTTCTTTTTTTAATTAATAATTATACTTATAAAATTTGTTTATCTAGTTTGAAATTTTCAATTTCTGTACATTAAGCAGTTAACCTGTAAACCGTTGTCTTTAAACCGGAAAAAGACAGAAATAGCAATAAGTAAAAGAAAAACACTACCCAATAACAAGTTTGTAATTTGGTGCATGTAAACAGACGTACTGTCAAATATAGCATGCTGGAACAAACCTATAATCATACATATTTGAAAATCACAAAACGTTTATTAATTTATTATCCTTGAAAAGATCCAAAACATGTTCGCATTTGATGGCCGATTTTATTATGATGGGAATATATCTGCTAGACAAAACACACACAAACATATTATGTACGTAGTACAATTATCAGTAGAGTCAAGATTCTTATGGGCAACAACAGGACCGTATTTGTTTTTGTAAGATATGAACTATACATGATATAACCATAACTCATTGTTAGTCATCATAGCGTCGAGAATAGTTGGGCAAAGTCAGAGACAAATTAATAAAAAATCAATAAAATGTTTGCAAAATTTTTACAAAAATATATATAATACTCGTAAACAAAATTATAGGTTCTTAATGAAAAAATTTATTCACCTGATAAATAGTTGTAAAATAATTGAGAATATACTCGAAATTAATATAAATTGACCAAATAAAAATACAGCAATCCCCCGAAGAACACGATTAATTGGTTCCGTGTTCTTTGAAACCGTGTTGTTCGAGACTCCAAAAGATAGGCATTTTCTATTACAAGTGTGAAAATAAAAAAATATAAAAAATTTTAAACAAATAACGCAACGGAATTTGAATTACTTACTTGCATACACATTTGTATGCAATGCGTATTTATTTCGATTAAAATAGAATGGAATTGAGCATTCATTAGTTCTGAAGTCGGTCTATCATAAAAATTTACTGAAAACCTAGATCCTAAGTACTTCGTAAACGGTGCATCGTAGCTCAAAAATAACGAAATATTTGAAGGTTTAAGCGAAGCAAGTTGTGGATATTCCAAACATATTGCGACTGTTAAAACCTACTTTTCGTTATCGAAAATTATCGATAACGAACTACTTATCATAAATTCGTTATAATTGTTTAATTTAAGCTCTATTAGACCCTCTGATTTGGTCACCAATAGAATATTTTCGAAAAAATTAATTTTCGATATTTTTCGTAAACGTAAACTTTTGATCGTAAATATCTTGCAAACGGTGCGTCGTAGCGAAAAAATAACGAAATTTTTGAAGGCTTAAGCGAAGCAAGTTATGGGTATTCCGAACATATTGGGACGGTCGAAACCTACTTTTCGTTATCGAAAATTATCGATGTCAATTTAAATATTTTCAAAATTTAAATATGTAAATTTTTACATATTCGTTATACTATAAAATTCTCAAAAATTTTAGTAGTTTTTATTTCCAGCATTTTTCTTTTATAATGGCAGATTCAATTTACACGATTTTTATTCGTGTAAATCGAATCAACATTTGATATACATATTCGCGTACGTTGAGGACTTTGAGGACATTGAGGACGGTATTTACTTATTCACAACTTCTCTTTTAATTCATTCATATCTACGATGTCGTCAAAAATTATTTTTTGTATGTGTTTGAATGAAATGGACGACTGTATCATGTAAAGTCGTGTAAGTCACTTTATGTAAGTGTATTTGTGTATTTGTGTATCTGTGTACGACAATTAAAAATTTAAAAAATTGTAAGCAAGGTAGGCACATTAAATTTTAAAAAGTTAAAGAGAGATAAAGCGTTTGTTTTTCTGTTCAGACTTAAAGGAATGTCGATGATGGGTTTGACACATTTTGACAGGTAATATTTCATTTTGTATATATACGCTTAGCTAGTTAAACAAACAAATACTGCAAAACTTTAATGCAATAAAATTTGGGGCCCTTTTTTCTTTTTGATATAAATCTCACATAATAAAATTTTTTAAAAAAATTTTTCGCTTCTTTATGTTGAATTTTAAAAAAATTGTAGGATTCTGTAGTTTTTGGTTTTGATTTGCAAAATTTTTGCAAAAATTTTCCAAACATTCGATGTCAATTTATTGATTTTTTATTAAGTCGTCTCTGACTTTGCCCAACTTTTCTTGACTCTAATTATCAGTATAGACCGGATGAAATAATTTTTCACAGGACCGGCTTAACGATTTCAGTGTAATACTGTTAGACTGTTTGTATTTATGTATGAGTCTGCTACAACAAAAATAACAGAATCCTGAAAATTTATTGAAATTCAACATAGAGAAGCAAAAACTTTTTAGAAAAATTTTATTATGTGAGATTTATATCAAAAATAAAAAGGGGCCCCAAATTTTGTTGAATTAAAGTTTTGCAATATTTATTTGTCTAACTAGCTAGCAGGTACATATAAAACAAAATTTATTGTTTTCTTTCCCACCGGCGGCTGTCTTTCAGTATCATTTGATAAACAAACTCCTTATCTCTTTTTAACTTTTTAAAATTTAATATATGTACTTTGTTTACAATTTTTTAAAATTTTTAGTTTTCTACATAGGTACATACACATGCAATGTAAATCAAGCAATATTTAATCTAGTTGTCCATTTCATTCAAACGCATAAACAAAACATCATTTTGATGACATCGTACGTGTCGTACGTATAAATATGTACGTATGGATTATTTGTATTTAACCACAGATACTATTGATATTAGAATATTTGTATGGACCATACAATAGAAGTTTTTTAGATATTATTTTTTTGAAGCAAAATCGTCATACTGATTAACACCTTTTATAATCTACAAACACAGAATACCTAGAAACTATCGATGGTAATGAATATTTTTTAATTTTTATGTGATTTTTGTTGTAATTTGAGAGTATTTATTAATAAATGTTCTAAAAATATTTATACTAACAAATATAACATCAGTTAATCTAGAAAAATTTTAAATCCCGTCTTGTTTAACCATCCATATTCGTCAACACTTTAGTCACTTTGCATTTTCATATAGATTGTGTATATAAGTGTATTCCCACTATTTGTTCAATGCTCAAAAGTATATAAAAAAAAATATTAGTTAGCAAAAATGAAATAAATACCTACATAATATTTTATTAGATAACACATTATTAACGTTACATCTTTTTTTCTTTTTTCTTAATATGTATACTTTTATTTGTGTATAGTTTGTTGGCAAGATATACTAGTTTTGTATGAACATTTTTTAAGGAAAAATTAGTAATATTTTCTAAAACATATTATGTTAATTCGATTTAATTTAATCAGTTTATGTATGTATGTATGTAAAGGAACATTATTTGTTCTAGCAGACTTATACATAAATACAAACAGTCTAACAGTATTACACTGAAATCGTTAAGCCGGTCCTGTGAAAAATTATTTTATCCGGACTATAATTATCAGTATAACAAAAATAAACATTAAAATTTTTTTTTAAATACATATTTATTATAAAGTCAGTATTAAACTAGCAGTTTAAAATTTTAATTTTCTTGAAAAATTAAGTAGAATAATTTTTAACACGTTAGTTGTCGTGCATGCTGTAAAGCGTAAAGTGAAACTTGACCAATTGCCACACAACGCTGTACCGCGTCAATAATTCCATATAAAATGTATTAACTAGTTGTTAAAATAATGTACGAACTGTACATTTCGTTATCATAAGTTTGATCCTCAACATGATAATCAGATTTTAGTTATCAATTATCATGTATATTACAATTTGATGGTACCATCACAAATTTTTAAATTTCAGTTTTTGTTATTGTGTATATACCTACCATAAAGTAATTCATTTATAAATTTAAATAATTAATAAATTGTTATCATATAATACTGACTTTATTAAAGCAGGTAAGGTTTTGTTTTTTTATTCGTACTATACTATTTATATTGTTTATATTATACATTTATACAATCATAAATTTCTAATCAGTATAGGGTTGACCGGGGTAGCAGAAGCTTGCAATAAATTTATTTCTACAATTTTTGTTATTTTTATTTAACCTTGATTTTTTGTACAAATTTAAGTTATGGGTAACTTGCAAACAAAGGGCAATTGTGAACTCTAAAGTATGATAAAAAATTTTCAAAGTGGGGTAAATGTGAACAATTTGAGTTGGGCTTTATTCTTATGTACCTCAACTTCTCTTGTAATGCATTCTAAATAATTTTTCTGATGGCATTCACTTTTATCCCAAAATTCATAAGATTTGCAAAACCGTGCCGGGGAAATGTAAATGGCTTATAAAATTTTTGTTTTTCATACGAATTTGCTCAAAATTTGTGTGGTGCAGCCTGAATAATATAGAATTAAAAATAAATCAACCATAATGTGATATATAAAATAAAAAATACTTAAAACAACGCTTTTATCTCAATTTATAAAAATCCATTCACAATTACCCCGGTCAACCCTAATCAAAATCATATATTACAATTAGTCGACAGCACAGAATTTTGTCAACAGCATTCTAATGCGATCCGTTGTATGTGTATACTTTTATTATAGAGCTGATTGTGAGTGTTGATGTTTCAGTGGTTGATGAGATGGTCGAACCGTGTGAAAATTTTTTGCTAACAATAATAAACAAGCTTCCTCATATTATAGTACACTATAAATTCAATTATGTTAACACATTCAAGAAAAATTGTTAGAAGCAACTTTTATATTTTTCTGTAAATATCTAAATGTTAATTTATTCACAGTATTATTTTTTTTTATTATTATTTCATTTTAAAACAAGTTGGGCAACTAGAGAGTTATCAATTTACCTTTAATTTAACATTTATTGGGGAAAAATTTCTAATAGGAAAATAACCCTAGCGTGGATTTTTAGTGTACTTGTAATTTGTTTTTATTATAAAACTGAGGAACAATATTTTTCAATCTAAACCATTCAAGTGCAGCTCAAATAAAAATGTCAAAATGATTAATGAATGAATATAGTCTTGTCTTTTTTGTAAGATATATTTCCCTCTTTGTTTCCTTTGGCATGTTAACATGCCAATGGCACTGAATGGGCTAATAAACTAATAGCTACTAATACTATTTTTATTACATTTATAGACTCAACAATTAAAATTCATTTTCTCGTCTGTTGATAATCAAAAGAAAAATGTTTTTGATTTTTAAAAAGTTACTTACAACCAAAAGGAATTTTCTTTTGCGAAATTGTAATTTTTCATCTTTTTGTGTTTTGAATTTTTAGTGCAGTTTATAAATTTTGCTTTTAATGTAATTTGTTTGTTATTATTAAACCGATTGATGGAGGATGTCAAGTAAAACTTGATTATTGTGACACTATGCTCCATGCTGTACCATGTTTAGTTTTCTATATAAGTGTATAAGTGGTTAAAACAGTGTATCAATTGGCCATTTAGTTAAATTTTTCGTGATTTTCATAGCGCTAAATCAATATTGTGTAATGCTGTTTTTATATTGCCAAAGTTATGTTTTTTGTAATAGTCGTAATGTTGTTTTGTGATATCAAAAACTATAAAAGTGCAAAAACCTAAAGTAATATTTCACAAACATATTTTAATCAGAAATTGTGAAAAACGGTGTTGACTTTTTTTTGGACGATGTAGTACAAATTAGTTCAATAGATAGTAATACGACTAAATACCTACGAATGTTTACACAACCTGGTAAAAAAAACAAGATCTAATTTTTATTTATTTTTTTTTATTATTTAAAAAAAGATTACTATGCAGGATGTGAATAACTGTAGTTTGGTCAGAGGCGTATTCAGGGAAATTTATATTAAACGACGAGCTGGCTGGGATGCGATTTTTTCAGATAGCGAATTCCGAAAAAAAAATTATGTCTTCGGCAATTATACACCGAGATAAACCATCTGTTAAAAGGAAGAGAGTTATTTCCTTTACACCCTGTATATATATATATATATATATATATATATATATATATATATATATATATATATATATATATATATATATATATATATATATATATATATTTCTCTGAGTGGCCAACTAAGTTATATGTATGTATGTATGTTCGTCGGCTTATGGATAAACCAGTGAATTTAAAATAATAGACACTGCTGCGCTTAACAATGAAGCCTGACTGGGTAAAACACTATTTTCCAAAAAAAATTGTTTCGATGAATAAAGGTGATCTTAGACTTTACAATAAAATTGGAAAAGTTCCTTTCTTTAATTGTTCCTTTGCTTGAGAATTGTTAAAAACGACTTTTTTCATGAAAACTGCTGCTTCATAGCTTTAAAGCATTAAGTCTGGCCTAGTAAAAAACTGTTTTTATGAGACAGACCAATATTTATGATTAGAGGAGACATTAAACTTCATTTTAAAAAAAGAAAATAGGAGGTGTTTTATAGGATTAATTTAATTAAAATAGGAGACCTATTTTAATTAGTGAAAATTTTCACTAATTAAAATAGGTCTGTCAGACATTAATTATCAAAATATGCCAGACAGACCGATTGTTCAGTAAAATATATATAATTTGCTATAACATATGTAAATTTCAGCGAGGTGTTATGTGAGGTAGATTTGACGTTATTTTCGGCCATTTAAAAAAATTTTTAAAAATAGAATTTAACAAAAACTTAAAGGTCTGGCGTTCATTTCTTATTGTCAGCATTAGTTACTATCGATTTAGCTTTTTTAATTTTAGTTGTTCTACCCGGTATGATTTTGTACTATCGGAGTTTGGACTATTACATCTTAGGATTATATTTATTATGTTCAATATAGCAATTAGTCCATTTTGACACACTGACTAAAGAGTTTGGTCAAAAGTATGCTTTTTTTTACTAATTAAGGATGTCAGGATAAAAAACCATATCATAAAGATATTGACGTCAATAGTATCAGCAAGGTTGTAGCTATGGGCAGGAAGTTGTAATATCTTAAAAGTAAATCAAGTAGGCTTTAGAAAAAACCACGGATTCGACCACATTTTTACAGTGAATGCTGTAATTGAAAATTATTTAACAAGGGGACGGCAGAGCCTTGAGGTCGGCGATTTGGCTGAATTTTTTTTTGGTGATAAAGTACACTTAATATGTTAATATACTAAAATAATAGTGCTCATTATTCAGAAAAACTTGTAAAAAAAATAATTAAAAAATTTTAACGCAACTGGTCATACAACACAGTCTAGTGGCATAGACATTGAATAGTTAAACTGTCATGTGTTCAAAACCGACTCTGTTCAACAAAACCTTTCTGTATTAATTTTTTTTTTTTTTTTTAATTAACAAGTTTTATTTATTTATGAAACATTTTATTTAAAATATGTATGTATTTGTAACGAATCTCTAAATATAAAATAAGTACTTAAAACTTTAATTTTTTCAAAAATTTTCAGTTGTAATTTATTTATGTTTTGTCGAATTTTAACGTTTCTGTAAGTATTGTGTTAAACAGTGACTCATACATTTATTTAATTAAACTAGATTAACTTTGGATTAGTTATGTAATTTAAATTTTTTTTACACAATGTATTTTTTTTATAGGTATATGAAATTATTTTAGTCTGTGCGTAACGGATACAAAGTACCCTCAGCTGGAAAGGACATCGCGTGAACACTTGCTCGGACAGCCAGGCCGTTCTCAATGCCCTAAAGGGCGTCAGAGCAATGTCCAGATTGGTACGTGAGTGTCAAGAAATGTTGGATCAATTCTCAGCCCATTGTCCAGTTCCCTTGATATGGGTACCAGTCCATACGGTAATAGATGGGAATAAGGGACCAGATACTTTAGCTAAGCGAGGCTCAACACAACTTTAAATAGGTCCAGAGCCGGCCCTCGGAATAACATTCCAGAGAGTGAGATGTGGATGACTGGGCTAAGAAACAGCACGCTCATCTCTGGAAAGTTTGTATAACAGCTAGACAGTCCCAGACTTTAGTGCAATCCTGAGTTTCTATGAGGGACTGCGCATTAGCTAGTCCTCCTTGGATGCCGTGGCTTATAGTGGGTCCGTATTTAGTGGCCTACGTGCAAAGAGAACTTTGAATCCTGACCCACTTACAGCATTCAATCATTCATATAAGAAATTCAAAATTCAAATATAATTCTGATTTTTATTAGTTAATTTTTCCATAAATAGAAAATTGCAATAATAAAATTTTGTATACTAAGGATATCGCCGGATAAGAATGGCCGATTGGCCCCTTGATGAGATTTTCCACGACACTCTGGTTACTAGAAGAGCAGCTCGCAAGAACTCTTGTGTGCAAGTTTCAGCTTGATATCTTGGATAAATTATTTCTGATAAGTAATAGGTATCAAGGCCATAATTTTTTAATCTCTATATATCTCGTAAACTATTATAGATATAAAAGAACTTGAATTTTTATATATTTTTTAAAAATATTTACGACTGTAGACAATCGTAGAGAATTCAAGAAAAAGAATAGGAAGATCTATTAGTAGGATTAAACTAATAAGAAATACTGTATGTTTCGTTAAAACAAACTGGTGCAACACTGTCAAAGAGGAGAAGCCTGAATGAAAGCCATCATGAAAGGAAGGTGAATCATTCCCAATTTTATTGTTAATATGTTGTGCGCCATTGGACACTCAGTACCAAGTAAGTCGAGAAATTTGGCGTAAGAATAATTCTGTAGGGGGTTTCGCCATATAGTGGAAATTCAGTTATAATACTTTTTTTACACACATATAATACAGAACTAATAATAAAAATGAAAAAAATGTTTTTGTATTATTTTTATTATTTTTTTTTTATTAAATTAATATTTTATACAACTTTACTACTAAAATAAGTAGAATTATTTACAAAATGTTAACACAAATATATAATTTTATAACCAACCCTAGTGAACTAAATAATTTATTTCAGTCTCTTATATGTAATAAAATTGTTATTTCCAGATTCCTTAATTATTTACAAATACAAATTTAGGAATGTCGAAAATAAAGTTATCACCTTAAAAATAACTTTATTTACACAATATCTAATGCCTCTAGTCGTATGTCCGATAAAATAGATATAAATGTTTTTCGTAGCTACTCAGTCATTTATTTTTTAAAAATTTTTTTAAACTTTTTTTCTGCTACACTAAAGTTTCGTTTTAAATCGTCTCGTAGTAGCAAAAAATATAATTAATTAAAAATTATTTTAGTTAACTAGAGTAGTATGTCACTTAAACAAATTTGTACTTAGTTCAATTTTTAATTTACACAATTTCGGCATTTGCAAATGCGCTTGCACATGAAATTTTCGGCGATTTTGGTCTATGTAGAAGTATTATTTATACTCTTATGAGACAATCTGATACTAGGGTATCTATCCAATTTTCCTGCATTTTCTGTCTTATGTCGGTGTGACGACAGATTCTCTCAAGACAGTTATTTATTCTAATTTTTAAAATATTTTTATTATACAGTTTTTCATTTAAATAACATGTGTCATGATATAGTTTAGTAAGAGTTTTAAAATACGGCCTAAATCGTACATTTTAAATAGGATGATATAGAGAATACGGATAGCTTAAAAGATAAAATTAACTTTGTTTCGTGTCATTTGTACAAACACCTCGGTGAAACCTTGTGACGAGAGAGGTTACGAGAGTTATGATTAAAAATTTGGAAATTGGAATGAAAATTAATTCCCTAATACATACTTATTGGGGGCAACAAATGTACAACAGTTCTACAGTTTCAATAGTTTAAGCAATAGGGTATTTAGGTTATCGTAACAAGTTTAAAATATAAGATAATATTCATTCCAAATACAAAGTTTAAAATGTAACAAATATTTAACTATAAAATGGAGTTAAACTCCTATTTAACATTTGGTCGAGTATTGCGTAGGTCTTACAGTCATTCGCAAATGCAATTTACTGTTCTCTGTAAATGAATAAAAACTGAACTAAAATAAAGGTCACAATATACATCGATATTATTCCCCAAGTACCAATGAAAAAAGAACTGTTTACAATTAATTAATTACAAATGTATATGAAAATTACGGATCTAAAATAAAGGAAACAATATTTTGCAGGATTCGGTAATAGGTTCGGTAATATTTCCACTGTAAAACAAGTTTGATTTCTCAAGAATTTTTAGTTTTAGGTGATCTTTAGAAGTACAAAATTTGAAAGGACAATGGGCAAAACTCTATGGGGACCTGCCCCCTAGCGCCCAAGGTTGAGACCGGTGCCGATCGATAGCCCTGGTCAAGTAGTCCAACTTTGTCAATGGGTACGTTCACGGAGAACTTGGTCTTCAAAAGTTATAGGGCGTCAAATGTACAAAAAGTCTCCACGTGGTCACCAACGACATACTCTGTATAGGTACAAATGGGTTATGAGACATGTCGTGGGTCGGCTTATCACTGTGTAAAACCACTTTCCTGGCAAGTGGCCTAACCTCGTTTTTTCACGTGGCCTATGGCAGAAGACGTACCGAGCGGCTTCAAACCTGTACATTGGGAGTATCCGAAGAGAAGTTCGGGAGTCCTACCAGTGGCGATTTCTGGCAGACCCCTTGGTAGATTACCGAAATAAAGTAGTCCAAAGTGCATCCTCCCGAAAGGGACTCTAATGCCCGTTGCAGGTCAACACACATCGTTTCCTTAAGAAATGGCCAGGTGGAGTATGCAAAACCTACTGCACGTCAGAACTTTTGAAGGCCAGGTTCTCCATACCTAAAATGGGTATATTTGTGACCTACTAGGAAGGGGCTTTCAGAAAATACATATCTTACCAGTGGACGCTAGGGGAAAATTTTGCGTATTGTCCTTTTGATTTTTAAGGGAATTCTTTGCTTTACCTCTATTTTTCTTGTTTCTGTTACTTTTATTTTTGTTACTTTACTATTTTTCTTGTTTCTGTTATTTTCTATTATTTCCAAAAAACCTTTTTTTGTGTTAAAATTAATTTTTTGTTTTACATAAATTGAGTATACCTGTACTATTATTAATATTCCGTAATCATAGATCAAAAATAGTTTTAAATAAAATATATATATATATATATATATATATATATATATATATATATATATATATATATATATATATATATATATATATATATATATATATTCACTTAACTACTAACAGTAGAAAATGTTTTTGGAAATATGAGTAAAACGGTTTCTGTTTGTTTTCTATCGAATTAATCAAACATCACAAGTCTTGAAAGGAAATTGAATTGAATAGTATTACTTTCAGTTGGGAATTAAATGTAGACTCGGTTTCACAATATCACTTTTTAGATATAGTACTCTCTCTCAATACCACCGGCTACAGAAACGGCAGGGAATGTTTCACCGAAAAATATTACTCACACTTTTATTCTATATTTCACTCCTTAGAAATGATACTCGATTCTCTCAATATCGCTACTTCTATTTTCAGCCAATTAAACTCTTCTTTCAACGATAATTAATGAAATTGTACATTTCATGAATAGCGGTACCGTAAAACACCCTATCTTTACCATAATTTTCAAATCAAATTTGAATAAAATAAAGACGGTACTAATTTAGTTATATTTAACTGTTTCAATAGAATAAACTGATAAAAAAATTTGATCTAACTCATAAATAAATTTTCCAGAAACTTAAATTACTAGTCAAAAAAAAAAAAAAAAAAAAAAAAAAAAAAAAAAAAAAAAAAACAGTAAGAAGCTCAAATGTCGAGGAGTTCCTAACTTTACCATATTATTACTAATTCATATTTTTTTAGTCAAATATAAAAGATATTATCAAATTTCTAAATATACCATTGTTGTTCATAATTTTTTGTGAATTCCAAATAATATCTAACAATAATACGCAGTTATTTCGAAATTTTCAACGAGAAATCTAGTTGCGATAGAATTATGTTATGAAAACGTCAAATACAGCTGTTTTCACCAGGGATGTACAAAATCAATAAAAATTAATAAAACAAAATGCCAGAAACAAAAAAAATAAATCTTGTTTAAAAAAAATAAAACACAATGTTACATATTTGATATTATAAACTGACTAAGTAACAAAATCAGAAATAAAAAACAAAAACAATTGTCTATTAAATCAATCAATGTTCAATTTCAATCAAATTGTCTAACTTACAAAATCAGAATCTTTTTAACCAAAATAAGATACTCAATTTTATTCTCTATTGTTCACATTTGGATTCCAAATTGTTTTTCAGTGTATAATGTTGTAATTTGTTTACTTTTTACCATATCAGTTGCTAGATTTAACATTTTGCAGAATAATTTTTGTATGTCCTTGCACCAATTTTCTTCTTATGATGTTTACCAGACATTTTGTATAAATGTAAACCTATAACAATGTTTTTATACTTTAACACTATGAAGCCCGAGCACTTTCACAGTAAACTTCCCCGGAAGCCGACAATATTTCTAAGCAAATTTTATGTAAACAAGTACATAATATGATTCCACAAAACACTAAAGGATTCAACATGTATGTGTTACTTATGCAGGTCAAAAGATGAGTATATGCACACACTGATGTTTAATAACACACATATGCATACAAGCATACAACACACACATACATACATATGTGGATAAAAATATTATTGTATAAACAAACCTAGATATTTTGATGATTTGATGAATGATGATAAAACATATTATGTATATTTATATGTACAAAAAATGAAAAGTGTCCGGTACGTAGTACATAATAAATTATTTTTATAAGAATACATAAGAACACATAATATAAAATCTTTTTTATAAATATTTTTAAGTGTTTTGTTTATTATTCTAAATATTGATCACGGTCGGCCTCTGAGGATGTTTTGTTTGGTTTCGGATGCAGAAGCCATGGGACTAAAAGTGTTAATATCTCAATTCGTGTAAAAATATAATGCAATTCGTATATTTTTGACAACTCTGACTGTTGGCAGCGCTGACTGGTAAAGTTGGGATTTGTTAAAGGACTTTAATTTTACCAAATTTGCTATAATATTACCTAAACGAATTATTCGATAATGCACAAATAAGGAAACGTAAAAATCATTTTATATACTTACGAGGTTATGTAAGTTTTCATATGATGAAATTATCTATGTCACTTGTATATTTTTTGAAATACCAAGTAAAGTTTGCACACTTGCTTAAAACCAAAATGTACCATAAGAACTAAAAAAATCCAATGAAATTGCGGCTGGCAATGCCAGAAAAACTTATATAACACCAGTAGTTTGTTAGAAATATCTCTATCATTAAAAAAAAAAACTGCTACAGAATATATAAACTATGAAATTTTAATTTTTTTAAAGTAAAGTGTGGTATGGTAAAGTTAGGTTTAATAGGTAAAAAGATAGGGTGTTTTACGGTATTGGGAGAGTTCTGTTTCAAATCTTAATTCGCTGGCACGCGGGACTAAAGGGGAAATGAGCTTCCAACATGAATAGAGCATGGCGTTATTGAGAGAGAGTATTTATTGACTCTGTAATTGATCAATGATTGACACTGGTATTTTATCGGATTAACCACATTATTTTCAAAAACGGAAATTGTAAATTTTCTATAAACTTGAATTCTACAAGCATTTTCGCAATTTTTTGGTAAGTTAAAAAAGAAAACATTCGAAATACACTTTTTGCATATTAAAGAAACCGAAAATGACAAGTATTTTTCGAATATTTTCTAAGTTGGGTAAATTATATTGTTTCTTTTCACTGGTACTTTTTAGTCGAATTTTTCCTTGAAAAAATTAGACTTATACAGTCTATACGACAAGAACGGAGAGAGGCGAGAGTAGGGGCGCTATCCGTTTTCGGACCCGTAGAACACGAATATGTAGAAAAAAAGAGTCCACATTACTCCCCCCCCCCGACTTCTCCCATTTTTACATCGGAATTGAATGCTATTGTTAAATGTGTTTTAAATGCATTATTTTTATTCTAAATACAAGTAGGCGAATAGTAATTTTTAAAAAATTTAAAAAAAAAGTAAATATAATTCTTTAACAAATGAAATACATACATATTAAGTAATTTAAAAATGTTACTAAAGTCATTTATGTTTATTCATTCATTCATGTTTATTTATAAATTAGGAATTTTGGATTTTTATTATTTATAAAATAGAAATTTTGGATTTTTTTGGAAAGAAAAAATATCCTCATAAAAGCCTTCCAGTTTACTACTTAAGTTCCTTTTTTAATATTTAAAAATAAAACACAAAGGCAATTGGCGGATAAGCATGGGTAGAAATGCCCTCGCACGAATTGTGTTGGCTTTTTCCCTGTTAACTGCTATCGGCACAAAATTGAAATTTACTGAGATTCGGCGCTTAAAAACTTAAAACCTTTTTTTAAAGCCCCGATCAACCGGACACTCATCATCAGTTTTGAAACCACCAAAATGACAAATCGCTTGTGGACTTTCAATTACATTTCGCTTGTAGACACTCAATACCGAAGATGAAAGGAAAAATTCGACTTCCGTGATGGGGCTCCGCTGCTCACGGCGTTTTTTTATTATTTTTACGTTTATTTAATTTTAATATTTATAAATAAATTTAAATAGTTAAGTCCAATTTTTCACTTATCGATAACAAAACATCAATAGGGCTGTTCTGGTTCTGGGAATGACGTGGCACATCAAGAAATTTGTTCTTTGGTTTTTAGTTTTCAAGCACTCATGTTATTTTAAATTCAGCTATGACCGCAACTATTGGTATTTTGTCAACGTTTAGTTGTAACTTTGATATCCAATATTAATTTCTAAAGTAAGGAGGTCGTCCCGGTGTATATGTACTCATTGGAATCCCTCCACCATTTGTATGCTTATAAATTTCCCCTTGATCATAATCCACGTCGTAGTAAATTCCACTTTGATTCTAAAATAAATTTGATTTTTAGAGAAAATAGTTAATCGATTAGTCAATTCTTATAAAAACTTACTGCTACACTACTTCTACTTTTAGGTCTTGGCACTTGAAAATTTCTTCCTAACAAATCTGTTCTATCTTCTTCTTCACTAGAACTACTATTATCTGCTGACACTTGTTGATTTGTATTACTTCGAGTATTTACTCCATGAACACTGGCCGCACGTTGTTGTGCTGCCATCTGTAATCCTAATCTTGGTAACGGTACAGGCGGTGCTAACGTACTGTGCATTGATAATGTGGGATAGCCTCCGAAAAGTGCTGAAGATGGCCGTGTTATACCACCTGCGGTAACTGGTTCAGGCTGCTAACATTAGTATTTGTTTTAAATAAAAATATTGAATTACGTTAAATGTAAGTATTAAAATAAATAAATAAAATATATTACAGCATAATGGTTTGCTTGCGCCATGACATCGGCTAAATGAGCCCATCGCATGCGATCTTCTAAGGTCAACTGGTATGGAGGAGGCCCTACTACAGGAGTCTTTACCGTTCCTCCAGTTCCTGCCGCCATGTATCCAAACACAGGACTTCCTAAGCCACCCAATCCACCAGCAGCTGCAGCTGCTGCTTTTTGTTCTCGATTCCATTTTCTACTCCACATTACTAAACAAACTAACGTTAATCCTATTATAATGATTGCTGCTATGCTAGCACTAACGGCAACAGTGACAACTTCGCCATCAATTTCACACTGTGAACCGTAGAAGTTTCCTTGACATCTAGAAGAGTGAAAAAGTCAATTTAATCTTCGTAAAAATCGTAAAATTTTAGGAAGGATAAATTTTTTTTACTTACACGCAAGTTTGTTGGCCTTTTTCGTATTTACATTGTCCTCTATTGTTACAATAAGATGTTGGACAACTTTCACATTTTCTGCCAGCGCGTGCTCGATTATCTTCCCAAGGATCTCGAAAACCAGGTTTACATTGACAAGTAAATCCGCCAAATATATTAGTACAGATTGCATCAATGTGACAGTCATTTAAATCCGGGCTCGAGCATTCATCGAGATCTATTTAGTAATATACGTATAACAATAATTCTCAATAGTAATTTTTTAGAAATAATAAATAAGTTCCTTTTCCTACCTCTTAGGCCTGAAACGGATCCGGCTGGTATGTCAACCCATAAAGCACTGTTGCCAATATTATTACTCCTTCTCTGAATGGCACCGAGCAAATGTCGTTGAATATCGCCTTTGACTTGCGGTCTTACAGTTTCACTGTCTTCTTCCAAATGTATGGTCATGTTTACAAATACGCCTGCAGTTCCCGCGGCTGGATCACCTTTGTAAATATTATTCACTTTAGCTTCCAAAAAGTCGTCACTAAAAGGTGTCATTGACATAGCAGAATCAATTGCGCGGCTAGCTTCATAAGCCAACTGCCGATATTCATCGCTATCCTTATTCGATAATTTTGGATCCCACATAATTCGTCTCTCATACATTTTGTCAACCCTTAAGGACATTAATATGGCAACAACACGGCGGCAAGGCTCGCGATGTTTACGTCGTGAATATCCTGGTCTGCAATGGCATGACGAAACACCCATATCGGTGCGACACATTTCTTGTTGTGCGGCATCACACGTTGAGTCATCTCCAACAATACAAGTATCAATTCTAACTGTAGGTTGTGGACGTTTTCCAAATAGAGGTCGTCTAGGAATCGATGGTTTAACTGAACCCGAGGGACGATTTGTTATTCCTGGTTGAATATTCTCTTGAGGTATTGCATAACCAGTTCCAGTTACTTGAATAATGTTGTCAGTAGCTGTTTTTGTTGGTTTAATATTTGGATTTGTTCTTGAAGTAGAAGAAATTTGTTGAGTAGCATCTCCAAACAAATTTAAGTATGTTCGTTTTCCATCAATTGATACAAATCCTTCTGTACCAGAAGACGATGTTATAACATCCGCATTCGTTGGAGATACGTGTACACCATCTATATCAACTAAAAATTCTTTCAGCTCTTTAGCAGGTAAGTCAAAAAAATGATTATATTTATTTTGGATCACCAGCGCCCAGATATATAAACGGATGATACTCGTTTATAGTCCTATGTGGGTCTCAGCCAACAATAAGTGTTAACTATAAAGTGAGCAACTATAATGTTAGCATGCTCATGGCTAGAATGTTCATATCATATATAAATTGTCAATTTTTGAATGAATTATTGATCCATATCCAAGCACTCAAGTAGGTTATAATTTCCGAATAATTAAAGTCAAGTACAGTAGAATTTTAACTAAAAGAAAGAGCATAAATTCCTCTTAGTTACAATTTAACTCTTTTTATTATTGAATATAAAAGATATATAATTATCTCTCTTTCACAATTTATCTCTTCTTATTGAATATAAAAGATATATCTCTCTTTCACAATTTATCTCTTGTATTGAATATAAAAGATATATAATTATCTCTCTTTCATTTATTTGTCAGTGTTGCCTTGGTTAACATTTAAAATATTTGTAGTCCCCTTACCTCAGAATTCCCCTTAAAAAACTTTCTTTTAGTTAAAATACTACTGTACTCAAGTAGATATTGGTTTTGGGCAAAAATTTAATACTTTCTGTGGTTAATTTGTCGTACATTATATGAAACTGACTTATTTATGATGTACCTAAGCACTCTAACCTTGAGCATGCTTGGATACTCATTTTATAATTTAATATGTATTTGACTTACAATTAGCTTAATTGTCATTATATCTGAAAAACATTCTGTTGTATGAACATTGTTTTTATGTGTAAAGTGAATATGAAACTTTTCCGCAACGCTCTTAAAATATAGATGTCATTACTGATTTAACTGCTATGCAGAGAACCTATACGGGATTTTAAAATCAATAGATCAACAATATTGAATCCATAATTTACAACTTATGGTTGTAATATTTTTAAACATGAAGCAGAGAGTTCTACTTCAAGATTAATATTTAGGATTACAGTGACTTTAT
This sequence comes from Brachynemurus nebulosus, assembly GCA_035578155.1. Taxonomy (NCBI): domain Eukaryota; kingdom Metazoa; phylum Arthropoda; class Insecta; order Neuroptera; family Myrmeleontidae; genus Brachynemurus; species Brachynemurus nebulosus. The sequence continues at coordinate 307,815 of JAPWDM010000027.1, forward strand.
AATGTACTTGATATTGATCCATTGAAAGTAATAGACTAATAGCCACGTAAAAGTTATAGATCAAGAGCCCGTATGGTATGAAAATCCCCGTCATGGAAGACCCTCATAATTTAAGTGTAATTAGAAAGTAAATATCCCCAAAAATATAAAAACGTCGGTCGCCCATAATTAATCCTGGACAAATTGCCATAATTAAGCGAATTATCGGAAATACATTTTTTGACGTTTTAAATTGTCAAATAATTTCAAAAAGTTAATAATCAACAATTTGTTTCATAGTTATAAAAAAAGTAAATAGTTTTTCCCTAGCTACAAAATAATATAGTTCAAGAGCCCACGACTCTTTGTCTATATGTATTTTGTACAAATATACGAAAAAGAAACGTTCTTTCTTTATGGTGGTAATGGCGGTATATCGCAAATGGTATTAGCTGTATTACCGTCATAAAATATGCGAATGAAATTTATGTGGAATATAAATAAAAGTATATAGTTTCACAATATAGGTCGCCAGTACGATACTTTGAAGTAGGTCGCTGGAGTATTTAATAAAAAACCCCGTAACACCTATATATTATGAAACTATACACTTTTAGCGAATTTCCAGAAATTCAGCTATTCCAGTAGGTCTCATGACACGACTTGAGCCCGGGAATATGGCAGAAATTTGTTTTGAGGTCCCTAGAAACCAAAAATAATATTCACTAAAATTTATATATATATATATATATATGTGTATGTATTTATGTATCAGCACGATAACTCTCGAACGAAATGTCCTAGGTTTACCAAATTTGGTGAGAACGTTGGAAATCCAAAAATCTTGGATGAGTTCTTCAGCCAGACACGTCGGATGCCAGGAACATTGTTTTTGTTCTTGCAAAAAATTAGTTTTTTGCCAAAATTTGCTATAATTTACAAGTTTTTGCCACATTTTTTTACACCATTGCAAAGACGGAAAAAAATCACAAAAAAAAGGTTTTTGAACTATTATTCTAGGTTAGGTAGTTTTTGAGAAAATAAGAAAAAAAGGTCAGTAGAGGAATTGGACAGTTCTGGACCCTCCATCCGATTTTTTTGAGCGGAGGAGGTATCACTTCAAAAAATGAAATACACTAGATATGATAATTTTCAGGTCATTGACACTTCAAAATATTACGAACGCACTATATATATATATATATATATATATATATATATATATATATATATATATATATATATATATATATATATCCGCACGATAACTCAAGAACGAAACATCTTAATTCCGGACGGAAAAAAGTCACATAAAAAAGGTTTTTGAATTATTATTCTAGGTTAATTAGTTTATTGCTTGAAACCAATAAGCAATAAAGTTCTAAACAAGGTTATTAGCATAGAACACTAGAAGCCAACTAATATCAAAAAAGTGTAATTCGCTTGGAGCCATTTGTAGGCCTGTCACAGCTTAAGGCATGTAGTGAGTCGGTGTCCGTCGCCAAACGCAGAGTGCATTGTAATACATTGTTAGACATTGTTACTTGAATTGGACCGGTTGGTCTGTCCTATAATACGTGTTTTGTAGTAGTGTGTGTGAATACGCACACAGAAGCAAACAACAAACTAACACAATTGCAAACAGTGTGTACCTACACAACATAGTGGAGAGATTTTACGTCACCCACTGATTACAAGTGGAACAGAGACGTAGACATTCTAGTCTGACCCCTTGGTTATTAGCTATGTAGGGTAAATGGTATAGTTATTGGACAGTTAAGAAAAATTTTCAAAACAAAGTACAGAAAAAGTACGTGTTGTAGCTTTATTTTTAACGAAAAAATTCATAAATAAAGTAAGACCTGTCTATTTTAATGTACCATATAAAACTTTCATATTACATATTGGTAAGTCTCTGAAAAAAAAAATACCCCTGTCGCAGCATCCTGCATAACATAGCGAATTTCCATTTACAAAAGTACGTTTTTCTCGGAAACTAGTTGATATAGAGTAATTGTAAATAAAAACACCTTCTTTATGTGATTTTTCCGCCTCATTCCGCCAAATTTTTTTCACGAAAAATGTCCAAAACACCGTAAACGTTTTCACGAAATTTCTTAAAAATAAGATGTTTCGTTCTTGAGTTATCGTGCGGACACTTAGTAAACATATATATAAATGTGTCCGCACGATAACTCAAGAACGAAACATCTTATTTTTAAGAAATTTCGTGAAAACGTTTACGGGGTTTTGGACATTTTTCGTGAAAAAAATTTGGCGGAATGAGGCGGAAAAATCACATAAAGAAGGTGTTTTTATTTACAATTACTCTATATCAACTAGTTTCCGAGAAAAACGTACTTTTGTAAATGGAAATTCGCTATGTTATGCAGGATGCTGCGACAGGGGTATTATTATCTATATTCCACATAAATTTCATTGAAATATTTTATGACAGGGCGATTTACCGCTAATACGATACTTTGAAGTAGGTCACCGGAGTATTTAATACAAGACTCGGTAAGGGCGACCTATATATTATGAAACGATACACTTTTATCTACTCGTATATTTCACATTATTGCGATGTTTTATGACGGAGATATCGTCAATACCGTTTGTGATATACCACCAATACCGTCATTCTGAAGTATTTAATACAAGATGCGGTAAGGACAGCCTATATATTATGAAATTATACATATCTATTTGTGTTCCTTATAAATTTTATTAGGATGTTTTATGACGAAAGTAACGTCCTTTTTCGTATATTTGTGCAAAATACACATAGACAAAGAGTCGTGGGCTCTTGAATTGTATTATTTTTGGGAAATAATTATTTGAGCAGTGTTTTATACATTTGGTCAGTTACCTTGGTCAGTTAAAAATTTAAACGGTCAGTATTATATTTTTTTAGCAGTATTAAATCAACTAGAGCAGTAAAACGTGGTCAGTAATAAAAATGAATTTATGGTTATTTATTTTTTCCTACAATGGTCAGTAAAATAAATAAATGGTCAGTAAAATAACTAAACGGTCGGTTAAATAAATAAATGGTCAGTAAAATAACTAAATGGTCAGTAAAATATCTATACGGGCAGTTAAATAAATAATTTGCCAGTTCCTAGAATACAATAAAAGTCAAAAGTTATTTTGGTTGAAAATAGTGTGAAATTTGAGCCAAAAATGATGAATATTTTGCGATAGCGCAGCGCGAAAATTAATGTTTTGTTATTTTGTTTTATGAAAAATGCAATTAGGAGGCTAGCAAAATAAGACTAGTCTAAGAATACTTATCCTAAAGGACCTAAAGGAATTATGTTTTCAATGAAATATATTTCAATTATATTATAATATATATTCATTGAAATTTTATAATTGAATTTCAACAATTAAAATGCGAATTTTTTTACCGTTAACAAAATATGGTTGAAAAGAAATTCATATACAGAGTGTTTCCAACAACCAAGGACACATAAATTTTGATACAACTCTTTATGTTTGTAAAAGTTTACATTTTTTTTTTCTAAATATCTATTGTTAGCTTCAATTTTAATAATAAAAATTATTTAAATATTTTTTACGGCTTTAGTATTTATAAAACCACCTATTTCAAGATTTTTAACTAACCAATTTCGATTTAATAACTGCTCAAAAGTTACTGACCAATTATTAATTTTACTGTCCAATTGAATTTTTAACAAGCCAAGTATATATTAAACTGCTCATTTGAAAATATTCTACTGTCCCTTTCTATTTTTTTTACTGCTCACATTTTACCGCCAAATCTGTTATTAAACTTACCGTTTATATTTTCTTACTGACCAAAACTGTAATTTTCTACTGACCATTTAAATCATTGCCATTATTTTTTAGCTTGGAAAAAACTGTTTACTTTTTTTATAACTATGAAAAAAATTGTTGATTATTAATTTTTTGAAATTAGTTGACAAATTAAGACGTCAAAAAATGTATTTCCGATAATTTGCTTAATTAGGGCACTTTGTCCAGGATTAATTATGGGCGACCGAAGTTTTTATATTTTTGGGGATATTTACTTTTTAATTACACTTAAATTATGAGGGTGTTCAATGACGGGGATTTTCATAACATTGGCTGTTGGTCTATTAGACTTGTAAGTCACTGTATTTAGAGTTAACCTGAATCGATTAGTATTAATATTACTTAGTTAACTTTGACCTGTATAACCGGTCTACACTACACAAACTTTTCACAAATTCATCCATTCTATATGCCACATTTTGACGCTGCTGGCCCAAAAGGTTTTATAGAAATATAATAGTTCTTTACCTGGTATAACAAACGGTTTTCCTTGATTACTATGTGCTGATGCACCAGGACCTTGTATTGCCGACACAGTAACGTCAAATATATCTCCAGTTTGAGCTGCTCCTCCATTAACTTGTACAGGTCTGGTTATGACTGGTGGTGGTCGTCGATGAACTCCTGGTTTGTAATCAGTGTCGTCCAAAACAATACCGGGTCTTGGTCGATACGGGAAATAAGAAAATCCATTAACATTTTGCGTTGATGATACTAAAAAAAGTAATTAAAACATTTTCCATTTTCAAGCATAGAAATTACTTTGTTGCAAGTATTACCTGATGGATGATTGTTTATAACATTAACTTCACTTGTAGTTGAAGTAATCGCTGTAGTTTTTGAATCCAAACTATTTTTTGTTGTTGTCGCTTCAGTAGATGTAAATGAAGGTAAACCTTCTGTTGGTGTAGATTGGCTGTGAATGTCGCTACCACCAGTGGTTGTAGAATTAATTGTCGACATTATTGATTCAATATCTTTGATCGATGTTTCAAGAACTGGAATTGCTTCTCCAATGCCTTCAATTTCGATATCGGTGGGAATGTCTTCATTCATTTTTTCTGTAACTACTGAACTAGTGGTAATTTCTATAGTTGATATTGCCATTTCAGTAGAAGTAACAGTTGGATTGGGTTGGATGTCACTTGTAATATCGCTAGTGTTCATAATTTTATCAGTCGTTATCATAACTGGCACTGTAAAAGAAGTAGTAGTATTCAATTCTGTGTCTTTTTCGTCGTAAGTTTTAGCAGAAGTAGTTATTTCAGGATATGTTTCAGTAGAAAATGGAGTAATTTTATCTGTTTTTGTAGTATAAGGTTTTTCCTTTTCAATATTCGTGGGCTTCTTTTCTAAAATAGGCTCTTTTATGAATTCGTCTTTATTTATGTTATCAACTGGACTCGATGATGTTATTTCAACATTTATATCTGCAATTTGAGTTTTTGTTGAATTAAATGAAATTAAAATAGTTATTTATGTACCAAGGGTATAAACAGATATTTATACCCTGAGGGCGACGTATTACGGACCCGAGGGCCTCTGGCCCGAGGGTTTGTAAGTCGCCCGAGGGTATACACATTTGTTTATGCCTGCGGTACATACAAACTTTTATATCATACTAGTTCGTTATTGCAATCCAATCTCAATACAAATCAGTATTTTAAAAAATCCGGTTTGAATTAATAACATTGCTATTTTATCATAGTAGACACTATCGTTGGTAGGTGAATGTTGACAAACGTAAATGTTAATTAAAATTGACATAGTGTTTGAAAAATTACCAAACTGGATCGGCTGGGACTCGAACCCGGATCTCTTGGTTACCAGCCAAGCGCCTTACCAACTAGGCCACCGATCACTTGTTCGAGTGCCACTCCAATTGGCGATCTCGCTAAAACATTTTCTCCGAGTTCCTTGTGGTCCAAATATTCCATGGTAAAGAAGACTTTAATAGTAAATAAAAATATTAACATTAATAGATTTGAGCGTTACTTTATGGTATTCCATATTTGTAAATAATAAACAAATATTTTATTTCGCAAAAATACCACTTTTATTTTGAAACTGTGACAATATTGTTTAAAAATAAAAGTGGTATTTTTGCGAAGTAAAATATTTGTTTATTATTTACAAATATTAACATTGCTAATTACCATAAGTTAACGGAATACTTGAAGCAAACTTCAAAAGGCACAAACCAAAGAAGTCTAAAATTCTGTCTAGAGAAGATGTTTTAAAATTTATTCATAAGGCACCGAACGAGACGTTTTTAATGAACAATGTTGCATTAATATTTGGAATATTTGGTGGATGTCGACGGCAAGAACTTGTGAACATGTTAGTTACTCATGTAGAAGATAGAAAATCGGTTTTTGTGGTAAATGTACCAGAGACAAAGACCGATAAAAAACGCATTTTTACCATTATAGATGAGGGTCAAATGAACAGTTTAAAGCTAATAATAGATTATATGTCACTACGGCCACGTGGCTGCTCAGAAAAAAGGCTTTTTCTGACCTATAGACAAGGTCGATGTACTGTACAGCCAGTAGGAAAAAACACGTTTGGAAAAATCCCGTCCATTATAACGAAATGAGAGGCTGGAGCCAGTATGACCACGTTGAAGCGCCATGGTGGATGGAAGAGTACGTCGATTGCTGAAGGATATTTAGAGGATAGTTTATTTTCAAAAAATGAAGTTTCAAGAATGCTGGCAGGTGTACCTTCCGGGTCTGGCGTTTCGGTACAGAAATTTGATACTCAAACAATGAAACATGAATCGTTTGCTGCAGGCAACTTAACTATTACCGGATCTTTTCAGAACTGCCAATTTTATGTTAATTCGTCAAAATAATGTTCATCAAATATTTACATATATTACTATATTCCGTTTGTAATTTCATTAATAAAGGTTATTAAATAACTTAAACAAAAAATTATTTCTCTTTATGCCCGCGCGGGCCATAAAGTGAACTTTATGACCGTGCGGGCATAAAGTACGACATTAGATAGTTGGTAACTAAGCAATAAAAACACAATAATGAACTAGTATGACATAAGAAAATTGAATCTATGCAAATTCTAGTAGCTTACCACTTTCATTTGTATCTGAGTTAAAATCATGGAATGTAAGTTGATCACCAAGGTCATGATAGGTAGCTTCTGTCTGACCAACATTAGTGTTTATGATTGCTTCTTGATTTTCGGTGATTGGAATATGTTGGTGATCGTGCCCCATGTGTTGGTGGTCATTTTCTTGATTTAATGGTTCAATGGAAGTTAAACTTATTTCATCTCCTAGATCTAGGTCTATATCAATTGGTGGCAACGGTTTGTAAGAGGGGATATTTGGAGGATGTCTGACTGGGGGTCTGGGTCGTCTGCGCCAAGGAGGGCGATTGTGAGGCCGGCCGTTAATAGTAGGTCGATGGGCTCCTAATGGAACTATTTGTTCCGGAACAGGTACTCCATTTAAAAATGGTCGAATAGGACCATTTGGCGTGTTTGGATGTGGAAGATCAAATGGATACGGTGGTGGTATTTTTGTGGGTGGGGGAGAATTTTGTTGTGACGATAAGGGTGGTGTTTTTTGATTTGTAGGTGGCGGCGGCAATACACTTGAGCTTGGAACGGCAGGATCTGGTGGATTTACATCAAAATCACTTGGTAACGGTGGTACGTCAGAAATACGTGGTGGTCCCCTATTGTTGATTCTTGTAGAGACAGGTCTATGCGGGCGTGAGATAGATGGTGCTGTATTTGCTTGAACATTTACTTTCCCGTTCAGTAGCTTTACAATTCCTAAAATTTTTATGACAGTATAAAGTGGTAATGTGACTTAATTAGAATATTATTTAAACATACCTGTAATAATATCTTGGATATCTGGATTGGCCTGTCGTCCTCTAGGGATTTCGGTAGCAATATCTCTCTCCGTCGTCATTTCCCTGGCATTCCTTCTCGTCGAAAATCTGGGCTCCTGCAGTGGCAGTGCTTTGCCACGCGGAGCCCTCATGGCTTCCCCCGACTTTGAAGACAGCATAATTTTATTTTTGTTTACGACATGTGACCTCGTTGGACTCAGATGGCGATACAATCCATTTCGCATATCCACATCATTTGTTTCAATGTTTTCATTGATATTTTTTGTAGTGACAAAATGAAAATCGTCCAACGGCTTATCGCCGGCAAGTATTGGTGATGCCGATCGTATTACAATTACATGTTGTGATTGTTCACTATGTTCGTTGGTGTCGTAGGAAATTTGACTTTGGTATAATTGTGTTTGCTCGATACTTTTCTCCGATGTTTCTAATTGTGATTCGTGGTCATATTCTAATTTTGTTGAAGATAATATAATATCTAACGGTTTATTTGTTACTTCAGATGATTTAACATTCTGTTCCACGTAACCGTCTTTGAGGTGTTCTGATTTTGGTGAAATATGCTTTAATGAATAATATTCTTCAACAGCTAGAACAAATAAAAATAAAAAAATTATTGAAAGAGAAACAATATTTTAAATAAAAAATGTGATAGAATCGAAACAGAAACTAGTGACCATACAGTTGCAAATTATGAGTAAAACAAATATAGAATTTTCTTATTAATAATACATCTAACTGGTACTAATTGCATATTGTAATTTTTAATTTCTAAATGAAATCGATCTACTTAACTAATAGTATGATATGGTATAATCAACAATATATTACCAATTTGGATTTGTTTACTTACACTTACACCTATATGAGTTTTTTAATAATTTAGGTAACAAAGGAAAAAGTTTTTTATGTGACAAAGTTAAATAATAATGAAAAAAATAGTAGATAATAACAATTTATTTCGTTTTAACGACTGACGATAAACAATGAACTAAAAGCACTAAGCCGTATCGCAGAATTTATAATTATGAATCACTTTCATAAAAGAAAAAAAAATAATTTGAATTACCAAACAAATATACAAGAAAACAAAATTAATGGAAAAAATTCCATTTATTTACTACTGAATAAAAAATGGCTCAAAAATTAAAGTTTCTGTATTTAAAAGTATGAGTTATTTATATTGCAGCGATTACAGTTATCGCGTCGCTTGGATAAAATGACATTATTAATGTTCGAAAATTTTTCTGTTTTTCTGACTCTTAAATAAAAAAATTTATAGCACCCCAGTTCAAAATATTGTACACTCCGACTCTGCTAGGGATCATTTTGTCCAAGGTCTAATAAGTATATATTTTTTATGAAAATATTTTTTCGTAATTACTTATGATATTTTTTGCAAAAAATTTGTTGATAAAACTTTAAACAAGTTTTCTTAGAAACTACATTTTTCAAACTGGTGGATAGTAGAGACAAAATTTTAATCAACCGATCGGGCTATAGCAATCGGACTAGAATCATTTATTTTTAATAATAATTTCTGATTTTTTACTCGATTTTCAATGAAAAAAATCACGATTTTTGAAATTTTTTTTTTAAAAGTCTGCCATTTTGTTATTTATTAACATAAATATTTAATCTGGTTCGAACGATAAGGACAATTTTATAAAACAAGAAAATGGTTTTTTTCCATTTTCGATCATTACAAAGGGAGGTTTACTGACCACCATCCACTTGTGTTGTTTTTTGAGGAGTCCACTTTAACCTCAAGAAACATAAGCATAGCATTGTAAAATTGAGTGAGAAAAAAATTTTTTGTAGGTACTATCTACGATGCAAATAGGAACATATAAAAAACTGAAATGATTTTATTTTATTTTGATACAGAAGAAAAATTCTGAAATTAGCTTTAAATTCTCGGCATCACATAGGAATACCGTCTTAAAGTGACACTTACTTTCTATTATGCGGGACTAAGTCCTTTATTTCCGTCTCAAAGTTGCAAAAAATTAACTTTTTAAAAGCTAAAACTTCAATTTTGGCCTAGAAAATTAAAAAAAATAAACTTTGTAATCACAAAATTTCGGATGTATCTAATTCCGTAAACTAGTACCGTGATTTGGGGTGGAATTGATAAAAAAAAAAAAAAAAAAAAAAAAAAAAAAAAAAAACATATTTTGATGACATCTTAATTTTTTAGAAATAAAACACAATCGGAGCAAAATGGGTTTATATGTATAGACGATGGTAATACGGACCTTATTGCAAAATGTCGTTTCCTTACATGTCAAAACATAGTCTAAAGGAAGCAAGCAAGCCATGAACAATCCCATACTCGTTATGGAGTGACATTGATCACACGAATTCGAAGCCGTGAAAACGCACATTCTTCATTAAGAGTAGGCCCGACGAGAGGGTGGTGTAGCTGGGGTTACAGCCTCGCGGCCCTGGCTTAAGGAGGGAGTCTGTAGCTGTCCGTATAAAGCTAGAAAAAAAGGGCTTTTTTTGTTCATCGCCTATTTTTGGGGGTGGAAAATTTTTAAAAAAATGCGCTTTTAGTCCGACGGCCCGCTATTTTTTTCACGGCCCTAATTAAGAGGAAAAACTGTTTGCCACCATTTTTCTTAAATTTTCAAAAAAATTTTTATTGTAAAAAAAGTTTGTTTGATGCTTATAATAAATTTTAACGGTTTTAAAGAGTATAAAACATGGTCAGATACATCGTATACGGCTATACGCAATCTTTCAATACAATAATTGAACAATCTCACCCCATGTATATGATTAATCTCACCCCACGCAATAATATGTCCAATATGACAAAAAATACTGAACTGGTTATGTACAGCCAAGCACGTGATGGTTACAAAGCATCAACAATTATGTGAATTTTATTAAAATATAAAAACTGTGTTTAGATTTTGACTTCCATTATCGGTCGGTTTATTTCATCCATTATCGGTCGGTAAAATCGCATTCTGAACTATAGTTCTGGCGCTATATTCAATTTAAAAAAATATGATTTAGTGAACAATTTCACCCCCGATGATCAATTCCACCCCAGATGACGGTACCTAAATTAATAGGAATAGTAAACTTATTTTCCAAAACAAAATATATTTTTGTTATTACATCTGAATCTGCTCCCAAATAAGATTGGGTTCTCAGTTAATTGACAAGAGTATTCTACGTATAAATTTCTGGTATTTTTCTGGTCCAGAGCACTTTTGTCTGGATTAAAGTTTGTATCTGCAAATAAAGTTAGCTATTGAGGTAATGTTAAACGGTGGTAGAAAAAAGGATATACGATATTCTAGAATTCGGATTTTTCCGCCAAATTACAAAGCTTTTAATTTCGTAAAGTTCAAAAATATTGTTGTCACAGCTAACTTCAAAAACTTTTTTCAAGATAAATATTAATACTACAAGTATTCGATATAAGTTGTTTGTTCGTTTCTACAAAAATGAATTAGCAATTTTATTTTACGATTAATTTCTCTAAAAAAGAATTTGAGGGTGTCTGAAAAATAAAATGGAATTTTAAAATTCAAACTCCATTAGCTTGTCTCTTGGTTGTATCCCCTATCGACAGACATCTCACTTATCGAACTTTACTAAGTGATCTTAGCTGTGCGCTTTTCAAAAAATTTTTTCTTATTCTATTTTTACTCACTATATATATATAGGAAAAGAGAGAGACAGGGAGAGATTTAGTTAAAAAAGAAACATTCCAAAAGGGAAAAAATAAGAGAAAGTATAAAAAATGTAACAATAAATATACGTGTTATTCTTTTCGTTTTTGTTTTGTAAATTGATACATATACTTATAAGCTACAACATAAAATTTCTAGATATTCAATTATAACAAAGCAACAGTTAATTGATTCAACTGCTGAGAACACGTTAACGAATATTCAGGTTTAACGGTTAACTATAGTGTCATTTTGACAATTAAAAAAAAGCAAAAAAAAAGCAACTCGTAGGTATATATATATATATATATATATATATATATATATATATATATATATTTATATATATATATATATATATATATATAAATATATATATATATATATATATATATATATATATTTATATATATATATATAAATATATATATATATATGTATATATATATATATATATATATATATATATATATATATATATTTATGTTTATATATATATATATATTTATATATATATATATATAAAACCGAATGTGCATATGTTCTTGTTTTCTTGTAATTCAAGGAACTCATTTTCTATTCAAATAGCCAAATGTGCATGTGTATCGACAATACATGCATCTTTCTCAATACATATTGGTTGTATTTTTTCTAGACCTCTATAAGTGAGATAGAATTCTCTCGTATCTCTGTAAGCTAGAAACTCGGGTTAGTGAGAAACCTACATAAGAGAAAAGAAGATCACGGTCCCTTGAACTCTCGCTTATCCAGGTTCGACTGTATATGGATTTTTTAGATTTAACAGAAGTTTCCGAGCTTTGCCAGTAGTGGTATCGAGTTCTAATATATTTTTTAACTTATTCTACGTAACGTCGAAAATTTAAAAAAAAAATTTTGAAATCGGACCATTAGTTTTTTTTATAGCCATAACGAATTTGTGGGTAAAATACGAACCATGATTTTAGGAACACTTTCCATTATATTTTCGACGAATTACGAGGTAGTGAGTTTTCCTGTCGGTAAATTGTTGTTGGTGAACTTTTGAACTTTCTGTCAGTGAATTGCTGTCGGTAGACTTTCTTGGAACCTTGACACATTTATAAATTGCATTCTCTCAGATTTTTAGTCGTCGCCAAAGTAAAACCAAATAGATACTTTCTTTTTTTTTTTTTTTTAATTGCAGCCTTTACTTTTCTACGCTTCTTAATAATTAATGATACACGGAGAGAAAATTCCTATAAAAATTACTGTACTCAGCACTACAATCGACGTGTAAAAGGCGAACATATTAAATTCTGCAAGGTAAAAATATAAAGATTATAATTAATCATAAAAAATTTAAAGGATGGAATGTTCTTTTCGTAATATTATCTCCGTAAAATTTGTAAAACAGCACAGTAAAAAGTTCCATTACCGACAAAAAAATATTTTTTAATTGTGTTTATTAAAAAAATTATCATGCTAACATGCTAATAATAGAAAGAAAAAAAACAGAAAGAAGGTTGGTTGTGTTGGGAACGCTGTAATGAAATGTACCTCACGGAGCGAGTTAGGCGAGTTACATGCGAACCATAGGTGTGGACTGTGGAAGAAACTTTGTCAGACAGTTCGCACCAAGCACCTTGATGCAGCTAGTAGTCAGTTGCTTTTACACTCTCTTAGGATGATGTCATCGTTTAATTCATCTTTTTGTTTTTTACCTATCTTTAGTATATGTATTAGAATATATTGTTGGCAATCATTTTTGTATACATGTTTTTACAGGTACAGTGCAACCAATATAAGGTCGCGAGTCAGATGCGCAAATGAAAGAGTACGACAACAAGAATTAAATTATAATATACATGCATAAGAGTGTGATAAAAGTTGTGTTAGCACCACATTAAATTTTACCATGCTAGCACATATTTTTTATTTTGGTCGTCAATGGCGCACGGATTATAGGGGAGCATGGTAATTTTTCTGAAATTTTCTCTACAAAAATTATAGGATTTTTCTCTCCGTGTAAGCTATTAACTTAAAGATAATAAAATTGAATTATTTTAAAAATTAAAGAAGTACATTCGCAAACGATTGTATTTGGATTTTTGACAGTTTTTTTAAATTTTATCTCACTGTTATAATTCACTGCTAATTACTTTTTACTTAGAAAGTAACACAGAATAAGCAACGTTTAATTACTTCAAGGAATCAAATAACATTAATTATTCAAGTTTCCGCTAATGTTATTTGGTAATTAATTAATAATTACACATTCTAACATAAAAAATACAACCTATGTACATACGATACAGCATGATAAACCAATTTTGCGGGACCAGAGTCCAACAAAAAGAAAAGAAGTACTATTTTGTTATAGAAACAAGACAAGAGATACAACTTTCATTTCGTTAGTAGAGTAACTACAGAAGACTAAGTGAAGTGGTTGCACCAAGACACGCGGCAGAAAAGGCACTATATTAAACCCCACCAATCAAAATTCCAAAAAACACAAGGATTAAGTGCCTTCCAAGTATTTGGGCAATAAGCGAATCTACCCAACTGGACTGCCACAAGCCTCTATTACAACATACATATCTTATTATTGGCGACCAATATGCAACAAGAAAAAATAAATCCTTTCCTAACTGGGAATAAAAAGTGACAGTTACTTCTATTGAAATATTCAGAAAACGCATAGCCAACTTAGTCGGCACAGTTTTTCACAGTTTGTTACTGAACAAACAAGGAAAAAGATTTTTTAAAACGTACTTGAAAATGGACTTTATATGCAAAAATTATTTTAGGAATATTTCATCTTTTATCGTTATTTCATCTTCCTAGAAAACTAGAAAAGTCTTAAGCCTTCGAGCGATGATCGATGGAATTATTCAAATAAAACAGAAAAGCTTGTAACGCGTTTCTTTTTTTTGACTTATTACAAACACAAGATCAATGTATGTGCATAACATTTGAGTCGGGATTTAGGTCACTTACTCGTCACTTTTTGTCCATGCTGGGCATCGCTAGTATAGAGATAGCAATTTTAGCAATTTTGTTTCTGTATTCTGTGGTTATGTCACACATCTATATTCCATATATATATATATATATATATATATATATATATATATATATATATATATATATATATATATATATATATATATAATAAATTATTTCTACATTATATAGTAGTATATGGTGCCTACAACTACAACAACTACAATAACGGAATAACAAAAATCTCGCACCTAAAACTGAAGATTTGAATTATCTGTTCACACGTTCAAAAGTTTTAATTCTGTTTTTTCAGTTGTAATTACTACCTACTGAAATTAAAAATTCATTCATGACTTTTTATAATTTTTTCTTCTTTTTTTATACAACTAATCTTTTCTAAATATTTATACTATTTTAGTTAACGGTAAGTATTCAAATAATAATAATAAAATTATTAATACTTATATTATGTACAAAATGTGCTAAATTATTTAGTGTTACATAATATTGGATTGATAAGCTCGGTATATTTATTACTGTGTTTATTATCAGTAGAGTAAAAGCCCCTATACTTGAACAGTTTTGATATTTTATATATTAATAAAGTTATTTCTGAAAGAAACCGATAAATATCAAAACTGTTCGAGTATTGAATTGCACTCGAGTATAGGAGCTTTTACGTTAATAGTTATATAAGCAAGTATTATTTAATCTAAAGCTATACCTATACATCAAAACAACAATGAGAAGCTTTAATCAGTTTCCAAATCAAAAATACAGTTCTTACAGTCTCTGTCATAGTAAAACTTAAGCACGGGAATATGAGAAAAGGACGAGCACCAACCAGCAGATTTTGTAACTAACTTAGTATTTTACTAAAAGAGTGAAAAATTGACGATTTCAATTACTTTCGATACTAATGAAGTATTTTCAGTTATGGAGTATTTTACTAAAGAAGTAATAAGAAGAAGTATAAAATATTCTCCTGAGAGTAAACAATTGCTGGTGTGCACCACTCTGGAGTATAACCCTAGAATCATACGTACTCGTCAAAACGACGAACGAACTTCTCTACCTGCTCCAATACTGTGACTTGTCGGTACCTGCTCGCTGTGAAACTTCTGTTATCTAATTTATTTGTTATTATAACACATAAGACATATAAATTTTGTTCATAGCTATTGTCGTTTTTTTATACTGAAATAGTGTGCGTCAAAAGGACGACGATGTATGATTAACCTATATTTTTTTTTTAAAGATTTTGTACTCCACATATAAAAGTTTTCCTAATTTTTCTAAAATTTATTAAAGATATGGATGTTATAATTAATTTATTCAATGATTATGATAATGTGAAAGATGATTACAACTGTTTGACTTATAGAGACCACACAATACTGAAGTTTGAATATATTGAATCGAAAACTAAAGAATGCGTTTCGAATGACTTAATAAAAGATTAACAATTTATTCTGTGGAAAATATTTTAATTTTTATTATTTTTTGAGGTCTTATTCGAAAAATTACTAACAAATTTTAGAAAATTTGCAAATGTGCCTAATGGGGAAATAACTACATATCTATAGGAATATTTATGACTGAAAAATTTCACATTCTCACACGTGTCCACTGATTCATAATAGTTCTTAAATTAATTATTACAATTGATGTATTTATATATTTTTTAATTTTTATAACGAAAATATGCTTTGATAAAAAGATTAAAAAAATTAATAAATATTTACATTAAGAAAATTTTCCAAATCCAATTTTTTTAAATATTTTGTTCGCTTTTGTAGTATTGTTATGTAAAAAAAATGTTTTTTGCAAATAAACTCTAAAACTCCCCGTAAAAAGTCCATTCGTCGAAACGACGCCGATGTATGATTAACTTGACTCGTAGACCAACGTATGATTCTAGGGATAATACTAAAGTAGTAAGTAAGAGGGTATTCAAAGCCAAAATATACTCCTACCCACTAGCAGGAGTATGTAAAAGACTATCTTTAAAAAACATTAATGACCTGCATATTTGTGCCTTCTTTTCGGCTTATTTTCGTAATTTAACATTTTTTTTTGGTTTTTAATTAGATGTTGTAATATGGTAATAAAATTATATTAAATATTACAGTTAGTTTCCGATTATTTGGGGGCAAATTAAATTAACCAGGCCGAATGTGAAAACCCAGCCGCTGCATGCGTACCTTAATATTTTTTCTTCTAAATAATTTTTAAACGCAATTAAAGTCAAGTAGAGAAGAAGAAAAATGATTAAAAAGTAAAGCAGTTAAGCGGCCCCTACATGCTCAATTATATTGCACAAAATCCGAGGTTGTACAATATTATGGATCGTCTGTATGTTATATTGAAGGGTTGTACAATATATTGTGCTGATCAAAAATAGTTTGAAATATATTGTGCAATGAATGAATATTGTAACGTCTGTAGGCTTTGTAGATATTATTGCGCAATACTACTTTATTTGTTTGATTTGTTTGTTATTCTGTAGTCATATTTGATGGCTATTATTTGAACCTGTATGAATTATTAATTTGCAAGAATAATTATTTATTGCTTTGGAACATCTTTATCACTTAATATTTAAAATTAAACAACAGTTTAATTAAGTACAATTCCTGCATTCAGTTTATTGCGCAAATTTCTTTAACAAAATTATTGAACTGTCTGGAGAAACGTTCAATAAATTGCACAAATTGACTGCACAATATTATTGAGCGTGTAGGGGCCGCTTCAGAGACATCATACATTTCTGTTTAACTTGGTACAATTATTATTTATTCATTTTTCTTTTTCTGTATTTCATCTTGTTTCCACCGTTTTAGTTTGCTTTCTACGCAGTCTGGTTTTTTTATTTTTTTAATTAACTTTTTTATGACTAAAATTTTTTCAATTTAAGTTTGGACTAACCATGATTTTGATTTGTCCGTCTTTGTTCTCCCCATTATTGCACCAAGTAATCGGTGTTGACTGTATTTTGACAATATGGATGGTGCTTTTAATGAACGTAATACGTTTGAGTCTATAGTACGAATTGCTCAAGATAGAAATGACAGGCGTGTATAAAATCAAGCTTTTTATTTGGGGGCTGGGGGGCGGAGGTATACGCGCCAAATAGAAAAAATGAAAGAGATAAATAATTTTAATTACTTTTCAAAATTTTCAGAAAAAAGAAACTAAGAAACTAAAAATTTGTTCTCTGAAGATTTTTCGTTTATAGTGGATGCCACCCAATTAACAATTTTTAACTTTTTCTGATAAAACTTTTATGTTATATCACACATTTCTAATAAGTAATAACTAAAAGAGTATTTGGAGAAAACTAAAGTAGTTGAAACTAAAGAAATATCTTGTGAATGAGCTCTCCGAGCAAAACTAATATAGTAAAATACTAAAGTAGTATAATACTTCTTTAGTTCTAACTAAAGTAGTTTACAAAACTAAAGTAGTAAATTTCTCTGATTTGGTGCTCGTCAGCCTGAGGTTCTGGATATCGAATGTGTCTGGTTGAAGAACTTATCTAATAGTAAGAGCTTAAGATTTTCAAAGTAGTCCGTGATTACGTTAGTTAAATTTTTAAATTTTTTTTCGGGTTTTACATAAACGAGATTGTTTTTGATTGTGACTGACTATGTCTCAATCTTTATATTTGTTGAACATTCTGTAAGTTTCTTTTATTTACAAATTTTTCTTGCATATTTATAAGAACATAATTCATTTATTTGTGGAATTACAATATATCTAAGTATATAGGGTAGCTTCGTTAGTTACCCGTCCAGAGCCATTTTTCGTCAATTTTACTGTACAATAGCATATAATAGAATTATAAAAACAGATAAGCGAGCAAGTTTGATTTTGTTACATTCCTGACTCATAAACAGTGACAACACAGATAAAAAATATTTACTTGATAGAGTTGCGTATTTAAAAAAAAAATTATTAATTAGCCAGTTGTTTTCATGTTGGACAGACAGTGTGTAAATTAACAAAAAAGCTAGTGACATGATGACATTTCACGGTTAGTTTTAAATGTTTTAATACTGTTATGGCATGATTAAGTGTTATTTTTTGTTTTTATACTAATATTTAAGAGACATTGAACGTAATTAGAAGTGAAAATTTAAAAAAAAAATTAAATTGAGTTGTAAAAATTTGATGGATGGATATTAAGTAATCAATTCCTTAAAAATTTCGTCCACTTGGACGAAAACTGAAACAATCAAATGAAATTTATTTTATTTCTCAATCTAGCTAAATATTGTGAAATAGTAAAAAGCTTTATTTTGGACAATTATCATTGGCTGCTTGATTAGAGATTTAATTTTCGTCCACTCAATTATTTGCGTAGAATGAATTATAAAAGTTTAAATTACATGGACGAAAACTGAAAACTGCATTAAATTGTACTTTTCAGTTTTCGTCCATATATTTTTCTGTATGTGAATTATATTTTCAAACTTTTAGATAACCTCCTTAGAATCAAAAAAGTTATAAAATAAAATAAAATAAAAAGGTTTAAGAAGCAAGATAAAAGGTTCTGAATACATATAAGTATTTGCTTTTTATTAAAATTAATTTTTTTATAACAATTTTTAACCTAAATGATCGAAAACTAGCCTACATATGGACGAAAACTGACTTTTTTGGACGAAAACTAGCGAAATCTGTATATTTATCATTATTATTTTTTTATAATGAACGTAATTAGTTATCATTTTATGTCTACTTAAAATAGATTATGTAAGCAATAAACAGCAATAGAATTCATTAGCATTAGATCAGTTGAACATATTCTTTTTATGTCGCAAAGCTATCAACTTCACTAATTGGACGAAAACTAGCGAACCTACCCTAGTTTAATTACACATAACTGTGCTAACAAAAGAGACAAAATTATTCGTTCGTCATATTTTTATTATTTTTAAACACTTTTAATATTCATTTAATAATAATTGATCGTAAAAAGATATAACTAGTGATCGAAGAGGTTGCGGGGCTGACAGTATTGTCTTTATTTTTTTAAGGTATTAAAAATTGTTTATTTATTTTAGATAAAACATTTTGATGCGATTTTAAATATATACAACAGGTAATTATGGATGCCAGGATGCCTATATACGGACAATATCCTCTTATATTGATATGTTTTGAATATATTTTAGATATGCGTGTATACATTTATTGTCACAACTTGCTTGGTCCGATTTTAATTTTATGTATTGTGTTAAGGTATGTTTTGATGTAACCAGTGAATGATTTATGTGTATCAATTGTCTTTTTTCTCCCAGTAAAATGTGAGAGAGACAACACATTATTATGTTTTCCAAAAAATATTTTTTTAAATGACAGCTTATTTTTTTATTAACAAGTTTTAAGTTACAGTCAGTCAGTCAAATTTTCAACAATTTTAATTTAAAAAAAATTAAAATTTTTGTACTTTTTTAAAATAACGCTTTTTTGTAACTTGAAACTAATTTTTATTAACAGCTGATGGTTAATAGAGAATATACCGATACAATTTTTTAAAAAAAAAATGTATTTAGCCCGATTTTTTAACGTTTTAAGTTTTGAAAATATAAGTACGGTCCTGTCAGCACCGCAAGATTTCGAACACTAGATATAACAAATAATTCTTTATTGTATTCTTGTAATTAGTTTTTAAAACTTTTAATAAATAAAATAACAGAATATATTTTTGTGTATGTATATTAATTACCCATTTGAAACATTCTTTAATTAATAAAACTATAAAATAAAAATTTTGGAGAGGTTTATTCTCATAACTAAGAAATTATGTATTGAGAGTTACTGTATTTTTACTTAATACGTTGGCGGTCATAACCTATAATGACGAAACGTGTAACTATTTTAACAACTAGACGACTCGGTACAGAGTTATGTCGCAGTTCATCAGCTTTCATTTGACGCTGTACAGCATCCATGACCATCTACGTATTAAGAAATCTTTGAGGTGGCATTTCGCCATTGATGTAGCAGAACAAAGAAAAACATGGATAACTAATAAATTATAATTTTCTTTGGGTTTGGATTCAGTTTAATTTATGGATACTTATCACCAGTATTTTATAATGTTATCATTTACCATGATATTAATTCAGCTAGTTTTTAAGTAACATAACAAGCAAGTGCATTAACAAGTATTTGGATGCAGACAGACATTGGTAATAAAAAATTAGAAATAAAAATGATACCCCTGTCGCAGCATCCTGCATAACATAGCGAATTTCCGTTTATAAAAATCCGTTTTTCTGCGATTTTTCACACTTTTAAGTGATTTTTCCTCCTCTTTCTAATGGTGCAAATAAATGTCGCAAAAATTTTTTAACTTGAGAAAATTTTGGCAAAAAACTAAATTTTTTCCACGAAAAATGACCAAAAAAAACCATGATCTAGGCATCCGACATGGCTGGCTAACGAGCTTGTCCAACGGTGTGGGACTAAATATAAATATATAAATTTTAGTGAATATTATTTTCGGTTTCTAGGGACCTCAAAACAAATTTCCATTATAGTCCTGGGAGATTTCTTTCGTAGGTCACTACGAAAGTTTTGAGATGCGTGCATTACGTACGCTGTACATAAATAATATTGTTGTCAAGTGGAGCACAACTCTTTAGTGTGGCATCGCAGTGGACAAAACCAGCATATCTACTCTCAGTTATTTTAAATTAATTTTAGAAACCACTAATATGGCAGAGTTAACGCGTCCTGATTTTCGTGCAATTATTTTGTACAATTTTAAGAGAGGTTTAAGTGTCGATGATTGTGTGAGTGAAATGAAATCTATATTTCATAAGAAAGCACCTAGCCGTGTAGCAGTATTTATCGATGGTACAAACAATTCGAAAGAGGAAAATTTTCCATATCTGATGATCCTCGTCCTGGACGGCCACTAGAAGCAGTTACTCCAGAAAATATCGCAGCGGTTCGAAACCTATTAGAAACAAACAAACGAATTACGTATAAACAAATTGAAGAGACTCTTAAGATTGGTGCACCTGCAATTTGCTGCATTTTATACGATTATCTTCAAGTAAGAAAAGTTTGTACGCTCTGAGTACCTCATAATTTAACTGATGCTCATAGAGAGTGCCGTGTTAAATGGTGTAAAAAAATGCTGAAAATGTTCGATAGTGGTAAATCACCAAAAATTAATTCAATAGTAAGAGGTGATAAATCCTGGATATATTGGATAATTTTGGATTTTTTTGGAAAGAAAAAATATCTTCATAAAAGCCTTCCAGTTTACTATTTAAGTTCCTTTTTTAATATTTAGAAATAAAACACAAAGGCAATTGGCAGATAAGCATGGGTAAGAAATAGGAATACCCTGGTACGAATTGTGTTGGCTTTTTCCCTGCTAACTGCTATCGGCACAAAATTGAAATTTACTGAGATTCAGCCCTTAGAAACTTAAAACTTTTTTTTAAAGCCCCGATCAACCGGACACTCATCATCAGTTTTGAAACCACCAAAATGACAAATCGCTTGTGGACTTTCAATTACATTTCGCTTGTAGACATTCAATACCGAAGATGAAAGGAAAAATCCGACTTCCGTGATGGGGCTCCGCTGCTCACGGCGTTTTTCTTTAATTTTATTATAAAATTGTGTGGTTTCAGTAAACTTATTTTTAAAAAATGTTAGAGTTCCAAGCAATACGTAATAGGCACATGCGTTTTAGAACTGCAATAAAAGTTTGACACAATTTTTATGAAAAAAATTAAATCAAAAATTAAAGTAAATGTAGATAGGTTATCTAAATAGGAGTTATTAATTTTATTTAAATAAAATAAATGACAGTATTCGCATTCTGTACATAGTTTTAACCTTCCTTATTGTGGAGACAACTTTTATTTTTCAAAGGACCTAAAAAGTAAAATCACCCATCTATATATATATATATATATATATATATATATATATATATATATATATATATATATATATATATATATATATATATATATATATATATATTAGTGAATATTATTTTCGGTTTCTTAGGACGTCAAAACAAATTTCCGCCATAGTCCCGGGCTCAAGTCGCGCCATGACAGTGGCTGTAATAGCTGAATTCCATTCTGCAAATTCTCCAAAATTTAACAATTTCACAGTAAAATATTTTATTCGATAAACAATAGAAGAATATTAAATTTAATTTAATGTTACGTGTCAAAATTTATTTTATCTGAAATTAAAATCAAAGGAAATATTTATTTCTTTTAAAAGCATATTTTACATTACTGACATAGACAAATAATGTAACTTTATTGATAGCCGCCTGGGGCCATTTGATCATTCACCAGTATCGTACACCTTTGTAAATTGGGTTAACACGAGCAACGTAGCAAAAAATTTTAAATATTGAAAATATCTTTGTGTCTGTAGATAAGACACATTTATTTATATAAATAAATATTTATAATGTTTGCTTAAATCAAGTTTGTCTAACAATTAGTATATTTGAGATAAAAATGTATATTGAAACGTCGTATGTATTTGCAGTACACAAAATATGTGTGTTGTGTGTATTAGGGATTTTCTGAATGGAAATTGAGCTATTTTAGCAAGTGTCACGATGAGACTTGATTCGGGAACTATAATAGTTTGGTTTGAAGTCCCAATTTTGAGTTATATTTTCTCCTTATAGATTTTCCTCTCCAGTGTAAACAACATATACATCAACATTATACATCTGTGATTACAATCAACATAGCATTTGTAACATAAATTAGGTATGGATTTTAAGAAAATTATATTCATATGGAATGAATAGAAAAGTAATGTGTAATTAGAAAGAAGGTCCAGTGGGAATGAACTATTAAAGTAATTTAGGTTATCCAATTCGTAGTTTTTAATAGATGTCATCGTCTTCTATAATAGTTTTAGATTCTTCAGTGATCTGTTAGTAAATATTTCATAAATTCAACGTACAGAACACAACAGAGATAGAATAGGTATCTTCCCAACACTTCCACAATCATGATAGTTTTATTTAATATTCATGTATCTGCCATAATACATAATCATGTGGCGTACACTGAGATTCATTACTATGAAATCTCATAAAATAGTATTATTTGTCAGGATATTTTTTCATGACTAGATAGAAAATATCTTCTTCTACCTTATTGTATCATTAAATCACGAAATACATATATCTGCGTTTCCATTTATTGTTTCCATTTTCCCAGAACACTACAAAGGATTAAATTATCCCCTTTATCCCCTGTTTTGGCAGACTTGATCCTGGTATAGGGTGGACATGACCCGTATCTTACTGCACAATATGAATGAATAGAATATCTATTTGGTATGAAATACGTCCACAACTCTAGTTTAGTAAAAAGTGAAAAAGTAAAATTATTCTTATATTTTATAAAATATGTCATCATACTGATAGCATCACGATCAAAATTATGGTGATTAGAGAAGGTGACCTAACTCAATGTGTTCAAAAAAGTGTCTAAATAAAAAAGGACATTCTTGTGACTTAGATACGGAAGCGGTGCAGTACTTATTCTCAAATGGAACACTCTCAAATGGAAACGCGAGCTTCTATATTATCTTTATTAGCTTTTGAATTGAATCTTCTGGAATCTTTTTCAATGTTCAAGTCAGTTATAAAGTGGGTTTTTCGATCGTTTTTAAAATAAACTTTTATTTTGAGTCGCATCATTTACATTGTATATTATATAATTCGCTGACATCACTATGTAAAATCGGAGTCAGTACCATTATATTCGCCGTATAAAATAATTTAAACTATAAGAGTTTATTTCATACATATGTAATTTCTATGTATTTTCTTATTATTAAATACAATCAACCGACATTGGTGATTCTCAAATGGAAACACTCACTTCCCCAGTGCCGATGTGTTTCCATTTGAGAATAAGTACTGTATTTACATTATGTTTTATCCGTTTTATGTTACTATATTCGCTATATTCATATCAGTATTTTGAGAATATTAACGCTACGAGTGGTAAAAAACGAAAGCCTTATATGTGCCATTTCCGTGATCAATTTTGGCAATTCTTCCGTAAGAGTTGGGTATCCATGTATATGGTCCATAATCAAAATACTCACAAAGTAGATGTTTCACCATCAAAAACGAAGGTTAAGTTTTAAGGTTATTTTGTTACAGATTCAGTTACCAAAAATCATGTAAGCTTACTTGATATTGTATTATATAATATACAATCTAAGCTTACATGATTTTTTGTAACATCTGTAACAAAATAACCTTAAAATGTAAGAAAATTGTTTCATTTTTAAACGTTTAATAAAACTATATTCGTCAATAACTGAAAAAAACTTATAATTTTTCAGTTTTGTTTAATAATAAGAACTACTCTCATCTTTCTTATTATATATATTTTGGTAGATATATACTCCTCAAAACAAAATAAGGGCCACTTGAAAGTTTGTATTTTGAAACTGATTTATATCGATCCACGTCAAAATAACTTTTCTAAATGACTGTTGTTATGATATTAAGTGGTTGAGTAAATGATAACAGTTAGGTTTAAGTGATATTATTGTTGAGGGGCAGATTTAAACGTTTTTTTGTCTCGCGCAGCGTCAAGTGGTTAGTTTTACTTATTTTTTTGAATTTGATTTTAAATCAGTTTGCGCTAGATTATTGATTGCTGAGGTTGTTTTTTGAAGTTTGGCGTGTTATTCAATCATTTATTTTTACAATGCCGAGAATTCGATACCATATGGACGAAGCTACTGCTACCAGAGCCGTAACGATGATTGAACGTGGTCAATCTCAACGTTCCGTGGCTCTGCAGTTGGGTTATTCACGAAGGGCTATTCAAAATGTTTGGAATCGGTATCAGCAGACCGGTAGTGTAACCCGGCGCCGTGGCTCAGGAAGAGTTCGTGCTACCACTGCCCGTGAAGACCATTACATTCGACTGTGTGCACGACGTGAGCCGACTGTTACCGGAGGTACTCTGCAAAATCGCTTACATCGATCTACTGGTACTGTTGTCAGTAATCAGACCATACGAAATCGTTTGCATGAAGACCAACAACGTTCAAGAAGACCAGTAATCCGTACCAAACTGACCGGAGCGCATCGTGCAAACCGTTTAAGATTTGCACGTGAACACCTTGAATGGGACTTGGAGGAATGGCGTCACGTACTCTTCACGGACGAGTGCAAGGTGAAGTTTTTTAGTGATGATCGACGTGTAAGAGTGTGGAGAAGAAGTGGGGAAAGGTTTTCTGATCGTCACATTCATGAACGCGACAGATTTGGCGGTCCTAATGTCATGGTCTGGGGTGGAATTAGTTTGCAAGGCAAAACTGAGCTTGTTTTCCTGAACGAGGGTACTGTAACGGCTCAAAGTTACATCGAACAGGTTGTCAGACCCCATGTGATCCCCTTTGCACAACGAGTGGCCGACGGATTTATCCTGATGCAGGATAATGCCCGAGCGCATACCGCTCGAGCGACGACAACTGTCCTTAGGGAGGCTAATATACAGGTTTTACCGTGGCCTGCAAATAGCCTTGACTTGAACCCAATAGAACATCTTTGGGATCAATTAAAACGGCGAGTCAGACCAGCCGGAGAGGATGTGCACACCCAACAACAACTGATTGATGTCTTGAGAAGATGTTGGGAGGAGATTCCTGATGAAACCGTTAGGCATCTTATTGAAAGCATGCCGAGGAGGCTTCAAGAATGTGTTTTAAAAAGGGGAGGGCATACTCGATATTAAATCACCGAAAAGTTGCATAATGTGTGCTTTTACTCAAAGCGTTAACGTTTGTTGATGACTGTAAAAATGACTATAAAAATGATAAAATCCTAAAAAAATGTAATTATGGATTAATTTTTTATTTAATCTTATTAAAATTAATTTTATTTAGTAAAAAATTAGTTCCTTAATTAAATGTAAGCATACCTTATACTGTAACTTATATAAAAATAAACTTATGCAGCAAAACATGAGTGGCCCTTATTTTGTTTTGAGTAGTATATATTCTAATATAACTTATAGTCTGTTCAAGTTAAAGATAAGCCTGAATAAATAAAAAAATTCAATTGTTTTTAATGGGAATCATTGACAGTTACTGTAGTAACAGGCGTAAGTTTAATTTGAACGGACTATACGTACTTACAACCTTCTTTTGCTTTACACAAAGATTGTGTTACTTCTTTGTTGTTCAAAACAGGTTAACATTTTTATTCTGTTAAATCGAAATTTGTGTTAATATTTCCATTTAACACAAACACGAAATGTTACATTAACGCAGGGTTGTGTTACTTATTTAATACAAAAATTTTAACCACTAGCTTTTTTTACGTAGAACACAAATTTTTTTACTGTGTAGACTTGAGATTTAAATTTTTTTAATGAATAAATTTGTGTTTTCTACAACTCAAATTTCTTGCCTAAAGCAATTTAACTCGAGGAACTACCAACCCAAAAACGCTTTAGCTTCGCTGTCGCGTCTTTGATAGTTGACAGTTCTTCTCGTTAAATTGCTAGGCAACAAATTTTCGTTACATAAACCCAAATTTATTCGAAAAAATACAAACCTCTCGTGTAATAATAAGCGGTAATTTTACTGATAAATTTTCTATTACGCAACCATTGCTCTATTCTGTTTATTAACGTAGTTGCTCTGAGATAATCAGGTACAAAAGTATATCGCAGCGAAAAATTTTTCTTTTATCAAAAATTAGATAATGTATTAATATTCTTCAGTTATTATAATTGTATACCACTTGTTTTTTTTAAATTTCCGCGCGCTTATGTTGTAGCAATATGAAAGCATTGTTGAAAAAGCGTTGTAAAAGCGTTTATAAATTATATTTCAAAAACGGCGTAGTGAATAATTTTTATTTCTTATTAAATATGGTTTGTAATTTTGTATTTTATAAGTATATTAAATTTTCATAAAATTCCTTTGACACGTTTTCATTTTATTCAAATAAATAAATAAATAGAGTTTTCCTATAAGAGCCCGTGTTAGAATTAGAAAACTTTGAAATCGTTTTTCTCAAAATTGGGGTAGTCAATATTAATCGGAATAGGCTCGTATTATTGGTACTAAAATAAATAAATATCTAGGGAAGTTTCGTTAAAATTCTTTGAAAAACCGTTTTATCGAGCAACTGCCTCGAGTCAGATTAATATGAGTACATTGCTTCCACATCAATATTGTTTAATGAATCAATTTTTTTCTAATTTGAACCAAATACAATAGAACAATATTATTAGTTATATTTTTATTTTTTACACTACCATTGTTTTCACTGATTGATTTCCGATTGTCTACTTAGATAAAAAACATATTCTTATTAAAATTAATTTCTTACGATACATTAACATTTTTATTTTTTATTAGTTGATTACTGAATTTTAATTTTATATAATTCTTATTGATGTGTTTTAATTTCACGGAAATTATTAGCATTTTATAAAATCTACAAGTAACATAAATATTTCCGGTAGAAGTACCCAAGCATGTGCACTTTAAAATGTATTCATACTTATCCGAAATTTTATTTTAAAAATAAAAATATAAATGAAAATATAAAAGTATATCTTTATGCGTTATCTGTCTATAAATGTTTACAGAAATGATTACACCCAGAGTGTGTCGTTACTGGTCAATACCTGTTTGCGAGTATGTCACACACATGTGTGATCACTGATCGAGATAGGCTTCTACAGTTGTTCTGGAAGATACTGTGTACTTGGACCGTATAGTGTTAATATGAGTCCAAATTTATCACCTTATGTAAGGCTAGTAGACCAGCAAAGTGACCAAACGTACTTTGGCACCGGCACTTGCCGACTGGTAGGTCGAGGGTTCAAATCCCATTGCCGGCTAGGATCGTGAAGGTTTTCTGCAGTTTTTCTTCACAATTCTAGATGAATATCGTCATAGCTCCTTTAAAAGAAATCGGCAGCAGACGTACACTTTCCAGATCCTAGCACCCACCTCTACTTTACCTGTCTTCCACCCACATGAGAAAAAAGTATAATGTAACATGTACAAAAACGTATAAGATTTAAATAAAGTATACAAGTAGTGATGTGAGTGGCGTCTGTTATAGACGGGAAGTCTTAAACACGGACGTTAAGCCACATTATTATTATTAAGTAAGACTAGTAAAGCCTCACAAAAATTAACTCATTATGATTCAGTGATTTATCATACGTATACTTAAGATGTAATATTAGGCAAAAATCTCTTCAAGTGAGCTCCATAACTTTTCATGGAATGCTACATGCGACCAGCCACCAGTATCAAATTTTCAAATGTCATTCCACCATCTTTTGGCTAGTCTATCTCGCCTTCAGTCTTTTCCTACCCAGTGCCTACCAAGAGTTTCTGGTGGTTCATCGGTTTCAGATTTTTTTTTCATAGAAATAAAAAAAAAAAACAGATTTTAGAGAATTTTTTTAACTTATTGAAAATTTAATAAAATTTACTTATTGAAAATTTAATAAAATTAGTAACTTTTTTGCAGATTATCTATTGTAAGTATAAAGATTTGATTTATGTATCACTTTTAGTGAATGATCTAGGAGTTGGATTTGGAAGTTTCAGTTACATACTTCTATTTTATCAGACTTCATTTATTTCTCGGAAGACGATCAAGTCTAATGTATAAAAATGTTAGTGCTAATCTTCAAAGTATATAATTAATTATGCCGCCAAATTACCAACAATTTCTGGCTATTATTTATTTGTGTCTATACTTATGAATGTACTAATAACTAATACATATATGGCTAATACGCAGAATGTTATGGTGGAAAGCGTTGTGTAATATATTTCATGTGTTTTAAATATAAAATCCCAGTTTTCATAGTAGTTTGTTATTGTAAAAACTGTTTAAAATTATTTTTATGTTTTAGATATTATGACTAAGAAATTTTTATAGAAACTGCTGCTGATTTGTTAAAATTGAAATTGAATTTAATTCCTATATTGACCAAAATATGAATTAAATTAATTGTCCAAAACTGATATCTATTTGACTTTAACTGTCCAGAAATGATTACCTATTTGAGTGTTTGGATGTGGGTGAAGTAGTACACAGGGCCAGCTTAGCCAATAGGTCACCCTAGGCCATGGTCTATAGGGGCGGGAGATTTTTAGGGGTGGTAAATTTTTAAAATAGGGCGGAAAAATGAGTACTTACAGTTTTTTCTTTGCTCGTCCCTTATTTTTTTTAAGGGAAAGTTTGTAAAATACCCAGCATAGTTTTATCCATCTAAAATAATTTAGTTCTCTAGCAGTGAGAAAATTTTCAGAATCGCTTCGATAGCTTATTTCTGGCGTTTTCGGATCTCGGCCGTATATTCTAGGCGGACATTATGCAATATATATATATATATATATATATATATATATATATATATATATATATATATATATATATATATATATATATATATATATATAGAGAGAGAGAGAGAGAGAGAGAGAGAGAGAAAGAAAGAGAGAAATATTATACATATATAGTATATATACATATATACATATATATATATATATATATATATATATATATATATATATATATATATATATATATATATATATTTTACCTAATATATTTATATATAGGATATTTTACCTTTCTAACAGTAAAAGTATTTTCAAAACCCATTGTGTAGCATTCTACGCCGCATTTTTATCCGCAGGATAGTTGTGGATCCCAGATAACACAACCTGTACCTATCTAAAATAGTTTATCTCTGTAATAATTTTTCTTCGTCGTTTCAACGATGTAAAAATCGAACTGTCTAATGATAGGATCGAATGATAAAAATGGCCAGAAAATCAACTTCTGGGCATGCGATGTATCTGGCTGACGAATTTAGCCGAGCCAATCCGGATTTCAGTTCGCACACAAAATTTCACAATGTGTAAATGTTGTATGTTTCACAATATGTCCATAACTTAAAAAAAGCTATGATTCAATTCATTAATGAAAAGGACGGGGTTGACGAACCTCTTAAGCGTTAAGTGGCAAGAGTTCAAGTGAGATGCAGATATAAGATTTTGTGACAAAAATTGCGATCAATTTCTTTCATCGTCTTAATATTTCATTATTCCAAGAGGGTATTTAGAATTTGACCGAGAAGAATGGCATCATAGAAGTGACTACAAGCAAGCAGAGGCGATACTTAACATTTGAGCTTTGTTAATGACAACCCTGAAAGACAATATTTATTAGAAGTGGTGGAAAAATATAGGTAAAAAACAACTTTAAAATAATTTTTTTAAATAGACATTACAAAAGTTAAACTGATCTCTAATAAATTTTGGCAATTAGTCATAAGGAATTTGTTAAATCACTATATTGAGCTGTATTGTGGGCTGGATTATACATAATATTAAATAATAATAATTTTCTTTTTTTTGTGGATCCTTAAGGGGAAATACTTTATTATTATGTATAAGAATTTGCGTCTGATTTTTTCTAAATAACTAATAAAAGTATTATGAGCACTCATACATGTTCATTGATGTTTTATTACAAAAATGACATTTTATGTAAAGCTTCGACTCCATTGAAGAGTCCGACCTCCGGTGAAGCTGCAGCGAGCTCAAAGTAACTTTTTTTGCGGTTCTTAAGTGGGTCACGGATAAGTTTTCTAACCTGGCAGTTAGTAGTAATGCGCTTTCTGCCCATTATAATTTTGTTTGTGTGAGAGCCAGTCTCCGCGAACCTTTTAATGGTAGATTGCACTGCACATCGTCAAACTTTAGTAATTTAGCAATCTCTATTTGTGTCTTCCATTCTTCATATAACATCTGGATTTTTATCCGCGTTTCTGTGTTAAGTTCTCGTTGTTTCGTATTACAAACTGTCTGTACTACACAAATAAACAATGTTATCAATGTTATTAACTTGTTATCCCGAAAGTTAATAAAAGACTAACAAATAAATTACATTATTTTTCAAAAAACTTCATATATCATGTTTTGTGGACCAGATGTTCAATGATACCTTAAAATCCTTTATTTGTTGTTTAAAATTAACTTTAGTATTGCCTTTCATTCTGTTATTAATCAGATAAGTCCTTTTTAAACTAATTTATGAGTTACACGTGTTTTATGGGGGTGCCTAATACTTTTGGCCAAGGCTGTATATGTATTGTGCATACATTGTACAAAATTATTAAAAAATATGTTCAAAGGCGTATAAATTTACGTTAGTGTTATTGTTTCAACGTGGATCTAACGTAATTTTTATACAATTGTACCAAAATATTAATAGTTTTAATTCCACATAAACATAATCAAACGTCTTTAGCGTAAAACATATTTTCTTGAGAATTTTTTACAAAAAAAATGGAACAAATATATACAAAATTGTTCCAACTGAGAGAAATAAAATATAGCTAAATCGCTACCATGGATTAAAAATATCATGACACGCCACTTATAAAGCGTTTTATTTCGAATGTAGCATGGCAAAAAATGAGACAGAAAAAAAAGACTGTGAGTGTGAGTGCAATGGAATATGATTCCTTCCAACATATTTTCTAATTTTTCTTAAAAAGTAATTAACTTAGAGCAATGGTGTAAAAACATTTTTTACGCATATTGCCTTTCACTTTA
This sequence comes from Brachynemurus nebulosus, assembly GCA_035578155.1. Lineage (NCBI taxonomy): Eukaryota > Metazoa > Arthropoda > Insecta > Neuroptera > Myrmeleontidae > Brachynemurus > Brachynemurus nebulosus. The sequence goes on from JAPWDM010000027.1 coordinate 339,859, forward strand.
AGTTGGTGTAAACAGAATTTTGAAAAATTGCTTAATTCTGGCAAAAAACTCATTTTGTTGACAAAGACGCCCGAAAAACCTACTTCTGGGCATCCGACGTGTCTGGTTAACGAACTTAGGCGAGCCAATTCATTTTCTAGTACGGACACCAAATTTCATAAGTATTAAACGTTTCGTTCGAGAGTTATCGCGTGGATATATATATATATATATATATATATATATATATATATATATATATATATATATATATATATATATATATATATATATATACAAGGTGGTCCAGAATTATGTACCGTAATTGGTAGAGCTCGTAGTACGTTCAAAAATAATGGTACCTTTTCATGTACACTTCTTTTCAAAACTCAATAACAAGGGTGGTACAACTCTGTAAAGGGGTGAAACGAAAACCATTATTTCTCAAATATTTTCCAAACGCTTTTGAATTACGGATTGATATTTTAGGGGTACTTATTTTGCGTTAGAAGGATTAAATTTATCTCAACACTTATTCCACCACTCATGACTAAGGGGTGGTTTTGGGTGGTAGGTGTGAGTTATCACGTTTTTTCTTTTTTCATTTGCAATTATTTAAACAAAATCCCTGATAATATAATTCCTCAGACAATTTTACGCAAAAAAGGTATTCTTGTTACATTTCAATAAATATTACCGTTTTCGAGTAATTTAAAGAAGAAATATCTATTTCCAAATTATCCCTAATCATAGGTGATCGAATAATTGATACCTTATATTTAATTATCTTAATGTTCATTCGCGCCCCTAGAATATGAATCCGGTAATCAAAATGCATAAAATTTTTTTTAAAAAAAGAAGTCAGTTTCGTTCCACCCCTCTACATTTTACCCCTCTGCTTTATCACCCTTATTATTGAGCTTTGGAAAAAAGTGTAGATGAAAAGGTACCATTATTTTTGAACATACTATCAGCTCCAGCAATTACGGTACATAATTTTGGACCACCCTGTATATATATATATATATATATATATATATATATATATATATATATATATATATATATATATATATATATATAGATAGATAGATAGATAGATAGATAGATAGATACAATAGATAGATAGATATATAAATTTTAGTGAATATCATTTTCGTATTCTAGGGACCTCAAAACATATTTCTGTTAAAGTTTCGGCCTCAGATTGCGTCATTTTTTTTTTTTTGCTCGTCACTCTTTTTTTTCCCTTTCCCTTTTTTTCAAACAAAAGGTAGGGGCGGCATTTTTCAAGGTGCCTAGGGGCGGACTCAGGATAAATCCGGCCTTGGTAGTACAACAAAATTTCGTAATATCCACTCAGACTCAAAACCTAAAGGACGCTCCACATTCTCGCGAGGTTGGTCGAGTACGAGAATGTAGAGGGTTATTTCGTTGTACCTCGCGGTTGGTGTTATAATGCTATTCATATGCCTCAGCCAACCTCAGCGAGGAACTCGGCGAGGAACCTCGTCCAACCTTGGTGAGATTGTTGAGGATCCTTAAGATGACTGTTTCGATCTGTCCATCTCCATACACTACAGTTCAATTTAGCAAATACAAAAACAATTTTTCTTGATAAGCTCGTCGTTAATAATAAGTTAACTAAGTTAATAACTTATTTATAAATAATAAATTTGTCATAAATGACTGTGCCATAAACTAAATAATATTTATTCAAAGAAAAAGGTAAAACAAAAAGAAATATAACAATTGTGTGGTAAACTAGGTTAAAAAATAATGGTATAATTTTCATAAAATACTTATATTTTTTCAAAATTTTCATTGTTCTGAAGTAATTTTGTCCTAATATTATACATTTTATATTGTTTCACAAAATTTGCTATTTTTTCTTTTGTGGCTAATTTGAAAAAGATTAGGTTTCAAATTTAATAAGTACGTATACTAACCATTAATGTAAATTAACTAGCAGTAAGCCAATTTAGTTAACCCTAGAATCATACGTTGGTCTACGAGTCAAGTTAATCATACATCGGCGTCGTTTCGACGAATGGACTTTTTACGGGGAGTTTTAGAGTTTATTTGCAAAAAACATTTTTTTTATATAACAATACTACAAAACCGAACAAAATATTTACAAGCATTGGATTTGGAAAAATTTCTTAATATAAATATTTATTAATTTTTTTAATCATTTTATCAAAACATATTTTCACTATAAAAATTAAAAAATAGATAAATACATCAGTTGTATCAGAAAACATGTCTGTCAAATAATTAATTTATGAACTATTATGAATCAGTGGACATATGTGACTTTACAGAATGTGAAATTTCTCAGTCATAAATATTCCTATAGATATGTAGTTATTTCCCCATTAGGCACATTTGTAAATTCTCTAAAATTTGTTAGTAATTTTTAGAATAAGATCTCAAAAAATAATAAAAATTAAAAATTTCCCACAAAATAAATTGTTAACCTTTTATTAAGTCACTTGAAACGCATTCTTTAGTTTTCGATTCAACATATTAAAAATTCAGTTTTATGTCGTCTCTATAAGTCAAACAGCTGTAATCATCTTTCACATTATCATAATCATTGAATAAGTTAATTATAACATCCATATCTTTAATAAATTTTAGAAAAATTAGGAAAAGTTTTATATGTGGAGTACAAAATCTTTAAAAGAAAATATGGGTTAATCATACATCGTCGTCCTTTTGACGCACACTATTTCAGTATAAAAAAAAAACAACAATAGCTATAAACAAAATTTATACGTCTTATGTGTTATAATAACAAATAAATTAGATAACAGAAGTTTCACAGCAAGCAGGTACCGACAAGTTGTAGTATTGGAGCAGGTAGAGAAGTTCGTTCGTCGTTTTGACGAGTAGGTATGATTCTAGGGTTAATAGGGAATATGTATGTATTTATTTGATTACTTAAATCGTTACCGAAACTCATAATAAGTTAAAAAGTAGTACATTATACATAAAGGGTCTAAGGGTCTATATAGTCGAAATTTTCACATATTTCACATATCCCACTAATAATTTGCACTTTGGTTTGATAATATAATGAGAAAAATATATCGTCGGGGATAGTGCAAATCCGCGTATATACCCTAGGTAAAGAGTGCGTATCTACATTAGACTTGACCACATACGTGGAATCGCCACTTGCCAGTAGTAGATCTGCGGTATTGTTATTGGCCAATTCCTTGCTCTCCGTTAGTCGAACAAAGTATCTATCAAAGAGGTAGCTGCTGATCAGGTTCCTGCGTTCACTGCTCGTGAATTTTTAAATTGGCTACATTTGTCAGATACGCGGAATTATCCAGTGCTAGTTACGCGTACAAGTGTTTGCACTATCCCCGACGATATGATGATATATTGTGTAAATAACAAAAAGGTTATTATGGCGCCTCTGTTACACGGTCAAAAATGAAAAATATTTTAAAAATTAAACAATATTTTAAAAAAAAAACTTTTAACGAACGGTCGTCTACTGTAAATGGAACTTTATATGGAATTTGAATTTAACTAAAGATATAAAATTCTCTATTCAAGCACGGTTACAATGACTTGTAAGTATATTTTATTAGTTATTACGTCTAACGAATAGTAATTTGTGAATCATACTCTATCATTATCGTAAGAAAGTTCAACATAATATGAATGATATGGAATAACAATATTTAAGTATTAATTTTTTTAAATTCTTAAATCTATTATGGAATATTATGAAATTTTTCCACGATTTTGAATGCATAATTATACATACCTACACATATTGAAAAATAAAAAAAAATTATCTACATGTTTGGGCTACACGTATCGTTTTCACATACGTATTTTCCTAAGTACAGTAACTGCAAAAATACATAACCATTTACATACCTATGTATCAAGTATCAACATATACATTTAGAAAAATTCAATTTGCTACATTTTTATGAGAATAGCTTAGGCGGTTTCCCGTGTGACAGCCTGTTTTTAAACATTTTTTGGGAATTTCTTTGACGAACAGTGAAAAGATAGAAATTTGAGTATTTCATCATTTATTTATTACTATTGTCATGATATGACAACCAAGTTGGCTTGTAGAGTAACATTACGTATATACTTGGCTGCGAATAGTTTCAGTTATCGTGGTTTTAATTTAGAAAAATCAGTTTTTGATGCATAGTTAGTCAGAAAACAATCCCAATCGAGACAATTAAATAGCCAGTTTAAATATTTCTTAAAAATTAAATAATCTATATATTCGGTTTCAGTGTGTTTGTTGGCAATAATAATTTATAAAATTTAAAAGGGCGAACTCTTTCCAAGTGCGCATTAAATATGTGTTGAATTAGTACATCATTATTATAGCGTCTTGTTTACTGCTAAAACGATGATACGTACTTGTTCTTTTCTGCCATGATGGTGAAGTGAGACATACGCGTTGCCTTGCTCGCTCGTTCCACAACGAACATGAACAATGGCATTCTTTCTTAATTTTAAGTATTCGTAATATAACATTTCCAAATTGTAATTATATTAAAAATAATATGTCGGCATAGTATTGGAACAAATACTGCGTGTAAAGATTTATTTCTTTTAAAAAAATTATTTTTTCAACATGGCGCCACACATGGATTTGTGTTTCGGAAATACAAACAGATTGTTTGGCTAATGTTAAAAATATTTTATCTTTATATATTTTTATTATTATTTTAACATATTTTATATGGTTGGCCTTTCCATGGTAGTCATATCATTTCTTCATTGAAACTTGTCGTGTTTCAAAATTTAAAAATATCGCTACCTCAAATAATGTTTATTTCATCATTTCTGTTGAGTAAAAAAAAGGGGCGATATGAATATTTAATATTTAAAATATATATAATCTTATTATTATTATTATTGAAAATTTCATTCATAGTTAATATAAACTTTCTCTTTTTAAATTTATTATGTAACCTCAACGCCATTTTTGATATTCAAATCTGTTGCTAAAACTATTAAATTTCTAAATCTTACATAAGTTGTTCTTTAACTTGCATCTTTTAATTCAAGTTTATGTACTTTTAATATTTTATGATATTGTTAAACTTTATACGATATTACGTTGTTAATTGTTGAAAATTTGTTATCTCATGACAAAAACTATTACGTAAATTTAAAATAAATTTAGATTTAACTTATTGGATACTTGTTTATTCTACATGCACGCCATATATTCAGAATAATCCCGATTTTTTTTTTTTTTTTAGAATTAAGTTTTATTTGTAAAAGTACATAGTGGGCTTCGAAAACCACATTTGCAATTTATATTGGCCTTAATCCTTTGATGTACCATGGGCCCACACCTATGCTACTTGCTACTACAGTAGTTATCAAAATTTGTAATTAAAATTAAAATAAGAAGCTTATTAATTGTCACGGGCCACCGACATTAGTACAGGAGCCGAGTACCCTTGTAGTCGAAGAGCCCCTACCTTTTAAAACTCGAGTCTCCATTATATCTCGAGAATGATTTGATCAATTCACTTGAAATTTATATGGTAAACTCAGCACGTGTAGACGCATCAAATGAACTAGGATTATTTGAAAATATCGAAAATATTAAAAAAAAATTTCATATTTCATGAGTTTTTTTTCCTTACAAAAAAAAAAAAAAAAAAAAAAAAAAAAAAAAAAAAAAAAAACAGAAATACTCGGAATTTTTGGATGATCCTAGTTCATTCGATGAGTTTACCCCATACGTTTCAAGTGTATTGGTCAAACCATTCCCGAGATATGATGGAGACCGTTTTTTCGAGGAGGGTGTCTTCGGAGTGGTACAACTTACGTAATAATTAAGATTTTTATTTGAAATTTGTTTTACATACTCTTGAAATAGTAATAAATAAATGATAAAAAACTCAAATTTCTATCTTTTCAGTGTTCGTCCAAAAAAATTCCCAAAAATTGCTTAAAAACCGGCTGTCACACGGGAGAACCGCCTTAATGAATTGCTAATATTAGATAATTTAATTTCGCTGTTAAACAATAAAATTTATACTAATACTAGATAAAATATTTGATATTTTTTCTTTCCATGTACGTTGTTCACACCAGAGTGGTACTGGTAAATAATAAGTACCTATAACATGTAGAATAGAAAAATACAATAACATTATATTGTACTTTTTTTTATTATTTACTACCTACCGCTCCGCTAACGAATTCATAAAAGTACTCTAGGTCTAGTAGAAAATATACCTATATTATCCTGATTTAGATGTAATTTTCAGTTAAATAAATTTGGATAATAATTACGACATTTCTTTGAGTATCAGACCATTTAACATTTATAAATAAATGAAACGAGATCACAGAATTCAAAAACCAACTTACTATCTCTGTACTAGTGATACCAGTGTGGACAAAAAATCCCTTCCACTTCTCCCCACTATGTAGTGTAGGTACACACTGTTTGTAGTGGTGTGAGTTTGATGTTTGAATGTGTGTGAATGATCACACACACAACTACATAACACCTACATGTGGAGAGAGATCCATGCATATGAATAAAATTCGAGTTATTTAACTGTCAATTACTATGTATGGGAAACATTTCCCATCACTACGGCTAGGTAAGAAATTTTTAATAAATTGAATGGGTTCTGTGTTTTTGACGGAGTAGTATAAATGTGTACACCATATACATCACAGCCAAACATATTAATGTGTGCATTTTTATTTATATATAATATGTATGTATAATTTTATTGTATACATATAAATACTGTGTGTGAGTCGCGAAATAACGGATTGGTAACTTCACTTGCCATTGCAGGTTCCTAACGGTATCGCTTTTAGTTTGACTTCTTTATACATAACGTCATTTAGATTTATTGTTTCACTTCTACTGACATGACGGCGTATTTGATTGAAGAGAGATGGCAATTTTTTTATAGTCATCATAAAATATATATAATTCTTTTTTTGATACAAATATAGGGCTTCGATACTTTACTTCCTTGATATGTGTATAATCCAACCGGTAATATGTACTTCATACTGCAAATATATTGAGCTATACAACTAAATTGTTGCCATAAATGTCTTCGTTCAATTGACGTACAATTCGTACAAGTTCTAAAAAGGAGGAGAACTTTGTTGATATACTATATAATCGAATTTTCCTTTTACTTGTAAAAAAGAATTTTTAGTGTTTATTTTTTTAAATTAAGTATGTAAACATTGTAAACATTAATAAATAAAACACTTTGCAAAAATACCACTTGTAAATTAAGTCTTGTGACACGTTTCGATTAATATGATCATTATCACACAAGTGAAGATTACATTGAAATACATGTCTATTGTATTATATAACCGTCAGGTGTCAGTTCTAATAGGCATAATTACAGTCCAAGCAAATTAAATTTTTATGTGCCAAAATTAGTACCTGGAAGGGAAAATATGGAAAAGATAGGAAAAATTCCATAGAATTGGATGAATTATTTCTGAACACCTGAATAATTGAGAAAATTCCTCTAAGCAGCGGCCCAAAAAGCTGAAATAGTTTTTCGCGGTTTTAAAAAAATCTGAAATTCATACAAAAAAAGTTTCATACAAAAGTTGTAGAACTATTTAATGTCAATTAGTGATGAGCAAATGCAAGACCAAGACCAAAACTTGGCAGTCTTGGTCTTGGTCTTGTTCTTGCATTAAGAATCTTGGTCTTGATCTTGCTAGAGCAGTTTGAGTCTTGGTCTTGCAAAATGCAGTCTTGGTATTGGTCTTGGTCTTGGTATTGCTAAAGAATCTTGCACTTTCTTGCATTTTTTTATTAGCGAATTTTTTCCTTCTAAAATCAGAATTTTCTCTCTTTACGGTTTTAGTTATACTTTTAAACTATTTAAATAATTTAGCAAGAGTCTTGCTTTTTTCTTGCTATAGTCTTGGTCTTGCTCACTTGAGTCTTGGTATTGGTCTTGCAGCCATACTTATAGTCTTGGTCTTGGTCTTGGTCTTGGTTTTGCAAAAAATGCAAGACCAAGACAAGACTGCAAGACCAAGACTAATTTTACTCATCACTAATGTCAATAGAATGAGACAAATTTAATACAAATCAGTGCATAGACAAATTAGTTGTTGCAGAAAAAACTAATCAAAATCGCGATTTTTTCAATTGTTCATATCTTAAAGGAAAAAAAATTTTATGAAAGTGTAGTCCTTGTCAAGTGGAATAGGAACAAATCTTTGTAAAATTGCAAAATATTGGATAGTTTTTGCAAAAAACAAATTGTCCAAAAGAAAAAAAAACCTTTTCCTAGAATTTGGTTTAACCAACTACTAGACCACCTACAGACACGTTTCCTAACTTCAAGTTTTCTAAAAAACTTGTACTAACGTCCGCAATAAGTGCGCGCATTGTTAGGTAATTAGTATATAATTTTAGTATATAAAAGAAATGATCGAAAGATTAATAATTTTTTTTTGAATCCTGCAAACTGCGATTATTTTTTATATTTTAAGATTTTATTTTTTGCTTATGCCTTTAGGAATCATTAAGGCAGAGCTATAAATAGGTGATATAAACTAATGATTCTCCAGCCCCAATTTTCCGGATAGTTAATTTGCATGGCTAAATTGTAGAACCTCGTAAGTCTATTTTTCTGAATTTTATTATTATCTCAATGAATTTAGGATCAAAAGAATTTAACAAATTTGAAAAAACCAATTTTATCAGAAATGAAAGAATTTTAATTAATAAATGAGTTAGCAAATAACTATTAATTTTAATACTGAAAAAAAATTATACTGTAATCCAAAATCGTCTACAAGTTAATGAAATAACAAAAATTTAATTTATTTTTAATACCATATTTTTTTTCTGTATGGCATAATGCCTTGAACTTGAGTTCTTGATGAACGAATATTATTTTCTCAGATTATTATTATGTAAATGTACATAGAGTACCTACATAAAAAAGTAATAATTTAAATTAATTTCCATAACCTACGTAAAAATATAAATGTAATTTTTTTAATAACAACGAAACTTTTAAGCAAGAAATAACGGTCATTAAAATATGACGTAATAGGTCAAAGTTCGGTTAATGAACACCGTCTATTTTGATAATATGTAACAAAATTAGTTACAACAAAAACTTCTTAGAATTAAAATACCGATAGGTTAATTAATAGTTTTTATTTGAAATAAGAAATAACAAAGAAACACTGGTAAAATAGTACTTATTTATATAAGAAACGCCGTAAGCAGCGGAGCCCCATCACGGAAGTCGAATTTTTCCTTTCATCTTCGGTATTGAATGTCTACAAGCGAAATGTAATTGAAAGTCCACAAGCGATTTGTCATTTTGGTGGTTTCAAAACTGATAATGAGTGTCCGGTTGATCGGGGCTTTAAAAAAAGGTTTTAAGTTTTTAAGGGCTGAATCTCAGTAAATTTCAATTTTGTGTCGATAGCAGTCAGCAGGGAAAAAGCCAACACAATTCGTACGAGGGTATTCCTACCCATGCTTATCCGCCAATTGCCTTTGTGTTTTATTTTTAAATATTAAAAAAGGAACTTAAATAGTAAACTGGAAGGCCTTTATGAAGATATTTTTCCTTTCCAAAAAAATCAAAAATTTCTATTTTATAAATAATAAAAATCCAAAATTCCTAATTTATAAATAAACAGTGACTCTAATAACATTTTTATATTACTTTATGTATGTATTTCATTTGTTATAAAAGTAGGTTCACTTTTTTTTAAATTTTTTAAAATTACTATTCGCCTACTTGTATTTAGAATAAAAATAATGCATTTAAAACACATTTAACAATAGCATTTAATTCCGATGTAAAAATGGGAGAACTGGGGGGAAAGTAATGTGGACTCCCTTAAAGGTACTAGCTGGATACTAACTGAATACACGTACAAAATTTCAGCCCTCTAGGTTTCCTTAGAGAGTCTCTAGATGTGTTAGAAAACAAGCAAAAAACTTAAGGAAATATTGGCGTAAAAATCGTGGCGGTAAGGGTTAAAAGTTGAAACCTCCAAAAAACAGTGTCTGGCTATTAGCTTAACCTGTACACAAAATTTCAACCCTCTAGGTTTATTTGGGAAGATTTTGACCCGAACGAAACTGTTAAAAAACAAGAAAAATCATGTTCTTTTTTTGTATAAAAATGGTGGGGGTAGGGGTTAAAAGTCGAGACCCCCAAAAGTCAGCACCTCTTGATACTAACTCAATCCGAATACAAAATTTCAGCCATCTAGGCTAATTTGGGTGAGCTGTGCGAGTGGTACAAACTTCGAAAACGTCGAAAAAGAATGAAATTATAGCTTAAAAATGAGGGGGGTGAGGGTAAAATATTAAAACCTCCAAAAATCACGACCTAGGTACGAACTTTATCAACACACCAAATTTCAACACTCTACGTTAGTTCGGGAGGGCTGTGGGCGTGTTAGATCCAGCCATAACCCTTTTTCCCTCTCTACTCCCTCCAAGTCATCTTAGGAAGTTGAATTTTGGATATGTTGTAGACAATTGACCGAAACATTATTTCCAACCGTCTTGGAAAAGTTTTATTGTTTTACCACCCTCCCTTAAATGTTGGGTCAGATCTAAAATTTGCCCAAAATTTGACCCCACTTTGATAGTATTGTTGTGCATCGGAATGAGCCCCACTTACCAAATTTGAGCTCTTAAATTCCATAGGGAGGCCCTACACATATTAAAAGGTAGCGGGAATATATATATATATATATATATATATATATATATATATATATATATATATATATATCAGACATTTTTTTTCTACAGAATCGTGTTCTACGGGTCCGAAAATGGATAACGCCTCTACTCTCGCCTCTCGCTGTTCTTGTCGTATAGGCTGTATAAGTCTAATTTTTTCAAGGAAAAATTCGACCAACAACTAGCCATATACCCGATTGGATTTCCCATCGATAACATCTCAGACACAAATGTTAGAATTTTTGGGTAACCTACTCTGTCCATACCCTCTTTTTTACCATTTAGTGGCGGCGACGAATTCGTGCCGCGTTTAACAAACTATTCATCTAACTCTACCAAGAAAAATTAAACTACACACAACAAGACGCCGAGTTGGTCTGGTGGTTAGCAACTCCGCTTTTTGTCTGGTAGATCGTGAGTTCGCTTCCAACCGGGGGAGATCTATCATCCTACATCAATCGCAATATTTTCATTTCATTTACAGTAACCACACTACCGCAACGAAAAACTATAGTATTTTGCCAAAACGGCGCATATGACCTTAGCTGTTGCGCACCTAACCAATAGAAAAAAAATACTACACACATCAAAGAATCATCTACAGGATTTCATTACTTCAAATTTTGAGTCCAGATTTGGGAGGCAATCCATCTTCGATTCACGGAATCTCTTACTAAAACTTTTATATCTTCAAAGCGCCTGACTTGAGAAAATACGATATATAAATTTGACCATATCCAAAAGCTCTAGTTGGAACATATAAAAAAACTTCGATTTTGTCAAAGGTCTGACACATTGGGACTTGATTGTCATAACGAAAAATTCCCGATTTGGGAATTGATTAATTCGAGGAATGAACACACATTCGCTGGCATTATTTAATAATATTTCTTCAAAATTGTAATTAAAAAAAAATTATTTTTGAAAAGCCGTTTGACTGCCGCGTTTCAAACCGGTGTAATTTAGAAATTCATAAACCTCACATTTAAAAACAGGCTTTTATCGTGAATTAGAAGGCAAACCATAAAAAGTAAATTTCCTCTAATTAAAGCGATAATATTTCTCAAAAGCATTTGGTCATCATTTTAGAAAAAAGCACATCCAGTTATTTTTGGAATAAGAATCTATTTCTTCCCTATCAGTTTCTATGCCTGTTAAGTATTTTCATTTTCAAATCGATTCGTGACATTTCCCTTTTAATAAATTAAACCTTAAATCAATCAAACCGTATTTTTTTTATTAGGTACTTACTTTCGAAGTTTTTTGAAAGGATAAATACCAACATTCACGTTTCTAACTTCAAAAATGACAAATTCATAATAAAATTAGTTTTAAATTTTTCTCAAAAATCAGTTGGTTCAATATCCTTTCTTATGTATATTTTTGTGCTTTATTTGTTAGATGCAAAAAACAATTTTGAAAATTTTTGAATTGTGATCGATTTTTAGCCAAAAGTTTATTCGTTTTGACGAAAATACCCGAAAAACCATGTTTTGGGTATCGACTAAAAAATTCATCCAAAAGTTTCCAATTTTTTCCGCAAATTTTATAAAATTGTTTTGTTCGAGTATTATCGTGCTTACTCATCCAGAAATATATATATATATATATATATATATATATATATATATATATATATATATATATATATATATATATGTGTATATATATACATACTTGTTTACATTTAAATATTGGTATATCGAAAGTATTTTAGGCAAAAAAGTCTCAACAATAGATATAACATAAGAAAAAATTTATTGTCACGGTATATTTGTTATGAAATACTTTTTAGCGACTTTCCAAAAGGAAAATTCAACTATTACAACCGCTGTCATTTATCAAAAAAATTCCAAATATTTGAGCGGTCCGGTACACATTCTACATACACATGTATATTTTATATGCGGTATAATCACGCGACATGCATATGTGTATAAATGTATGTACCTATCAAATGTGTGTTTTAATTCATTTAATAAATGAACATGGCTGGAATTTGCTTCGAGCGGTATCAATCGAAAATTATTTAACTGAAATTTTGTAAGACACAATGTTTTATATGTATGTATAATTTTTTTTTCAGTTCATCAAAAAAGAAAAACAAAAAATGTGTCGTACTGTGCTTTTTAGTCGAATTTTTCCTTGAAAAAATTAGACTTATACAGTCTATACGACAAGAACGGCGAGTGGCGAGAGTAGGGGCGCTATCCGTTTTCGGACCCGTAGAAAACGAATATGTAGAAAAAAAATGTCAGATATATATATATATATATATATATATATATATATATATATATATATATATATATATATATTCCCGCTACCTTTTAATATGTGTAGGGCCCCCTTATGGGAGTTAAGAGTTCAAATTTGGCAAATGGGGCTCATTTCAATGCACAACAATACTATTAAAGTGGGGTCAAATTTTGGACCAAAATTTGACCAAAATTTTAATTTTGGGTGGTGGGGGCGGAAAAGCAATAAAACTTTTCCAAACGGGTTGGAAATAATGTTTCGGTCAATTATCAGCAAACATACCCAAAATTCAGCTTCCTAGGATGATTTGGTGGGAGTAGAGAGGGAATCGCTGGATCTAACACGCCCCCAGCCCCCCAGAATTAACGTAGAGGGTTGAAATTTGGTGTGTTGATAAAACTCGTACGTAAGTTGTGCTTTTTGGAGGTTTTAATATTTTAGCCCCATCCCCCTCATTTTTAAGCTACAATTTCATGCTTTTTCGACGTTTTCGAAGGTTGTACCACTCGCACAGGTCACCCAAATAAAGCTAGAGGGCTGAAATTTTTTATTCGAATTGAGTTAGTGTCAAGGGGGTGCCTTTTGGGGGTCTCGATTCTTAAATCCTACGTCCATCATTTTTATACCCAAAAGAACATGATTTTTCTTGTTTTTTAACAGTTTCGTTCGGGTCAAAATCTCCCCAAATAAACTTAAAGGGCTGAAATTTTGTGTACAGGTTAAACTAATAGCCAGACACTGTTTTTTTGAGGTTTCAACTTTTAACCCTTACCCCCACGATTTTTACGCGAATATTTCCTTAATTTTTTTGCTTGTTTCTAACACGTCTAGAGACTCTCTAAGGAAACCTACAGGGCTGAAATTTTGTACGTGTATTCAGTTAGTATCCAGCTAGTACCTTTTAGGGAGTCCACATTACTTTCCCCCCACTTCTCCCATTTTTGCATCGGAATTAAATGCTATTGTTAAATGTGTTTTAAATGCAGTATTTTTATTCTAAATACAAGTAGGCGAATAGTAATTTTAAAAAATTTTAAAAAAGTGAATCTACTTTTATAACAAATGAAATACATATATACATATATATATATATATATATATATATATATATATATATATATATATATATATATATATTAAGTAATTTAAAAATGTTATTAAAGTCATTGTTTATTTATTTATAAATTAGGAATTTTGGATTTTTATTATTTATCAAATAGAAATTTTGGATTTTTTTGGAAAGAAAAAATATCTTCATAAAAGCCTTCCAGTTTACTATTCAAGTTCCTTTTTTAATATTTAAAAATAAAACACAAAGGCAATTGGCGGATAAGCATGGGTAGGAATACCCTCGTACGAATTGTGTTGGCTTTTTCCCTGCTAACTGCTAACGGCACAAAATTGAAATTTACTGAGATTCAGCCCTTAAAAACTTAAAACCTTTTTTTAAAGCCCCGATCAACCGGACACTCATCATCAGTTTTGAAACCACCAAAATGACAAATCGCTTGTGACTTTCAATTACATTTCGCTTGTAGACACTCAATACCGAAGATGAAAGGAAAAATTCGACTTCCGTGATGGGGCTCCGCTGCTCGCGGCGTTTTATATTATAATATTAATTTAAATATTAATACATTGTACTTTTTCAAATATGAAACTTAGCGTTAGAAAGATATCTTACTAAAAATTGGAAATTTACTTGAATGTGAAAATAATGCTTTTAATTTTACGTTTTAGAGCTTCCTAAACAATTTTGATTTCGTGTTGGTCTGTCGGTTCGTCTGTCTGTCCGTTTGTGAATACCCCACTAAATGACATAACTTCGGAAGTATTTGATTGTTTTTGATGAACATTTCAAAAATTATGTAATTCGGCTCCTACATAGTCTTCTACGAATTTCATATCAATCAGAGTAATGGTAGCACCTTGGAATCTCATTAAATGTCGATTTACTACTATAATCATTAGGGATTATCATTGCGAAGAATTGAAAATTTTAAAAAATTTTTTCCTAGAGTAGATCACTTACTTGTTTAAGCTTATTACTTACAAGTAAAATACAAGAAGTATTGATGAATAAATAAAATAGGAATATAATGTAAAGAACTTCAATATACTGGTTTACAGTTTACCTGTTGAGTGAAATTTTTTATAAGTATACTTCTTCTTAGTTTTTACTGAATAAAAAGACATATGTATATGATTTTATGAGAAATAAATTACTCTCTTGCTACCAACTTACCAGCTCAATTGAATAATTTTTTAAGAAAGAAAATGAAGAACTTGCAACATATGTAACATAAAATTTATTAAAGTTTAATTTACCTAAATTTATGATCATTTATCACAAAAACTCAAGCAACTTGTCATTCGAAAAAGTGTTATCTATAATTAGGTAAATATGTACAATACACCGCAAAAATCTTTGCATAACAAAAAAAAAACTAACAAACATTATTTTAGAGTGTATTATGCAAATTTTTCTTAAATTACAGTAGGTATGATTCACAATATTCGGTTATAGTTACTCTTTTCAGGAAGATCTTTCAGTCAAGAATTTCTCATAATAGAAAACATGCATACACCTTAGGAAACTGCAAAATATTTTTTAAAGTGCATTTGTGAAGCAATGTGTTCCTTATATTTTGTGTCGAAACTTCGTCTCGTTTGTCCCACATATTTGACGTTGCACTGGGAACAGTCCAAGCGGTAGACCCCAATCTTTTTTAGTGGATCAGTTTTTTCTTTGGCGTTGTAGAGAAAACAGCCGAGGTTTCCAACTGAATGAAAAGCTGGTGATATATTATATTTTGTAAACCGGTTATCAATTTTATGTGAGATGGCACCTAACAATGGAAGAGATACATAATGTTTTGGGTCTGGATCAATTGTAAAGGAAGGATATATTTGTTCAATAGTGACTTTGTGCTGTTTTTTACGGATGAGTTCATCTATTAATAGAGTTGAGAAACCGTTATTAAGGGCAATTTGTTTTATCGTGTTTAGTTCTGTTTTTCGATCTTTTGGTAGAAGTGGAATGGTGAATGCTATAAATTCTCATCATTTTATTTTCATCAATTTACTCTGATGATAGCCGAAAAGGCTGAAAACGCGGTAAGTAAAAAGAATGTTATTTGATAGATTTGAGCGTTACTTTATGGTATTCCATTTTAAAATAAAAAGACAATTTTTTTACTTTACTAATACCACTTTATTTAAAGTCTTAATTGTCTGTGACATGTTTCGGCCCGTATGGCCATTGACGAACAGTTCGTTAGTAAAGTAAAAAAATTGTCTTTTTATTTTAAGAATATTATTTTTCGTGAAATTGACAAAGTAATTAAAACTTTAACCCTTTGCACTCGATGGGCGCCGCCACGGCGACACAATAAATATTAATTCCACTTGTTAGGCGCCTCAGCGGCACCATAAACAATAGGTAGGTATCTTATTATTTACAACACGCTAGGGGACCTAAGGCCCGATTTACATTAACGCTCCGCTCTCAGTACGATATCACTCCGCTCCCGGTTCGATAAAATATTCTTACATAATAAATAATGAGTGTATTCATATCATCGCTCTGATATCGGTCCGATATCAGTCATGGTTCACTCTCGCTTTAATACCGCTCCAGTACCAATACCACTGAGATAATATTTTATCGGAGCGATATCAGACCCTATATCGATGATAGTGAACACGTTTTTGATTCCACTTCGCTCCGTTTCTCAGCCTTCTTCATTTATTTGAAAATTATTATATTAGGAAAACTTGATACAACACAACGACGCGACGTCTTGCTACAATACATTGTGATACATACTACTAAAATTAACTAATAGATATATTGTATTATGGATATTATGTTCTCCTAATACAATAGTGTTTACAGCGTTTTAAAACTACTGTCGAGTAGCTGAGTACCCATACTAAAAAATGGTTCGAGTGCAAAGTGTTAATATTGAAAATATTTAAAATGAAATTTCCCAAAGTAAATCTCTCAACAGTGAATTATTTAAATTTTTTAAAGTATTTTACAATTAAGCGATTGATGAGCAATTACGTAGTACTGGTTTTAATCGACATAAGTGACGTCATATGCCACCAGTGCAACGAAACAAATGGGGTCTGTTTAAGTAAGGATAATATAAATTTAAAATTTTCTTTTTTAAATTAACGAGGGACTAAATTTCACCCATAATATATTTTGTGTATTATAGGAACTAATTTTATTACACTGCTAAGGGATATGAAAAATAGTACTTTATGGCACCAGTTGCATAATCCAAGGCAAAAACACTACTGCCATAAAGAATAACCTATTTGATAATTTTTTTATTTTAATTTTGCAATAAACAGAAGACATGCTAACTTAATTTGTGTACCATATTTACAAATTTATTGTATGTATATAATTTGCATAAAGCTAGCCGTCCCCAAAATAAAAATTTGAAACATCTCAAAAAACTACTAGGTAAAATTAGGTGTATTTTAGGTGTTATTGGGGTGTGTTAATAAAAAATTAAGTGCTCTTACCGTTTTCGAGAAAGCATGAAAAACAAAAAGGACGGCTACGTTTACGTAAACCGAGTATTTAAAGTATAGAAAATTAGGTGTAAATTAGGTGTTCTTGGATCATCCTGACAAAAATTTTATTAAATAAAAATTTTAAGAAAAATCTCCTAAAATATTTTAAATGATGGGAGCGCTGTAACTGTTTAAAAACATGTTATACACAGCGCTTTCACTCTGTTGGATTTTATATACTTTGCTATTCGTCACTTTGAATTTAAATAATTTCCGTTTTCTTGGCTTTATCTCAACTTTTGTTACATATTGTACAATTCTATATCAAACATGTTTAGGGAAAGTTTTATTAATAGATTAAAAACTTTCAATACTTGGAGTAAATATAATAAAATTAAATAAATTTGTTTAATTAAATACCACCATATGTTATTAACAAATTCTATATAAAATAAATCTGTTCTTTTTTACATACAGTTCAGCATACACAAGACGCAAGAGTGTACAGTTGAGTAAGATATAAAATCAAGTTAGAGAAAGCGACAACAACTACAATAATTCATCTAATTATATTAAATACTGATGAATGAATTTTAGAATACCAGTCGATTGTGTACTTTATTTCTTCTTTTGTCATTCTGTTTTACTTCAATTAGACAAACATGTTAATGATAGATAATTAAAACTATACGTTTCTTTATTAGGCTTCACTACTAGATTTTCTGTCTTTGCAACAATTTACAATTGTTATGGAACAAGTTCAATTACATCGTTGATATTTTATTATGTAATATGCCCATTCAAGCGTAATTAATGTTTTTTAAGTCAAGTATCAATGGAAAAAATTGAACTTGATTTTATTTCTTTGCTTTTTTTGATAGGGCGAAAGTTTTTTTGTAGATAGGGTGAAATCGTGTGAGGAGTTAGAGTATTTTTTAGAAAGATACTAAAAAATTACTGTTAACATACAGGAAATGCACTCAGGTACCAGAATGAAAGGTTTTTGAACCACTATTTTATGTCAACTAGTTTCCGAGAAAAACTAATTTTTGTAAACGGAAATTCACTATGTTTTTCAGAATGCTGTGATAGGGATATTATATTATTATCTGATATACCTCATATTAATTTTATTATAACATACGTACTATGTGTTGCTTATTTTAGGGTTCCAAAGAAAAATCTTGAATCTCGTTGAGTTTTAAAAAATTTTGCATACGGATGCTGGAGGTGTAAATTTCAGTTAATAAATAGTAAAAAAAAGTCCCGAGCTTAAATTGCACCATAACGGTGGTCTTAATAACAGAATTTTCGATTCGAAGATTCGCTAAAAAACAAAAATATCATAATGTTCTTTGTAATACCCCGTTTCAAATACAATTAAGCCCCAGTTATCGTTAAAAAATTAAATAATTCTTATATTCGAAAAAAATCAATCTTCTATTCCTTTCATAAAACAAACTGCAAATTTAAAATTTACGCATTTGTAACAATGGGAAAGATAAAGCTAAGAAAACGGAATTCCGTAAATTCGTAAATAATGAATCATGCTTAAATTTAAGTGAAATAGATCATATTATTTCAAACACAATTTATATACATATACGCACAACAAAAACAAATTCAATAGGTTCCGTTGTTACTTCAAGTTTCTAGTGTAAAATAAGACGAAATTATAAACATTTCGATCTCATAAACAATAGAGCTATTTTTATTTGTAACAATATATTAGGTACATATTTGTACTTATTTTTGTGTTTTTACTTTAAATTATTTCCTCAATTTTACTTTACTTTTGTGTCACCTCTAGAAATTAACGTTATAAATCTATTATGTAATTACAAAATATGAAAAAAAAACAATACACCACAATAAAAAGAGAAAGGTGTATTTTGTTGAATCGTTCGTTCTATAAAATTAAATTAATATAAAAAAAGTTATACTTAACATGAGTTTCATGAGTCTGATCATTAAAATTAAATGTTTAACGATATATTAACTTTATGCTCCTATTGGTACACAAAAACACTTTTGGTTCAAATGATTGAACAAATAATTAGCACATACATCTGAGCATTTACACAAGTCGTGTGCATTTATTGTTGTAATTAATCGCGTTTAATTAATAAAAGATCATTTTTTTTTGTAATTATTTAAAATATTTTAATTTAATTAAGTTGTCGGAAATATGGGATATATTTTTTGTGATACATATTCTTAACTAACAGATCTTATCAATTATTCACTTTTTTACTAAAAATATCGCTGTTGTAGCATATTGCTTAACATAACGAATTTCCAAGACTTTAATTTACTCTAATAACCTCCTGTCTTATAGAACAAGTAGGGGAGGATGGTATGAAAAGAATACTTTCGTTTTGAAGACTCTAGTAACTACATGAAATAGTAAATTAAATAGTTGCGAACAGAATTACAAACCTTATTTATGTCATTATCGAAATAAAGTATAGTTTTTCAATATTTAAATGAGATGACTTTTCAAGTACGGCAATAATCAGCAGTATTGTTTGCAGCATGTTCCTACTTATCTATATACATGCAAAAAGAAACCGTCGCTTTTAAAACAGGTAACAAATTTAAATACAATTGGAGTGAACATAGGGTGGTATTTGTTGTAAGCAATAAAATAATTTAACTTTTTGAAAGTTTATGGTCCCTAATTACACCCTCTCGAAAAGTCATCCCAAAAATTGTTGGAAAAGGTATACAATAATAAAATAAATCTTTCTATATGCTTACTTAGTTGTATATTTTTTTAAGCTTCAAGAAAAGCTCAGTCATATACGCTTGAGTCATTTGTACGGAATTTGCGCATTAATATCCTTCAATATGCTTGATATAGCGATAAAGATAATCTAATAATTTGAGTTATCGATTATTACTACTCCAGTAATTTTAATAATCGAATAAACATTAAATTATTTTTATCGATTAATTTTCATTGGATTATCTTTTGTAAAATGAAGGTGCTTTTCTTTCACGAGTCGTCAGTTTGTCAAACGAAGCCGCAAGCCACGTTGGGCAATTGCGAAGAGTGAAAAAAAACACTAATTTTGCACGTGTTGTATACAATATTTTTGCAATTCTGAATTAATATTAAAACAATAATTAACAAAAAATGGAAAAATAAACTCAAATTTTTAAATGTTTAACAGCTACATTAAAAAAATTATTTTAACATATTTGTTTTGAATTATTTATTCATGGATCACTATGGCTTGTGTTGTATCGTTACTATAGAAATGAATTTGTTTACTTATTTTTTTTCAACATAATAAAAAGTATTATCCACCAACTTAGAGAAGAAAGTTGACTGGCCATAAAATTTTAAAAATTATGATTGGCTATTAGTAATAAAGGACAACGAATATGGCAAATCAGATAAATTGATCTTTGTCTAGCTGACCTAATTTCCAAAGTAGGATTTACATACAAAAAAAAAATCGTGCAGAAATGAAATACATTCAAAAACTGATGTTTAAAGTTTTTAAAACAAATTTTTGGAAAATAATAAGAAATAATTAATAAAATAAATTTGTACACATACATACAATTTGTACAATACATTTGACACTTATGTGGCATAAATTAAAATTTTCAAATTAAAATTTAACCATAAATTTGAAAATAAACACAAAACAGAAACAAAAATTGATTTATTGGAATTAACTATACATTTTTTTCTGTATTTGGTTAAATATTTACATTTGAATTAAAAAATGTAGCTTAAAGGTAAGTAGAATTATGACAGAATAAGTAGCACATTTAAGTCGAAATATATTTTAATATAAATTGAAAAATCAAAATACAAAATCGTAGCAAACAGTTACCGTAGTGACTGTAATTTTAGAGCAGTTAAGAACAATGTAATGCCTGACAACACATACCCCATTTTGTTTTTGCTAATCGATCACATTATTATATCGAAAACCACAATATAAAAAAAAAAAACATCCAACATCCATTCATACCAACAACTCAATTTTATTATTAGGTTTATTGCTTATATAAATTATCTGCATATTACAATTATTCAGGGCCCGCTCTAGGGGCGGGCAACCCGGGCATTTGCCCGGGGCGGCAAAATTTAGGGGCGGGATTTTTGTAAATTTTGGTAAAAAGACGGTGGCTTCTTGTGAGTGACGAACAGATTTGCCCGGGGTAGGAAATTCTGAGGGCAGGAATTTTACAAAAAAGGGGCGGCAATTTATACCCGGCGAGCAAAAAAAAAAAGGTCGTCAGTGTAAAAAAGGGAAGCAGTAAAAAAGGGCCGGCAATTTTTACCTGGCGAGCAAAAAAAAAAAAAAAAAAGAGGTCGTCAGTATAAAAAAAGACAACAACGCCGGCTTTTTATACCCGACGAAAAATAAAAAGTGACCGATTTTTTTTTTCACTGGGCGGGATTATTCCCTTTTGCCCGGGGCGGCGTAAACGCTAGAGCGGGCCCTGCAATTATTTCACCTATACTGAAATTTGATATAAGTTCCGTGTTCGAGTTTACGCATTCAGTTTTATGAAAAAAAAGAAAAAAAAATATGGGAAAGTACAAAATTATGATTTTGTACATACTTTTTTATCTTACTTACATGTACTCACGTAGGAACTTTAAAAACGATGTTTGACAATATTCACTAAATATTTTGTTCCAGCGTAAAACGGACTTGTAAAATTTTATTGTGCTTATTGTCAACTCAGATTTGCTATATTGTAGATACTTTTTAATTAGGGATGTTATGGATATGAAATTTCTCATACAGATATTTAGAAACATTTTTTTCGGTTTCGGTTTCAGTTTCGGATATGTAATAATATCGGATAATATTTCGAACACGGATAATTGCTTATAGTAAAATTTTTTTCAAAAAAAAAGGAGAAAATTTTACCCCAAAAAGTGAACGTTAAATGCAAATTAACGGAAATCTATCAAGAGAAATACATGCAGCAAAAATTTGCTTCTATTTAACCGGAACTAATCCGAAACTTTTATTTTCGAATACGGTTTCGGTTTCGGATATGTAATTATTTCGGATACCCGGTAGTTTCGGTTACGGTTACGGATATCCATAACATCCCTACTTTTTATTACGCATGAAAAAAGCAAGCCATTTTAACTCTATCAAAGACAACTATAAAGTTAACTTTTTAATTCAGAATTTCAAAAAACAAATTATTAAAACTTCAGAAACATGAAGACAAAAAAAGTTATTTTTTATTTCATTAACGCCTGTTGATTAATTTTCATAATTATTTCGAAAAAATTGCTTTTTTTGGAATTTGATTGATATCAAATTTTAAAAAAAAATGGCGAAGCTGACCACGGAAAAAGATTTAAAAAAAAAAATTAATTTTTGGCTATAATTTATAACATATATTATTTATAATATCTCTAAAAATAAAATCGTTTGAACTTGACACTTAAACCACTCTTCAAAATTACTAATTTTACCTGTACACTTAAAAAATCTGTACCTATTGTACCTAAATAAATCTATTCACCTTCACGTAATTGACCATAAAATGCGTTAATGATATTCTATTATTCTATTCAATATGTGTTTAACAGTACTTACTCGTTTAAACAAACAAAAAGTATTTAAAATGGGCATACACATAGATAAATGAATTAATGATGTGTATTATAGGTATTGTCACAAAACGATGGAAGAATAATTATTCATGTTTACGCACGGATATCCGGTTCAGACATAAAACATCGTGTGCATTTCAAATATACAGATGTATATCAAAGACTTGTAATAAGCCACACACATCACATAGGTGAGATAAATGAATTGTGAATATTAATTTTTTTCGATATAGACATTTGGTTGTTCCTAGCGACGCGCGACGTATAAAAATAGATAAATATATTCGACAATATTACTTGCACATGTATTACTATGTGGACCAGTTACCTGATATGTAATTTGGTTTCTCATATTTCTTAAACGCGCATATAAACTTTGAAGTTCATTATTTGTACAAAAATTGTAAAGTACACCAATTTTTTATACGAATTTGACATTCCCTTGGTTATTTTAAACTCTTTAGATTCACCAGGATCACAGACGACACAAGATTAAAATTGAAAGTGGACAAGATGAGTTTTGCGGGCTCCCTTTCCTCTGATTTATACATAAACCTTTATTGTATACAAAACACTACTTTAAATACAGTTGACTTGATTACGAAGAAAACAAACAGCATACTATATTGTTGTTTCCCCACTTTCATTCAGTTTTATTTGCTCTTTGCGGTGCGAGGCCCCAGAGAGCGCTAGGCTAAATACGGTCGCATATTTTGCACACCCTTTGCACCGTCTCTGATCGTGATGTATCCTACTTTTCTATGTATGCAGTTATGATATTTTTGGAATTCTTTAATTACGATTATACAATGTTTTCGGAATTATTCCTATTATTATACTTTGCATATATGTATATATATATATATATATATATATATATATATATATATATATATATATATATATATATATATATATATATATATATATATAATATTCGATGTAAAAGTTCCAATATCCCCAGAGTTCAGAGATCTACTAAATTTTGCGTATATGCCACGTATCGTAAAATACGCCCATTTCTCCTAACGATCTCCTACACTAAATGATGCAATAGTGAATCTTTGTTCTTTGTCTCTAAAATGACATATCGTATAAACGTACCTACAGATTTTACTGCACGAGCTTAAAAGGTAAAACGTAATTTGCGTCAAAAGTTGAATATCTCTGGAATAATTTTACTTGTTGAGTACCTATTTAAAAAAAGACATGCACAGACAATCATTAAAATTAAAGTTATAGTACATTCACTTTAATCTAAACTTAATGAAAATTCGCTAAAAGAAAGAGAAATCAATTTTTTTTTCTTCTTAATTATGTTCCTTAAGGGGTTAGAAATATTCTCCTAAAATTTTATTTTGAAAAAATGAAAAATCAAAAAAGTTATGGGCATTTTAGTACACACTTTACTATAATTCGTTGACGTCATAAAACTTTAAATGCTTTTTCCTAGAAACTGTGTTTTTCGACATGGTTTCGCGTGTATCTTAAAAAGTATTTGAGGTATCGACATAAAATCAAAGTGCATATTATTTCTCGATACCGTCATTTTGGCAGAAACTATAGGATTTTTTAGTTCCGTAATATATTTTCAAAATGGCGGCTGTTTATAATCGAAAAAAAGCGGTGATTTTTTAAAATTTATTTTCAAAATGCCATTTTTCACTGATTTTTTTTTTCTTAAACCCTAGTTAGTGCCATAACTGAATAGGTAGGTGTATGTATAAATTTTCAGAAAATTCTTGATTTTCTAATTTTAGTTCACTGGGGATTTCAGAACGCGGGAACCATTAAGGTGGAAAATCTAGCAGTGTCGACGCCGTTTATACAGAGCCGGACCTAACTAGTTATGGGAATAATCATTCTTTTTAGTGAGTTGAATCTTTTGAATCCGCTCACTGTGGTAAGTCGATTCAATGAATTGAATCACTCACTCACTTGACACAATTCACTCACTCGTTTTTATGAATTGAATCACTCACTCCACTCACTCACTTTACACTGATTGGTACAACTTCAAATACGAATCAACAAACAAATTCAATCATACAGTTTACATGTGAAACACTCACTCAAGTGAATGAGTGTTTGGAAACAATTATTATATCCGAATAAAATTAATATAATTATGTACTTAAAATTAATACACATAATCGACACAACAAATTAAAAAATTAATACAACATTAAAAATACACAGTTGAAAACAATGAAAAATATTGAATGTAAAAATCTACAATAATTTTATGTTGGGAGATATCCACTCAATGCTGTTTTGAAGAAAAACTAATTTTTGGAGACGTAATAATCTGACAATAAACGGGCAAATTTTATTTTAAAAATTTTAAAATATTGTAAAATAAAATACATATTGTTTTTCTTAGAATTATTTTAATATCTATACTTACATCTTACAGTGTACATAAAATTGGGTATGTTTTTTATTTAGATTATTTTATTAGTTTATTAGACATTTGGACTAAATTTGATGTACAATTTGTTTTATGCATTTTAAAAATAAAGGATAGCAATAAGAAATTAAAATATTAGTTCTAAAAAAAGATTAAGTTTAGAACTCACATATATACCTAACCTATGTACCATGCCCATAGTATCATTAGTATCGTATACCCTATAATCTATATTATACACGTTATACACGTTATGTTATATTAATATACAGTTGTAAAAAACAGATGTTTGTAGAATTTTCGAACAAGTCTTTGTCGCTCTGTCTATTGTAATAAGTAAACTGAAACAGGAATTGACAATTGAATAGAATCTTATATATCATACACTCTTAAGTGAGTGAGTGAGTGAGTGTATATATGATACACACACTCTTTCAACTCACGAGTTCAAAGAATCGATTCAGTTCTTTGTGACTGATTCAATTTAGTCAGTCAGTTGAGTGATTCAATTCACTGAATTGAATCACTCACTCACTAGCCATCGCTAGACTTAACCTAACTGGCGCCCGGGACAGGGTCAAAAAATGGCGCCCCTGTAGAAAAAGTATATTTCTTTTTTCCTCCCAAAAACGTCACATACTTAATTTAGGCGCCCTCTTGAATCATTTTTGGCGCCCCCAAGACCTGTCGCTCCGAGTACACACCCCCCCCCCCCCCCAGATCCGATATAAAATGCTAGCTGCTATCGACATAAAATTGAAATTTACTGAATTTCAGTCACTAAAACTTACTCCTTGTCGGTAAGAAATAATTTTTTGACAGTCGAAAGATCTTTTAAATGGCTTGATGGATTTGGTTGAAGTTTTTATATGTTTCAGATACCTCTATCGTGTATTTCGCAGAAAAAATTTTCAGCTTCAAAAAAATATAACCCAAAAAAATATTTTTTTTTATCAACTTGTAGCTATGGCATAATTATCAAAATTTTTTGCCACCTTCTTACTATGACCCATGCAACATATAATTTTTTCAGAATTAACTTCCGGGTACGTCATAGTTAAAAAAAAAAATTAAATGCCTGAAAAGCTTTTTTAAAGATAGGTATACGCTTTCGGGTACTCAGTCGATCAGAAATCATTTGTAAATTTTGAATATGTTCATAAAAACGTTTGTGACTGCGCAGTTTTCGAAAAAAAGAAAATAGTAGATTCAAGTCTTATTAAATTCCTCGATCAGCCGACCACTCATCATCAGTTTTGAAACCACCAAAATGACAATTCGCTTGTAGCCTTTCAATCACATTTAGATATCTTGAAGATACCGAAGATGAAGGGAACAATTCGACTTCCATGATGGGGCCCCGCTGCTCACGGCGTTTTTTAATAAAATATTTATTTGTATAAAAAAAATAATAAGAAAAGGTCGATTTTTGATGTTTTTTGGCGAATCTCCCCTTAAAGTAAAGACAAAATAAATTTTTATTTTTTTGCAGAAAGACAACTATTCTAAATATCACTCAAGTGTACTTAGTTTTGTGACATAGCAGTGTCGCCGTGTAAATTTCGCGCTCGTACACACCAATTCTTATTATACAGAATTTAAAATATCTAGTAAATGATATGAAATTTTCATATATTGTAAAATGTATAATAAAAACACATTTGACATCTTTACGCATAATATAATAACAAAATTTGTAAGTCTAAATACCCATAACCTGACTGGAATTAAAAATTGTTTCTTCACTATCATTTCTTTGTTTAATAAGAATCTTTTTTGTCCTGAATTCATATACTTAATGAGACCATAGCAGATTACACAAATATACATGCATTTCATTGACTTTACATGTGTTACGAATTTATTTCCTTGATGCGGGCAATACATTTTAATAATAGTGTCATTTTAGGTCATTTAAAATTTATTACTTCTAATAAAATAATTTACAAATATTATTTACATATTATATAATTCATAATATAAATAAAATAAAACTTTTTTTTTATGTACTTATGCTGTATTCTACTATTTTACTATTTTCCTATTTTGTAATTTTAAAAATACATATTATCTGTCAATTAGGCTATAATGGTACAATGATTAAGAGACATCAGTAAATCATTTAACGCTTTAAATCAGGGGTCGGCAACCTGTGGCCCGTTGCAAGCTTTCATGCGGCCCGCCAAGCAATATAACTTTTCGAACAATTTGTTCTACCTATGCAGAGTTGAGCATACTTTATACTTTTTTTGTTCTCCGATGTTTTACAACATGTAAATAAAACTGTTCCTAAAAATTTTTCCTCATGTTGATTTTTAATAATATTTATATTATGTTAAAAAAAAATAAAAATAAAAACCTCTGTCGCAGTATCCTACATAATAAAGCGAATTTCCGTTTACAGAAATTAGTTTTTCTTGGAAACTACTTGACACAGAATTATTGTTCTAAAATCCTTTTTATGTGATTATTTTCTCCTCTTTCTAACGGTGTAAGAAAATATGGCAAAAACTTGAGGAAATTTGGGCAAAAAACTTACTTTTTCCACAAAAATTTTTTAGGCAAAAATACCTAAAAATCCATTCCCGGCATCAAACGTGACTGACTTTTTGGACGTCCAATAATTTTACCAATTTCCGTAAAAACAGGATTTTTCGTTCGAGAGTTATATAAATTTTAATGAATGTCATTTTTGGCTTCTAGAGACTTCAAAATAAATTATTTCTATCATAGTTCCGGGCTCAAGTAGCACCAAGACGGTGACTCTAATAGCTGAATTTTCGATTCGAAAATTCGTTAAAAAAAACCTACTTAAGCCACATACTACATTGCAAAATATTTCACTGTGCGGCCCGCTAAAAATTATTTTTTTTTAAAATGGCCCACCATCCAAAAAAGGTTGCCGACCCCTGCTTTAAATGATTAAGACGAGTTAACTCGTCTTGCAATATGGCGGCACAAAATGCTACGATACATGCTATGCTGTGATATGTATATATTCGCTGGTACAGGTGCCGCCATCTGTGACAGATTTTCCGAAATACGATATAATTCTAAATTATGTTCAGTTTTATCAACATAGTTTAGTATAATTTATATTTTGCAAATTCCTAGGGTTCACTTTTTTGATGTTGGGATCTTTGATGTTTTTCTTCTTTTTCTGTAACCTTATCTGGCAGTAAAAAGTCCGGCATTTTGAGACAAAAAAAATTTCCATATGGTTTGTTTAAAAGAGTTAAATAAACATTTCGTTATTCGCAAAACAACGTGACAAATAAAAAATTTCAAGAAATTGATTAAAAATAACAACTTTAGTCGCGTGGAATAAAGTTCTATCTTGTGTCATAACATAACATCATCTTATGGTTATCATAGTAAACTATACTTTGATATTAACTCCAGCGCAATTATCATTAAGTGCTAGAAAAGTTTAAAATGCTCCTAAAAATATTTTTTTCGAGTTAGATCGTTGTTTGAGAGAACCAATGATTTTTAGATGCGTATGTATACAAAATTTTTTTTTTTACTTTTGACATATAAATCTCAATTCCATATATAAATAGTCTTGTTACCTAATTTAAAATTAGTATTACATTTGATTCAAGATTTTTTCCTTCCTGATATAACTATAATAAATAACCTTACTCACACTACTCTTATATTTTTTCTAGGGTAATTTTGCACAGTAGATAAGTATCCAACTTTCAGGCCTTGTTCACATTAGCATAACAAATGAATATATATTACAAACATAAAGTCAAGTTTACATTGGAGAGTAAACGGTAGGGAAATAGCCAATTTATCGCTTACTTCCGCCCACAAACGATATGATCTACTTACATTTAAACTTGTCTAATGTAAATCGGTGTCAAAGCTGTATAAGACAGAGGCAGTAGAGCTATCTATGTTAGATGTCGGAAAATTAAATTATTCTCTACCGAAAATAATTTACGAACAAAAAGTATGATAGTGTACCTTACTAACTATTTTACCAAAATAAACTCGACTTAACATATAGTCAAAATACCACCACTAGTATTATAGTTGTACTAGCTGTTACCCGCGGCTTCGCTGGCGTGAATTTCGTAATTTAGTAAAGGTAATTCCTAGTGGGTAGTTCGCTAAAATTTTTGCCCCTATTTTCTTATCATAAGCTTTGATAAGCTTTATTTATTGAGAATTACCTTTGGCTAGTTATCTAGGAACAACTGGAAATTTTCAAAAACTAATTTGTCATTTCTTCAAACATAGATATAACTAAAAATCTAAAGTAAGCCTATCAAGGAGATGTCAACGAATTTGGTATAGAAGTAAAAAAAGTATGTTGACTTAAAATACTCAAATATTATATATTTTTAAAATAGATAATATTTGTACACTTTACTCTAAATAAGTATCCTCCCTTATCCTATTGGAAAATTTAAATCCCCTTAAGTCTGCTTGCATTATGCTTGAATATTTCCTAAAAAAACCCACTCATTGTTGGAGACGCCAGAACAGTAGGCGTTAAAAATGTAAACTTTGACATCCCTCCATTTTTTTGTGTTTATTCCCTATTTTACTCTTTACACGATTCATTTTCAAAAAGTGTTGAAACATGTATTCGTTAATTTATTTCTGACAACTATGCCCTCCAGTTTCATTCGTGT
This sequence comes from Brachynemurus nebulosus, assembly GCA_035578155.1. Lineage (NCBI taxonomy): Eukaryota > Metazoa > Arthropoda > Insecta > Neuroptera > Myrmeleontidae > Brachynemurus > Brachynemurus nebulosus. Next base: position 370,047 of record JAPWDM010000027.1, read on the forward strand.
AAAATTACGTTAACTGTGAGTAATAAGCTACTTTAAATTAGTTATTCCGAAACAAACCAGACAAATTTAATTCAAAATTAGTTCTTTAAAGTGCTTCGCTTCGCTCGCCAAACAGTTTAAAATTCTATAAAAGGTTAATTCCTTGTAATGCTTGGCTCCGCTCGGCAAACGACTCGAAAACAACCATATTAATATATTTAATTTTCAGACTTTGAAATCCATTCATAGATTCCCATATTTATGGTTTTAGAATTATAATTGAATTTTGGATTCTTTTCGAGATCCGAAAACCCTTGTGGATTTTATACGAAAATCGAAATGGTGGATTTTCTACAAAAAATTACGTTCAGTTCCTTTGTAATTAGGCTTTACTACAACCCTTTTCTGTAGTAAAGCCTAAATTTCAATAAAAAATTTCTGAAGTTAATGTTTAAATTTTTGAATATTATTTTTATCGTAACGTAGATAATCTATTGTTTTTCTTTCTTTTGTTTCCGTTTATTATTAAATGAGTATTTTTGATAGGTATATCAACTTTTGTCGTGAATATATCGACCTGCATAAAGAATATCGTGAAGATTCTGATTGGAGAAGTTGAGATGATGAAGCATCTAAGGAATAAATTTCCAATGCTTCACTAAAATCTGTCCAGCGGTTTTTGTGTCAACCGTGCCCATGGAAAACCTAACTTATCATTTTATTATCTAAATTCGATGTAACTTCCAAAATATCAGTTTTAGGTGTAAGAATATCTGATATTAATAGATAGAGTTTACATTTTTTTACATAGTTATAATAAAAAATATAGGTGGTTCATTTAAAAAAAAAGTTTTTCACAATAAACAAAAGATATTTAAAAATGCTTTATGTGACCATCCTGTATCATGTCAAGGAAGCTGAAATGCCACTGTCAAATAGAATATTAATAACAATTCCAAGCGAATTCAAATTTGTTGTTAAAAACACTTAAAATAGCAAAGCTGGTGTCAACTCCCGGTATAACCGGAAGTGGCAGCAAGTTAGAAATATTTTAATTAAAATCTTTATATTTGGAAACTTCTAAAAGCAAATTTTCAAAAATCTACTTTACTTAGAAGACCATAAACTTTTAATGGAGATTCTTTTTGAATCATTCTGTACATAACCATTTGGATGATCACATTATAATGTGGTTAAGATTGATCGGGAGGTTAATATCTATAGTCCCTGTAAATTTCAATTCAATAGCTTCAGTGGTTTTTGAATTAAATCGGTTCGTACAAAAAGACAGACAGACAGACAAAATTTTTTTTAAAGTTAGATTTGCTATATGTGTCGAATTTGCTAACTGAAAAACATATTAATACCTAAAAATTCGAAAATCACAGACAGACCTTTCTATTTTATTTATAGGTATTGATGATTACTAGAGTTAGTGATTTAAAGGAATTCTGCCAACTTTTTCATGCTGGTTAAATTAATAACAGAAAGTAATAAAAATTTTCAACTGGGTAAAAAAGTACTGTGAATGAAGAATTTGACTAATTTTGGGAAATTATTTTAAAATAGGCACATTTATGTATTATGCATGTATATAATTATAATTTTTAAAAATAATACCGAAAATCGTTAGAAAAAATTAATTTAATATTTGTTCTCAAAATTTGCGCGAAAACGTTCATTAGCTCTGATTACGTCACATTCTCTAGATAGCAACAAGTGTCATGTAACTAAGAAAAAAACTTTATATTTTTCTGATAACTAGGAAAAAAATTGCTGATTTTAAAAAAAAATTAATTAAATTCAAATTAATTTCCCTAGTTATGTTTGATAACCGGAATTTACGTAGCGACCCTAGTGGCGACAGTGTTGAAATATAAGGGAATGCAACGTCACAGCCCATTTCTGCTGACGTATCTAATTTATAGCTGAAAAACGCTAATTTTTTTTTTTTTTAAATTAAATAATGATAGTTAGGATGAATTAACATAATATGTAAATTGCTGTCTTTTATTATCAATTTTCATTAAAATTTGTATTTATTGTTTTTCTTTGATACTGTCAAATACCCCATTAGTTAACTTGCGATTTTTTGAAATTTTTTTGCCAAAGTAACAAAATTCTAGAATAATGTGCTGAAATATTTACCAAAGACCAGAGATAATTATCAAAAACCATTCAGTAAAAACAACAACAAAAATAACAAATAAAATAAAAATTAATGGTTATGATTATCGAATTTTACCGGCAGTTAAATAGCATTATATTTGACTGGAATTAAGACAACCCTGCTTTAAATATAAAGCAAAAACACAGTTTGGTTTAATTTGAAATATATTAATCAGTGCTTATTTTAGTATAAATTTATCAAAATCAAAAGATAAGTAAGTATCAAATTCATAAGCATCATAAGCATCAAATTGTCGATTTTTAAAAAATATATTAAAAGACGAATCATTTTTTACAGCAAAAGTCATAAGAAAAACCTTAGTGAATGTAACCTTTTACAAATTTGGTTTTTGTAAAAAGAAAAAAATAATAAAATTTATTTTTTTCAAAAGCATGGTGGTGGTGCTGCACATTAAATTTTTAAAATAAAAATAAATTTAAGAAGAAAAAATACATATTTGTGTTTTTTTCTAAGTAAAATATTTGTTTTAAACTTTCAGTGTTTAAGGGCTTATTCAGGGTTGCAGAAAAAAATTCTAATTTTTTTTCTCTAATATTTTTGTTCTTTTATATCCCAGGAATCATAGTTAAAATTTGGAAACGAAATATGAAACGGTCGCCGAGTTATATGTATACATAGGTAATAAAGTGGTTAAATTGCCTTCTTGGATATGTGTATGTGTGTTTTAATGAAGGAACAAAATCCTTATTAAAAGTTTTCGATATGCTCGGGTTTAACATTCGACCATACGCATACCATTTACATTAATAAAAGACACAACGAACGTATAAAAATTTCGGAAAAACGCTGCACTGCAAAACCCAAGAGCGAGGACGGCTAGAAAACAAATGATTGTTAAGCAGGAAGAATTGTATGAAGAAACCTTCGGGCTCCTATGTGGTCCTGGGATAGCGGACTATTTAAACGTAAGCAATTTCTTTGGATTTAATCGATTTTACTACAAAAAAAAAAATTAGAAAAAAGTCTTTAAATGCCTGTTACACAAAACTACATTTTCAAATCGGCCGCCAAGCTGCAGCCCGTAGCTCTCTATTAATTATAACGTATAAGGGTGGATTGGTAGCGTAATATTTTTTTTAGTCTCTGAACCAAAAAAATTCACTCGGTTTAAATTTCAACTTTTTTTTACAGACAAAAATAACCAAAAAAAAAACCAGGGTTTTTCGAATTTTTTTTCAAAAGCTTACAGTTTCTTATTTTCTTTCTGAATCGATGTAATTTTAGGTTCAGAAACGCAGAAAATTTGTTTTCTTCAAAACCCTGTTCGATTTTCTAATTTCCCGGTGAAGCTGTGTGTTGGCAGCAGAAAACGACGTTTTTTTTGAAACGTCGATTTTGACACTGAGTATAAAATGCATCGTCATTAGGAAAAAGGAAATTAAATTTTTTTTGTTGAAGGAATGCCTAGTAATGTGAATAAGATTTTAGATTGATTAGATATAAGGTTTCTTTAGAAAATATTATTGAAAATGTGTCTTTTTTTAGCTTCTAGCCCTGAATAACCCCTTAAAAGAGCTAGAAAGTATTTTTAAATGAAAACTTATGAAAACTAACAAGATAATAAGAAATATTTATATCCAAATCGCAGAGACAATTTTATTATCAGTATTCCCGTTAACAATAACAAGCTCCTATTAATTTTTTACTCTTTCTAAGTAATTGATTCAAAATCTTACCTCTTTATTTAATAGTGCAAATCTATAATAATATTTGAGATTTTAAATCAAAATAAATCAAAAATATTTTCACATGTGAGTTGGTACTTATTACTTAAAATTCTAATTTCGTTATTGAACCAGTAATTTGTTAAATCACAAATGTCTATTTTCATAAAAATTTTGTTTCAGTAAAATGTAACTGCATCGACAATATCTTCTTTACTTAAAGTATTCGGAAAACTGTTATTAATTGTTCATTTAACACTGTAAATTTTTTTGTAACAATTAAAATATCTCTAATGAACATCATCAGATTATTGAAAATATTTAGGTCACGTTTAAATTTTTCATGGCCAATGACCTAACCATTAAATTCTTTTAAGTGATTATATCTATTTATTTATATATTATTATTTTATTAATAGTTATTCAATGCGGTATTGTAAACTATTTTACAATTATTGTTACTATAGTGCAGTGGTTCTCAAACTTTTTGCCCCGCGACCCCCCTTTACATTTAAAAATTTCAAAAGGCCTCCAATATATGTAGAAATGGGTAGGAAATATATAAAAAAGGGTATGTAATTTGTAATCAATTGTATCTGGGGGTCGTGACCTCCACTTTGAGAATTACTGCTATAGTGTACCCGTTCTTGAAATCAGGGCTGGGAACTATTTAAAATGATTTCATTTTAAATACGTATTTAAAATACAAAATGACATTTTGCATTTTCTATTTTAAATAAGTTCGGTCAAACCATTTTCCATTTTGTATTTAAAATGGAAATTTGAACCCATTTAAAATGAAAATGCATGTGCACTTAATTTTATGTATATATGTATGACACTTATGACTCATATTAATCATAGAACTCGAACTGAACGAAATCTAGAAAATTGTAAGTTAAATGTAAGTTAATTCAATTGACTCAAATTTTTTATAGCTCGAGTTGTTGTGTCATTTGGGTTAAATTTGTTACTAGAGCTGCAGTTCTCTCAAATCAATTTTTTCTGAGGTGTTGTGTGCCATTATCTTTAAGATACGTCGATAAGAAATGTTTTGGTATTTCGAGTAGATGATTTTCATAATTTAGAAGTCGCAGTTGTAGCGTTGTCAAGGTTTGATTATATCAAGGCTGAATGAAATTTTACAATATTTTTGAGTACCAATATTTTAATAGTTAAATTTCGTTTTCATATCATGCAAACTTTATAAAATTTTCTCAAAAGACTGCCCTCTTATATAATTTCAATACGTTTGACATTTTCTTAACTATTTTTTTTTATTAATATAAAAACCGATAAAAGATTTACAGTATAAAAAAGTAAAAAAAGCATTTTGTATTTTATAATCCATTTTAAATAGCTATTTTCCATTTTCTATTTTAAATATGTTCAGCAAAACCATTTTCCATTTTATATTTTAAATACATTTTTGGAAACCATTTTCTATTTTAAATGGTTTTTATGAACCATTTTTCCCAGCCCTGCTTGAAATACATACGTACGTACACTGAAATTGTTACTGCCAATCTTAAATTTCAAGTTTAAAAATCTCATTACAATAGCAAAAGTATTTCAATATTTTTAATACTTTGGGTTTTAGAGTTTCAAATAATCAAGCTAAACCGAATCTATATGCGCAGAAATAAACAGAACCTCTTTCAGCAACTGGTTTTTACCTACGGTCGGTGCCAAAAATCAAAGACAGTGTAGGTATACAGTAATAGCAGCAATCTTTTATTAAAATAATAGTTATTCATTATAGTTTAATACAGATTTAGCAATTATAGTTAGTTAAAAATTATGGTTAGTTTCAACAATAGAGCGTATTCACTTATAAATAGAGCCGCCCTTGAATTTTGATAATGCCCCGAAAAATGGCCATTTACAGAAAAACGGCTCCAACGATTTTGATCAAATTTTAACAATATAAAATAGAACACATTTGTAACTTATCCGTATGTCTGGGAAAAATCTGAAAGCTGAGATATAGGGCGTCGAAAAAGGGTTTAACGAAGAAGAAGTTTGTTTTAAATAAAAGTTATCAATAACAACACTAACATATTCAACCGAACACCGGATATAATTTACCACAGCAAATCTAAACCTGCCTCCGGTCGCAAACTATTTTTTCCCCTTTATTATCTATTAATATAGGACCAAGTGGTATATGAATATTCAAATAGTTTATTGTTATTTAGAATTATAACTGTTAATATTTTATACTAATCATGATTTTTTTTTAATATTGAAGCATCTTTTTTTTTAAACAAAATTTTAAAATTACACAATATTTAAAATTTAAATTTCTTTCAAATATATAGGTACATTCAGTTTATTTTTTACACACAGGTATACATATACATATATATATATATATATATATATATATATATATATATATATATATATATATATATATATATATAATATATATATATATAATATATATATATATATATATATATATATATATATATATATATATATATATATATATATATATATTAATTTCAGTACTTTAATTTTAAGAAGTTGCAAGTCGCAGGGCCGGGGGCAGAGTTTTCACTTACGCGACTTTAAGGGCAACTCTAATTATAAGATCCAAATTAGTTCAATAACCCTAGAATCATACGTACTCGTCAAAACGACGAAGGAACTTCTCTACCTGCTCCAATACTACAACTTGTCGATGCCTGCTTGCTGTGAAACTTCTGTTATGTAATTTATTTGTTATTATAACACATAAGACGTATAAATTTTGTTTATAGCTATTGTCGTTTTTTTATACTGAAATAGTGTGCGTCAAAAGGACGACGATGTATGATTAACCCACATTTTTTTTTAAAGATTTTGTACTCCACATATAAAACTGAAAACTTTTCTCAAATTTATTAAAGATATGGATGTTATAATTAATTTATTCAATGATTATGATAATGTGAAAGATGATGACAGCTGTTTGAGTTATAGAGACGACATAATACTGAAGTTTTAATATATTGAATCGAAAACTAAAGAATGCTTTTCAAGTGACTTAATAAAAGGTTAACAATTTATTTTATGGAAAATATTTTAATTTTTATTAGTTTTTGAGATCTTACTCTAAAATTTACTAACAAATTTTAGAAAATTTACAAATGTGCCTAATGGGGAAATAACTACATATTTATAGGAATATTTATGACTGAGAAATTTCACATTCTGTAAAGTCACACATGTCCACTGACTCATAATAGTTCATAAATTAATTATTTGAAAGACATGTTTTATGATACAATTGATGTATTTATCTATTTTTTAATTTTTATAGTGAAAATATGTTTTGATAAAAAGATTAAAAAAATTAATAAATATTTATATTAAGAAATTTTTCCAAATCCAATTTTTTTAAATATTTTGTTCGCTTTTGTAGTATTGTTATGTAAAAAAAAATGTTTTTTGCAAATAAACTCTAAAACTCCCCGTAAAAAGTCCATTCGTCGAAACGACGCCGATGTATGATTAACTTGACTCGTAGACCAACGTATGATTCTAGGGTTAAGTCGTCAAAATTAATCAACAAGACCAGCCGGATTCTTTAAAAAGGCTACAGATTTATTGGAGGAAAACTGTCACTGGAAGAAAAATTTTAAAGCAACTAATCCAACTAATCCAAGAAAATAAGATCTTAACTAGCAATAAACAACATATATAAAATTTCCTTCATTTTTAGAAATTGTTCATTTTTAATGATTAAAGACTGAAATAATTAGGTATTTCTAAAAAGAATTTATTAAAATCCAATCAAAATATTATTTTGATCAATTGAATTTTAAAATATGCATTCTGCATTATCGTGACAAAAATAGGACAATGCAAAATTATCAGAATTAATGATTATCATTGCTACAAGCTATATAAGGAGTATGTTTCATATTAGCCACCATTATTTTTTTTTATGTAAAGATAAGAATGTTTTCATTATAAAAACTTTCACATCATCAAAATAAAAAATAAAGTAATTTCTTATTATTTTTAACCATAACGTTTTATTAAATTCTATGTAGTTAATTGAAAAAAGAAAAAAAATTGAAAAAATTGCCAAATTAACAAAATAATATTAAACTTTCATCCAATAAAGATAACTTGTTATAGGACTTGATACTCAAGCCATTAAAATAAAGTTTCAAGAAAACTATGCAATGTACCGTTTATAAAAATTAAAATAAATAAAAAAATAAAAATTTGATTTAGTAAAACATTTAAGTTGTACCTTGTATGTACAAGAAAGATTATTCCCATTTTTTTCTCCTCAACTCCCCTTATCAAATCAACCTTGGTTTAACCAACAGAAATGAATAATTCCTTTAAAGAGTTACAGTTTGGTAGTTTACCCCTCTCGACAAATTTTGTGGCCTATTTTTACTCTTTAAAAGCGGAAAATGATCAGTAAAATACTTACATGAGTGTACTTTTTGCCTTCACATACATATACAGAATTCAATTATATATTTATATTACGAATGGTTTATGTTTTACAACATTTTGAAATCTTCCCTATTTTTGTGACGCATTTCGCAGTATTTTTTAATGGGTACAAACAGGTATCAATTTATAAGGCGTATTCATGTCAAAATTAATAATTTATAATTTCAACTGCTTTCAGGAAGCCATGTTCAAAATTTTCTTTACCATTCTCCGATATAGTAAATGTACATAATAGTCAGTTTGTTAATGCCGGACTATTTAAATTTCTTAATACAAATTTTGACTTTAACGCCGATCATTAAGTATAAGCCAAGTCGTGCCTCGTGCGTAATGATATGATGGACAACCAGCACACAGGTATGTACATACAAATTTTAAATATATATTAAACAAAATTTTAATATCGATTTGTATGTGAAGAGTGTCGTAAGAGTGTATAATATGTATGTAAGGCTAATCTAACGGGGCCCCGCATAACTTTAAATCACTGAATAGAAGCCGTACAATAAAAATACAAGTACTAGTGGACATGTAGCCAATGTAGTCATATTATCATGCATTTATAAAATAAAAAAGAAAAAAAAAACAACTTGTTTATCTACATAGGTGCAGTGTAAAAATAAATGTCTAATAATAATAATAATAATAATAAGCGTGTGCAATTTTAATGTTAGGTAAAATTATAAAATTATTAGCAAGTCAAAAAAAAATTTTTTTATAATATGATTTTCAGATAAGAAATAGGATTTCCGCATATAGCCGGATTTTGAAAAGGTTTTTCAAAAGGTAAAATTTTTGTTTGCAGCGCTCCCGCCGTTGTTAAGTTTTTGTATATTTTTTTACTCTAGTGTTTGAATAACTACATTTTAGTTCTTAGCGAAGCTGTTGATAAACAAATTCAGTTTTGTATGTTCGTTAATATATCTTATATTATTGGATGTAGGGTTGCCAGGACTTAAAACCGAAAAGTTGGACAGGTCAGCCAGTTTAGCCGTACATTTGGATAAAAAAGCCGAACACCTTTAATTTTTAATTTTAATATAACACGACTATTTTTTAAAAAGTAAAACAAGGCTTTTTTTATCAATTACCATAAAATTTTCTTAAATTCTAATGAAACAACAATAAAATTGAATGAATCAGTTTTCTTTATTATTAATCATTCAACATTCATTACAATATTAATTTCAATAATTTCATGGCAATAAGTAAACAGTAAACTACTATTGCAATTTGCAATGAAAAACAAAATTAAAAAAAAAAAAAAAAAACACTTATGAACTAAATAAACTTTAAATCAATTGCAACATAAAGTAATTAATATTTTTCATTGGCAGACATCTGCTTTAAAAGCTCATTTTCTTTTCAATTTGAGTTGTAAAATTCTTACAAGCCAAATTTTTAAAATTAAATTGTACAACCAACATTTTGGCTATAGTATCGACATTTAATTTGTTGCGTTCTTTCGACCATTGCTGACCCATTAAAGAAAAAACTCTTTCAACATTTGCATTGACCCGGAATGGAAAAATAATATTGACAAATAGTAAGGAATTCTGAAAAGCAATCTGAATTAATATTCAATTTAAAATAATCGATCCATTTGAAAAATGATTCATGAATTTTGATTGATGAAAATTAAAAGGGATTCATGAATCAAATCACGGGCGGAGTGGAAACCAACACATGACAAATGTAAAAAAACAAAAAAAAACAAAACAATCAAATTTAAAAAGCCTAACAAAAGCCGAACAAACCGGATACCGTTTAATTTGGCAGGACATGCAAACAAAAAGCCTGACTGTGTCCGGCTTTGTCCGGACGCCTGGCAACCCTAACTGGATGTGAGAATTCAATCGTCGATTCTGAAATAATTTTAAACCAGCTAGTATCAAGATATTCGTACTTGAGCTGGTAAATCATGGGTATCTTTTACGTGGCTAAAAACTACGTTCTGCAATTCCGCTTCACAATTCCAGATTTCTTTAAAAACACGGCTTCTCTCAAACATATATTTAGTAATTTAAAGCATTAATTGCAGGTTTTATATACTAAGTTTAAGCTGAAGTTTAAGTAAGTCTAGTTAAAAGTTAAATTGTATTTATCTTGTGTCTTATTAAACTATGTTTATTAACTCAACTCAATGTGTAAAAGGAACTCGTTTACCTAAGCTCAATTTAAGTTTAAGTAATAAACTCAGTTTAAAGCTCAGTTTGTAAAACCGGTTATTAATATAGTATAATTTTCATTTAATTATTATCATATGGATCGAAACATGCCATGCTTAAATCGAATAAAAATATTTTTGCAAAATGTTTTATTAATTGTTTATTAACAAAATGTATTTTTGTAATATTTTTACTATTTGAGCAATTTTGGTACAATTTTTAAGTACTACACTTATAGTGGAATCGGATAGGCTCCAAATTTTAGTGAATAAGGAACTGTTTCCCCCCTCAATTTTTTTTTTTTTTTTTTTTTTGTAGCATGTTAATTATTCGAAGAATATACGAAATGAACATTTTCTACCACTTGCAATCGCCGCTACGAAAGTTATCGTCCATTTTATGAAAAACCGACCATTTTAGTCGTACTTTCTAAATATAGATGAATACAGTGTGTAAAACAAATAACTCTCGTCCTTTTGTGGGGTCACTCATAGCACTCTGTAGACACTAAAACCGCAGGAATTTTTTCGGAATTGACAGTCGCGTTCCCTTACACCCTATATATATATATATATATATATATATATATATATATATATATATATATATATATATATATATAGGGCGTAGGGAAATAATCCTTTTGAGGGGTGACGCGACTGTTAATTCCAAAAAAATTCCTGCGGTTTTAGTGTCTACAGGATGCTATGAGTCATCCCACAAAAGAACGAGAGTTATTTGTTTTACACCCTGTATATCTCGGTATGTGTAGGTCTAAAAAAAAAAAAACGAAAAAAATTGAGGCTATTCACTATCATACAGTCTACCAGCCATTACAGTATGAAATTTTTATCTGCACACATAACCTTTAAAAAAAAATAAAAACTGGAGATACTGCTTAATTTTGGTTTTTTGGTTTTAACTTCGGATGTTTTAAGTGAAATTTGATGAAATTTTGAGAAAATATACTTTATAACATGGACAATAACTGGTTAAAATTTCAAGTCAAAATATCTAACACAAACCATAAAAATTTACATAAATTTGAAAATTGACTGGCCAATGATTTTTGTGCATTGTATCGTACGAGGTTCTTTTTATTAAAAGCTTTTATTTAACTTGCTATGTTAGTATGTTGGTTTAGATCAAAGCTTGGAATCAAAATTTAGGCAGGTTCTAATTGAGCTAGAGGTTTCAAATTTTGCATACTTGTCTAGCCTTGATGACAATACAATATTGTATAATTAGTTTTGCCCTAAATCGGCCCAAACCAAAATTGTTGATTGAAGTCCTATGCAATTTTTTTGACATTTCGAATTGTCAAATATTGTCCATTGATTTTAAATTGCAATTTTCTGTTTCCATAGTTATGACTGATTAGGGTAAATTAACCGATTAAAATATAGGTAAAAAAATTACTTCTTTAATTTTTTTTTAAAATTATTAAATTAATTGTGATCAGACTAAAGAGTAGAAAATAAATTAAAATAAAAAAAAAAATTTTTTAAGAAAAATCTTTTATTTAAAAATGGGCTAAAAAAAATAACTTTTGAGTGAAGTTTGAAGCAATATGCAACATAATTTATAAAAACTTGAGGCGTTTAATTAAGTTTGGTAACTATTGAAAAGTAAAATAGCTACACTTATATCCAAAACGTCCAAAACAGAAATAAATAATGATAACGCCTCAAGCTTTTATAAATTATGTTACATATTGCTTCAAACTTCACTCAAAAGTTTGTTTTTTTTTAGCCCATTTTTAAATAAAAGCTTTTTCTTAAAAAACATTTTTTTTACTTTAATTTATTTTTTTTTTAAATTGTAGGTTTTTTTAAACTCTTTTAATCAAGTAAACCGCTATAATTTAAAAACTTAAGTAATAATTTGTTCTATACAAGGGTCACAAGGTTCCATGTAAGGGTTACACTAATCGAACCCAATTAAAAATTCAAGTCTGAAGAAATTAAGGTTTAATTGTTTTCAAAAATACACAACATAAAAAGTATATAAGCTGGAAGCTCCCATACACCTCACAAGCTGCAAATTCAACATTCTTTAAGAGTGTACTAACAAACTAAGAAACAAATTAAGTGACTTAATACCTATGAGCCTTCCGAGAAACTATGTACTTAATTTTTCGAAAGTTGGTTTTTAATTGGGTTCGATTTGTGTAACCCTTAGATGGAAGCTTGTAACCCTTGTATGGGACAAATTATTATTTAAATTTTTAAATTATAGCGGTTTACTTGATTTAAATTATTTTTGAAATACTGTTCATTGCCGACAATTTTGAATTTCTAAACGATTTATTTCACTTTTTTTCAAGCTTAAAAATATTTTCTTGTTCACCCATCATAAAGTCCATAAAAAGACCTACAATTTAAGAAAAAAAAAGAACGTCATACGATACAATGCACAAAAATCATTGGCCAGTCAATTTTCAAATTTGACGTCAAGTTTTAGGGTTTGTGTTAGATATTTTGACTTGAAATTTTAACCAGTTATTGTCCACCTTATAAAGTATATTTTCTGAAAATTTCATCAAATTTCACTTAAAAAAACCGAAGTTAAAGCCAGGAAACCAAAATTTAGCAGTATCTCCAGTTTTTATATTTTTTTAAGGTTATGTGTGCAGATTAAAATTTCATACTCTAACCGCTGGTAGACTATATCGTAGTAAATAGCCTCAATTTTTTTCGTTTTTTTTTTTTTTTAAACCTACACATACCAAGATATATTCCCAAGATATATTCATGCCTATTTAAAAAGTACGACTAAAATGGTCGATTTTTCAAAAAATGACCGAGAACTTTCGTAGCGGCGGTTGCAAGTGGTAGAAAATGTTCATTTCGTATAGTCTTCGATGTAGTTAACATGCTACAAAAAAAATTTGAGGGGGGAAACTCTTTCTTATGCTTTGGTTATCCGACTCCATTATTACTGTATATTTTTTATATGGTAATTTATTTACTTACAAAATGTTTTTTTCTTTTTTAAATACAGATGGCCCCTATGGATGTGTTCCTAACGACTACGAAATATGTGTAGTGTACCAATTTTAAATAACTTTTTCTATTTACTTTTTTCCTTTAAAAATTCAAAACTCTAAAATCATTCATTCTTGTGCTATGTAAACTAACTAAAATTTAAGTATTAATACGATGGCGATCATGAAGAATTATGACGAAATGACCAACTGGTACATTATTTCGACAGCTAATATACTTTGTATGGAATTGTTGACGTCGTACGACGTAGTATATAAGCTAGTAAAGTTTCATTCGACGTCTTATAATGTCAGTGTTAATATATAAAGTATTCGCTAGACATATTTCGGCTACTGTTGCAGCTTTCTTCTACATAATAATATGACATATACATAAGTAAATGTCGTACATATTATATGTATACTTATACAGCATAAGTGTCAAAACCGCCACTGATACTAGCGCTCTTTAATAGTCTTTTATTCATTGTCTATAAATATGTATATTTCAATATAAAATGAGACTGAAAGGCAATAATTTGTGCATAGATTAAAAAATATCAATGATTAAAAAATAATAATGAACGGAACGTCACAAAATAACTCTTCTTATTATTAATTTGTTTCCGGCGTTTGTGCATAGGAAATAACGGTTGTTCATACATTAAACAAAAACACAATAAAAATATTATAAACACTTCCAATGGACTTTTATATTGAAGTTTATTGATAAACCTAAAGTTCACGTTACATAATAATATAAGTACAGTAAGTAATTAATATTATAAAAATAAATTGAAGAACCTCTGCCCGTTGTAGCACGTAGATAAAAAAAAATTGAAAATAAAAAATCAAGTATAACGATTCAGTGAAGCATAAATAAAATAAAATATAATGAAAATTAACACATATTATTTGATTGATATAATATATATGTAAGATAAATTATTACACAACCAAAGGCTAGCGACTTTGACTTTTTTTTGACACGTTAATGGTCATGGATGCTATACAGCATTAAATGAAACCTGACTACTACACAGCGGATGACCGCTTCCATAATGTTGATGTGTACCACCAGGGCCGGCCATACAATTATTATGAGGGGGGGAGCAAACTTTGCGGTTGGTTCCCTCACCGAGATAAATCAAAAATTTTGGCGCACCAATATTTTAACTTTTTATTTTTTCCTGCGAAAAGCAAGTGACGAGTGAAAAACAAACCTAAAATTCAACATCTTGGCTCCCCGAACTTGCGTTTTTAACGCCCCCTAAAACTTGAAGGGGAGGGGGGGGGGGACAACAATTCCATATAAAGTGTTTTAGTTGTCAAAATAGTGTACCAATTGGGCGTTTCGTAATTGTAGGTTATGACTATCAACGTTGTAAAATATTTATTAAAATTGTAATACAGTAGACTCTCGTTAATTCAAACCTGCGATAATTCGAAACTCTATAATTCAAAGGTATCACCAGTTCCCTACAAAATCTCTTTATATTTCGAACTAAAACAATACATTTTTATACACTTGGTAATTCGAACGAAAAAATCATTGCTACGTAACAAAACGACGCGTTAATTCGAACTCATCGGCGTCAAACACTCGACAATTCCAAGTTGCAGAGAGAAAGAGACAGAAACATTGTAAGTACGTTTTGAGACAAGTTCAAGTTCTTTCATCGCAAATGCTTAAAAAATTAAAATTGTTACCTGTGATAATTCGAACCTCTCTATAATTCGTAATATTTTGAGAGTCCCTCGAGTTTTGAATTAACGAGAGTCGACTGTATCTAACAAGTAAAGGTCCCGAGGCCGGACCTATCGATTTCGATGAAACTTAAATATATTGTAGAACACTAAAAACTAAAGGACACGTATTTTTTTTATCTGAGGAAAAACGGTTTGAAGGGGTGAAATCGCCCTCCAAAAATTGGGGTAAAAATTTAATTTTTCAAATATCTCGAAAACAGTAAGAGATAGAGCAAAAGTTTAAATTGCTATCTTTTTTAAAGAGCTATCTATTGATATGCAATTTGTTCAAATTACATCAACAGGGGTGGTTGGGGGTTAAAATTTGGGGGTTAATTTTGCAAAAAGGGGGTGAAAAATAAACAATATAAAAATTTTGTTTACAGATTTGAAATCTACGTCAAAAAATCTAATTGACCTGCTTTTGCTCAATATCCTAATATTAAGTCTAGGGGTAGTTAACTAGAGGGTGACTATGTCGAATAATCGTGCTATTTGGGTATTTCAAGTTCTTCTTTATGGAAAATAGCTTAAGACAATTAGAATAACGTAGAAATTAAACTCTCGAATTCAAAATTGAGTTTGAGCAACATTGGAGAGGGGGTGAGTCACCCTCTTAAATTACGTACTAGTTTATAAACACTAATTTTTGCTATTAACACACTGATAGTGGGTAAAATAATGTCACTTTGTGTTAATAGCAAAAATTAGTGTATATAAACTAGTATGTAATTTAAGAGGGTGACTCACCCCCTCTCCAATGTTGCTCAAACTCAATTTTGAATTTGAGAATTTCATTTCTACGTTATTCTAATTGTCTTAAGCTATTTTCCATGAAGAAGAACTTCCTGAAATACCCAAGTAGTACGACTATTCGACATAGTCACCCTCTAGTTAACTACCCCTAGACTTAATATTAGGACATTGAGCAAAAACAGGTCAATTAGATTTTTTGACGTAGATTTCAAATCTGTAAATAAAATTTTTATATTGTTTATTTTTCACCCCCTTTTTGCAAAATTAACCCCCAAATTTTAACCCTCAACCACCCCTGTTGATGTAATATGAACAAATTGCATACCAATAGATAGCTCTTTAAAAAAGAGTAATATCGCCAATTTAAACTTTTGCTCTATCTCTTACTGTTTTCAAGATATTTGAAAAATTAAAATTTTACCCCCATTTTTGGAGGGCGATTTCACTCCTTCAAACCGTTTTTCCGCAGATAAAAAAAAATACGTGTCTCTTAGTTTTTAGTGTTCTACAATATATTTAAGTTTCATCGAAATCGATAGGTCCGGCCTCGGGACCTTTACTTGTAAGTAGTTTTGCATTTCCTCAATAAAGTCCTGTGAATTGTGTTTGCCTTTGCACCAATGAAAAACATTTTTATTTTTGAAACATATTAAAGAGCTTCTTGAAAATTACAATTATTTCTAGTAATTTCATTACATACCCAATGATTACGTAGATTACCTACCTATTCACATTTATTTAATTGATTTACACCTAAAACAAAAATACTGAGCCCGTATCAGAGCATTAAGTGTTATCATTTCTGGAATATGACTAGCCAAGTTATACTAACGACATTAAAAACCAGTTCAAAACAAGAAAACAGTTCGTCATTTCTAAATGTATATCTATTTATTAATTCATAATCTCATTAGGCCTAAATTTGAACTTTTGCAGCACATCCACCGTTACTACAATATAATATTATGCACGTATATTTTTATTAGGTCATATTGGTTTCTATTTTTAAAGGCGTTCTGTTGCTTACAGTATAACTGCCATACAGGGCTGGCGAGAGGGCATGTGGGGCAATTGCCCAGGCGCCCGAATCTAAAGAGGGCCCTTTAGCCTCTTTAGGGGCCCGGACAAAGTGAGAAGAGATTTTTTTCACCCGCTAATTGTATTTTCGGAAAAAAAATGTTGGAAATTTTTTGTTGTGCCCGGGGGCCCGTCATTTTTCTCGTCGGCCCTGCGGCTATAGAAATATATATTTCTAATAGAAAAAAAATGAAAATAATGTTTAAATTACATGAGAAAATATTAATTTTTAAAAAATGATATTTCTTTAAAAAAATTTTGTTTTTTTCATCAAAAAAATTTGTTTATAAAAAGTCATAATTGTCAGCCAAATAAAAAAACTCTTCGCCTTTCTTTGAGAAATTTATCAAGAAAATTTGAAGGTGACTCTGATCGAAAATTACTCGAGCTATGTTACCAGTCCAATGTAAAAATATAATTTCGAGAAAAACGTGTTTACAGCTTTGAATAACTTAGCAGTGTTAATTTGAATTTACCTTTAATCAGCTATGACAAGTCAAACAAAATTTTAGAAACCTTTAATGGACATCCTTAAGGATAAAAATATCTAACAAAGAAAGAGCAAGAAGTCGAAAATTCAAAAAAATCCGAAACTGTCAGTATTTTCGACATATTCGTTATCAATTTATATTATAAAATTCTGTAAAATTGTTAGTAGCTTTTATTTCCAGTATTTTTCCTTTTATAATGACGGATTCAATTTACACGATTTTTATCCGCGTAAACTGAATCCCTGTGGAACGGATATTCACGTAAATTGAGGGACCGGTGTATATATGTATAAAATTAAAAACGCATTTGTAAAATAGTACCGCTAATTGTAAGTAATCGTTTTTACCCAGGTTTTGGGAATTTTCCCGGGAAAATACCTAATAATTACCCAAATGGGAATATTCCCGGGAAAGTTCTCATCGGTTTTCGCCTAAAATTTTACGATTTTAAAGCAGTAAGTAAATATTTTAGACTCAAAAAGAAATTAAAACTATTCATAATATAAATTTTTAGTTATTTTACGTACATGATTTAAGTTACATACAAAGGTTATATCTGTACTGAATAGAAATACATATATATATATATATATATATATATATATATATATATATATATATATATATATACATATATATATATATATATATATATATATATATATATATATATATATATATATATATATATATATATATATTACCTTTATATTTAAACCAAATATAAAGGTGATTCAGCTCTTATAATCTCTTAACTGGACTAATAAAAATTATTTGTATAGTTTTATTGCGCTAACTTCGAAAATTAACTCGAAAATGTTTGAATTTATACGGCATGTGTTTCTATAAATAAGCATTGATCAAACGCAAAAGAGACACATTCAGCAAAAACTGTTAAATATATGTATGTATTTCTTTAATTAGGTAAGGAAACATTAAATGCGAGGTGAATTTAAATTGCAAAACAATCATTCTATTAATAATAATTTTTGTTATCAGAGGTTTCTTTCAGCAATAACTTCATTAATATGTAAATGTCAAAACTGTTTTAGTATTGGATCGCGTTCCACAATGGGGGTTTTTACCCTACTATACAGAACTCTAATAATAAATATAGCATTATTTTTTGCATCTACAAATTTTTAGGGGTTGAAACCACCGCTTCATATGTGTACTTAAAAATTTATAAATTGATGATATTTTTTATACATATACTATACAGAGCTCTAGTAATAAACATTATTTTTTGCATCTATAAATTTTTAGGAGTTGAAACTACTCCTTCATATATGTACTTAAAAATTTATAAATTTTGAAGTACACACATGAAAGGGTGGTTTCAACCCCTAAAGATTTGTAGATTCAAAAAATAATGTTATATTTATTACTAGAGCTCTGTATAGTATATGTAAACCAAATATCATTAGTTTATAAATTTTTAAGTACACATATGAAGGGGTGGTTTCAACCCCTAAAAATTTGTAGATGCAAAAAATAGTGCTATATTTATTATTAGAACTCTGTATAAGTAGTATAATTATATAAACAAAATGTCATAAATTTTTAAATTTTTGAGTACACAGTTGAGGGGTGGTTTTAATCCTTAAAAATGTGTAAATGCAAAAAATAATGTTATATTTGTTATTAGAACTTTTTAAGGTACCTACCTATAAACAAAATTTCATCGATTTTTAAATTTTTGAGTTCCAACTTTGAGGGGATGTTTCACCCCTTAAAAACGTTTTTTAGCAGCAACCCCTTTCCTTGTAAGTGGTGTTACACCCTAACTAAATAGATACTTTAGTAGTGCAAACTTATTTTATTTTGAACCACCATAAAGAATTCTGTTCTACTTTTATCACCCTAAAATATTGTTTGTAATATTTCTATAATTTATTTAATACAATAAAAATTCATCGATGGACTCGCTTTTACTTTGTAAGTTTATTGATGATCTTTTTTAAATATATGTATTATTAATTTATTGGTTGCATTAGCGTATTGGTGAAAATTGATTCTCTTCATTGGTGATTTCTATAATTAAATACCTAAAATTTTATTTCTAATCTATAACAAATTATTAGAGTAGGTACTTATTTATTGGTACAAATTGTCGGTCATTATTACAGCATTAAAAATTAATGAATAATTTATACAAATATAATTAATAATAATTATTATAGTAAATATAATATTTTATGCTCTGATTGACAAATTGTCTTCTTTTTATTTTTTCTTACATGAATATTTTGAAATTACATCTACATGCAGAAAAAAATAGATATTGCTTATTGCTATTTGTTGCTGCTAAAATTATTGCCAGATATAAAGAGTTGAAACTCTGTTATCTTAAATTTCAAATATTGTGTTTTTTATTTGATTTAATACTAATTTTGACACTGTTAGCGCGGCTGCACACCTAGGAGGTAAGACATGAGAGACAAGAAATGTGTCGCTTGGAGACACGCATGACTTCAGTACATTTAAATTGCATTGAAAACACAAAATTGATGCACACCTAAGAGATACGACATGAGCGACACAGATATTTGTCTTAAGCGACATAGCATGCTTGTCTCCTGTCTCTCGTGTCGAACGACATGTAAGATAAATTTAAAAATTATATTATACATTTGAAAGAAATGGTAAATTTTCTCCAAAAATATTTTTTAATGTAATATTAGATGCATACCGACAATTTAAAACACTTTCTGAAAAACTGTCAAATACTGTGTATTACCAAGGAGGTAAGTCCAAAAACGTTCCAAAAAATGTATCGCTTACAATTAATTTTGTTAATTATGTTAAAAATTACTCATTTTTATGCAATTATGCCCTAAAACAGTATTGTAAAAGTAATATCACAAATTTGACATGAAAAACTACTGCCAGCAAATTGAAAAATTCCCCTTGTTGTGGTGTCCTTCATGCCGTATTTCTCATGTCTTATATCCTAGGTGTGTAGATGCCATGTCTTAACACAGATGTCTGTGTCGCTCATGTCGTATTTCTCATGTCTTATCTCCTAGGTGTGCAGCCGGGCTAATTAGAGGAAGATTAGATACTAATATTTCAAGTATTGTCGAGTGCCAGTGAAATATTATTAATGTATAGCGACCTACGTTCGTATTTAAACATACGTTTAAATTCATATACTCACTTAATGTCCAGCTAAGCTGATCCATGAACATTCGGTTTTCCTTAGTTACCAAGAGATTTGGATTTGAGTCTCAGTTGATTCAGTTTGATAATTTTTCAATCACTATGTGAATTTTAGCTAATATTAGTATTAAAGCGAATAAGGAGTTTGCAAAATTATTACATACCAGATATTAAGCAGACCTATGAACTGAAAACCGAATATTCGGTAAATAATCGGAAACATTTATCTTCAAATTTATTTAAGGATATGTATCCAGTCAAATTGAGTAGTAAATCTAAAATTTTTTGAAAATTAATCATAATGTTAAATTATTATTAGAATCACTTATTTTATAAATTTAGATGACGTGTACTTTATAAGAAGTTATAGCAATTAATAAATATTTTTCATAAAATAAATATTTAATTTGACTATGGTTGACGTTGGATTTAGCAGCTAATTACAAGTTATTATTCTGACAGTTGACGTATCGAGTATGTTCCATTTAGAAAACACGGTGTGACACAATGCATTTTCTTTTTTTCACAAAAAAACTTTTTTAATTTTATTGCAAAACTACCTATAACTTTTAATTGCATATAAAAGCAATTAAAAGGTTAAAATTAAAAAAATAGTTTTTTGTGAAAAAAAATGCACTGTATCGTCTGTATTTCCTAAATGGAAAACATTTATTATATGTTTTACCATATTTCTCATCGATAAAGGCAGGTACAGTTTTTTAAATAGTGTCAAAACTACATGGTTCCGGCTTCTAATTTTTATTTTAATTTTTACGAAAAAGAAAGGCCGGTGAGTTCGGTTTTTTTTTTATTAAAAAATAATATATAGTATAAGGTTTATAAAACTATTTTCTTTTCTGACGACAGTTGGGTAAAATGTGATGAATTTTACAAATTTATTCCTAGCTAAACTACTTCTGGTTCAAATATCACACGATAAATGAGAACATTAATATTAATTATTTCGTTTAATTGGTCCGTGACATACAATTTTCTTTTTTCTAATCGATGCAGAATCATTTATTGTTTAACATATTTCAAACTCAATTGGAAAAGTTAGATTTTTTTTTCGGGCATACATCCTTAACAGAAATAGCGCTAAGGCAGTCATAGGCCGCGTATGTTAGCCTGATTTCCTCTACTACGCACTTTTCCATATCTCCTTAAGAATTGAAGACATGAGTGGATGAAGGTGTTATGTGACATTTTTTCAAAAAGTCATTTTTTGCAAAATTTTGGAATATCCTATGCTGAAGTATCATATATTACAATTTGGTTTCATTACGCCTAATAGTTTTGTAGAAATTCAATAATAAACACATGCTATTGCAGGGGAAGTATATGTAAATAAAAACTTTCAAACGCTTCTGCTGTAAAATTATAAAAATGTTACATAATACCTTCATCCACTCATCTCTTCAATTACGGATCCTTTTTTGTCCAGTGAAAATAGCAAATAAAAATTTTTTCTCATAATATACCTAAGACTAATCTGGATGCTCTGAACCTCTTCTCTTTTCGGAAATTGACAACTTTCCCGAAGATAATTATATGACCATATGTTTGACCATAATACAAAAAGTTCTAGAACGCTATATTTAAATTCTTTTTCTTTCCTATAAATGCTATTGGCGTTTCCACCATAATTACAATACAGTGATATGCATGAAAACCAATCTCTACTCGTGTGTGCAAACAAATCCCCGTCCTTTTACAAGCTATAATATAATATACACACACAAACATACACAGTAAGGTAAATGAAACCGAGAAAATTTAAATGAAATGACTTGTTAAGGGGTTGTTGTTATTAGTGGCCATAAACTCTTAAATAATTTAAATAAATAAGTTTAATTATTTTTTATAAGCTTGTAACAAATACCACCCTGTGTTCAGTTTTAATTGTGTCTAAAAATATTACCTGTTTTTTTTTCTTTTTTTTTTATGAGTAACAGTTCCTTAATATCTGTATAGTTAAGTGGATAATCTACTAAAGCAGCCTCCACATTCTCGCCGAAGTTGGACGAAGTAGTTCCTCGCTGAGGTTGGCCGAGGCATAAGAATATCATTGAAACACCAACCGCGAAGCACAACGAAATGACCCTCTACATTCTCGACTCGTCCAACCTCGGCGAGAATGTGGAGGCTGCTTAAGGATAATACTACTGATTACTGCAATACTCTAAAAGTCATTTCATTTAAATATTTTGTCAAACAAGCAGTTTGTTTGTATTTTTACCGTTTAAAAAGTTTGTAACAAATGAGTAAATTTTTTGCTAATGATTGTCAAATGGTAATTGATTATATTATACTGAAATTTTGGTATTATGTCAAAATAGATATTATGTCAAGTCTGGTAAACAAAATTCGACGGCCGTATACAATATTTTACAAAAATAAAACCGGTAAAAATTCTCTTATCTAAAATGCCCCTTTAAATTGTCCTAAATCCAGAATATTCTACTGAGTACCGACAGAATAAAAATCAGTTCATTCTTTTTTTAGGTAAAATTACAAAGGTGTACGTACCCGGGAACAGGGGGGGGGGGGAAATTCCCCTCTAGCTACCAACAGGATAAAGCTTTACAACATGATCGGAATTGTTACTTTTTACCACTACTTACAAGTTGAGAATCGTTCATAAACTACGCAGAAAGCAAAGCTGGACTACATGGGGAGGGGGGGGGGGGTAGTAGTCAGAGTGGAGCTACGTAGTTTTATTTGAAACAATTAAAACAAGCATGAATTTCAATATCAAAATTTATGAATAATCCTGAGTTACTTATGAGATGCTTTTGATATTAAAACTGTTACTGTAAGGAGACATTTGAGGAAATAATTTGCTAAACTATAAAAAAAATGCTTCAATTTCAACATTTTATAATAAAAACGGTTTTATTCCAATTGAATGTCTTAATAATCTGGGATCTTCGAAAATTTATGTACAATCTACTGAATGATTTCAAAATTTTAGCGTACAAATGGTCAATAAACTGAACGGCAAAGTATTTGACTAAAGCTTGTTTATATTTTTTTACACGTGGGGCTTGTCAGCTAAAATTTTTCGCACAATACCATACATAATGCTGTAATAAACAATATATATATATATATATATATATATATATATATATATATATATATATATATATATATATATATATATATTATTTATATATATATATATATATATATATATATATATATATATTATTTATATATATATATATATATATATATATATATATATATATATATATATATATATATATATATTTTAAATAATTTAATTAGAGTAATTTTTTTAGAGGACAGTGAAATAAAGGTAGAAAATCGTTACGATTTTCTTATTTTTGAGCAAAAGATGAAGGCGGCACTATATATATATATATATATATATATATATATATATATATATATATATATATATCTTTTGCTCAAAAATAAGAAAATTAATGTATATATATATATATATATATATATATATATATATATATATATATATATATATATATATATATATATATATACATTAATTTGGTATTGATAGAGAATTTTTAATATCAAATAGGTATATAAAAATAAATAGTATTTATTACACCCAAATAACTCTTACATATCCTAATTACTACGACTAACCCTACTTAACAGGTACGCAATTTAAGAAGTCAGTGAAATTATATATGTATGTATATATAAATTCTAAGATAATAATAAATACCCCTGTCGCAGCATTTTGCATAACATAACGAATTTCCAGTACTAAAAATTATTTTTTCTGGAAAATCCGTCTACATAGTAGGATAATTCTCCAAAACCTATCATATGTGATTTTTTCCGCTTTTTGGCATGACATGCTGTAAAAAAAGCTTTTAAATTTTGGCAAAAAACTCCTTTTTTCGAGGTTTCGGACATCGGATGTGTCTGACTGAAGAACTCATTCAAGAGTTTGATACTTTCAATGTCCACGAAGTGTCGTAAAAATTGTGATGATGTGAGCTTAAATCGCACCATGACGTTAAAAACGAACGCTATGTAATATTTAAATTTCTCATTTTGGAAATTCACTAAAAGAAAAATTTTTAAATCGAATTCTTTAATTTTTTTTATAGCCTTTTTAATCTTTTGCATGAAAATGAGCTTAAAGCTCTACATTGCAATAAGCTTATTTTTAAATCTTTTAGATAGGAAAATTACAAATAAATTTAAAAGCCGCTTCTGTCAAGTGTACAAACTTTCTTCAATAAATGTGCAGCTATGATTCATGTTACAACAATTGTTTTTTCACATGTGTCTCTTACTAATTATAATTTGGGTTTTTTGTTTCTCTTTACGTAATTCAAGACCAAATATTTCTATAGAGAAAGTTGTGAAACATTTGCTTAAATTCATTAGATACATCCTTGTAGTTTATTATGAAATTATTTTATCTGTAAATTTCAATAAGTAAAACCACATAAAACAATAATTTCTAAAACTATTACTTATTGTTAGTCCTGCGGTTCCTGTTAATTGTGCATTTACAATTGTGTCATTAATCTCACTATTATTTATAGTTTGTATTCTCTAAGTGTTTTAAATATTTTTATAACCAGCGCTGCCACCAAAGCTATTTACGAAATGCAATAAAAACCAAATAGAGATTAACTTGTCTAGAATTGTTCGATTGTTCTAAAGGAATTTTACAAAATACTCTAAATACTTTTTACAGAATTATCGCATTTTATTGAGGTCAAACTAGTAGGGGAGACCGGGACATGTTGACACAGTTTTTAGTTTTCGATTTTTCTAATTTTTTGTATTACAGCTATTTACATGCTTTTTATACTCAAATATAACTTGCTTATTAAGCTTCATTTTGACACCTATAAAAACCTTAACTTACTATCATACCTTTTTAAATACTTAACATTTTCTTGAGTGATGTCGCCTGTATAAACATGCCCCCTTTACGGGGCATGTTTATACAGTACCTAGGGTAAGTTTACACACTTTCTAAAATGGGAAAAAATAGGGCTAACAACTGTAAAAAAAAAAATAAATAAATAAATATGCGAGTCAGTTTTATTAGCAAAAAAAGAATACAAAACTTCCAATTCAAATACCAAAAAATATAAAATAACGAAAAATTTATAGGATCTACAAATCAATTAGGATGAGTTACAGTCAAAATCACTGTTACAGTTCATGCACACAAAAAAAAATTGAATCAGTTTCAATAAACCTACAGTTATCATATGTGTAAACATACCCCACGTGCCTTGCGTAAACTTGCCCCTTCGGCATATTTTCAACAAAATATAACCTATAAATTTTTTTAATGAGATTAGCATTTAACAAACTATCTTAAAATAGCCGTAAAAGAACAGCCTAACAAGATAATCCATTATGAATTGTAAAGATCTAATAGGATAATTACTATTCACATCAACATAGTAGTGTAAAAATTGACGCATTTCAAAAAAAGAATCACAAATTCTGCTCTACCTTGTTTGGTACTAATAGTACTGGTTGCAAACTGATGTACTTGCAAATGACAGTCTCAGTAACCTGTTTGGCCTGACAATTGCTACGCTCCGATAAACGATTTGTGAGTTATAAGGATTGTGTAAACTTACCCCTGTACCAAACTTGCCCCCGTCTCCCCAACCTATAAATTATGTAATGAATTAGTCGTGTCACCTTTAATAATATAGTTAATGAAAATACTTTCCTTTTGAATTATCGTTTCAATGTATTGGCACTTCGATATATTGGTTGGTCTCTTTAAATCTTTGACCTAAAAGTTTCCAATATATACAGCCGACTCTCGTTAATTCGAAACTCGAGGGACTCTTAAAATATTACGAATTATCGAGTGTTTGAAATATCAAATGGTTCAAAACAAAGGCTCGTGTACGACGATATGTACAAGTTTGAACATGTCTCAAAATGTACTTACAATGTTTCTGTCTCTTTTTCTCTGCAACTTTGAATTGTCGACTGTTTGACGCCGATGAGTTCGAATTAACGCGTCGTTTTGTTACGTAGCAATAATTTTTTCGTTCGAACTACCAAGTGCATAAAAATGTATTGATTTAGTTCGAAATATAAAGAGATTTTGTAGGGAACTCGTGATAACTTTGAATTATAGAGAGGTTCGAATTATCGCAGGTATGAATTAACGAGAGTCGACTGCATGAATAATCTGAATGAGGGTCCATCGTTCTTAGAAAACTGCATTTATTTAGGTACATATTTAAAACTTTTTATTTAATGTACTTTCTAAATTCTATACAGATATCTTATTAATTAAGGCCGACATTTTAATTAAAGAGAGTAAAACATTAGCTTTCTTACAGTAAGTTCACTTTTAAATTTTAAAAACTTATTTAGGGCATTAACTGGTCTTTAGCCGATGTCAAACTATATTTATATGATCCAATACTGTAGACATTAAATTATGATTTTAAATAAATATTCCTGAAACTTGTTCAGAAACACACAGATAAGTCTAATGCGAATTTCTAATATATATATAGAAAATTTTACAAAAATATATATTTTCTTATTATCCAAAGCAAAAACTAAATATCTTACCATGAACACCATATAAACAATGACATACAACGACTAATAACGTCACTAGAATATAAATATGTTGATTATTGTTCAAATAATAGTTAAAAGTCCTCGTTTGTTGCCGTATTATTGTCTTTTGACAAGCTGCCATGTTTCTTCTTTGCCCCAGCAACTCGTCGGAGGTCACTAACATTAGCAACAACTACTAGCAAATACTAGTTAGTTCGCCGTGCAATAATAGAACACTATCGCGGTATGTTTACATGTCTTGAAGAAAACAAAACAACCCGAGGACTGTTTGTATTTTTTATATAGAAATGTTTTCCACGAAAATAAATGAAGGTATCAAAAATAAGTTTAGTTTTTTTATTTATTTATTTATTTATTTTTGATATTTATTTAAAATTTTAAAACTTTTCGCCACTTGAGGTAAAATCACTTTTTACACTTTAATTTAAAAAAATAATCACGTTAGGTACATGTTAAAAATTTCACTTGGTGCTTGGAATTTCACAGATGGTGAATTGACAAGATCCGGGTTGAAAAGTAAACGTTTGCACTGACGTTCTCTGTACGTTTCAATTTCTCTTTAGAAAAAAATATATTTTTAGTACTTATAGAAAAAGATTCACTGGATTTAAATTGTAAGCTTTATTATTCCACTATATAACGGCATATTTTGTAGCCATAAAATTCTAGATCATCCATTTTTCTAACATTGGTCTTAACACAAATTCTCCAGGTTTTTGTTTTGTTTTTGATTTGATTTTTTTTTTAATTTTGAAAAACTTAACACATTTTAACAAACTTAAGTCTTTAATGGTTACAATCACAATGTTCACATTTAATATTATATATTACTATAACGGATTGATTCTGGCCATGACCGCACTCTCGGTTATTTCTTGCTTCTAGTTAAAAGAATAAAACAACACGATCCATCCACATACCATCCGCGATTGTAGAAGTGGAATTATGTAGTACCTAGGTGGTGGTTGTACCTGTATGTACCTAGCTGTATATACGCCATATTATAAGCTATAAAACTAACTATATTCTATAGCTAAATATTATAGGGTAAAGTTGGACATAGGGTCATTTTACTGACTTGTCCAATTAGTGACGTTGATAGTTTTATGCCATAAAAATAATATGTTCTTTTCCAAAAGCGTAACTACAACTTTTGCGCCCTGGAGCGACTTAAACCACGCACCTCGTAGGCAGAGTCCACTTTTCTCAAAAAATTTAAGTAGTGAGCAAAAAGAGATCGTCTTTTTACCTCTGCTATGCCCTATATAATAATACCATTGCATTAAAATTGCATTTAAATAACGAAAATACCCCTGTCGCAGCATCTGCATAACATAGCGAATTTCCAAATATTGGGCACTGGCGGATCTCATCTAAGACCTGTACCCATTTAAAATAGTTTAGAATTCTAAGAGTAAAATAATTTTTAAAATCGGCTGGGTAATTAGTTTTGGTATATTTGGGACCCAAGAACCCGAACGGACTTTGTGCAGCATAGTTGTATCCATCTAAAATAATTTAGTTCTCTAGCAGTGAGAAAATTTTCAGAATAGGTTCGATACCTTATTTTTGACGTTTTCGAATCTGTAAGATTCCGGTGGACCTCATTAAAAAATTACCTCGACCTAAAACCCGTTGTGTAGCATTCTACGCCGCATTTGCATCCGCAGGACAATTGTGGATCTCAGATAAAACACCCTGTACCTATCTAAAATAGTTTACTTCTGTAATAGTGAAAAAATTTTCAAAATCGGTCAATTATTTTATTTTTGACACTTTTGGGTCCCTAGCAGACCTTACATAACGTAATCTATACCTATCTAAAACAGTTTAGCTCCCAAGAGTGAAAAAATATTCAGAATCGGTTAGTTTATTTCGCGCTTTTAAGATCCCAGGACCCTGGCCGACCTCATACAACATATATGCTATATCCATCTAAAATTATTTACCTCTGTAACAGTGAAAAAATTTTCAAAATCGGTGACTTATATCATTTTTGACGCTTTTAAATCCCATGGACCCTGGCGGATCTTACATAACGTAATCTATACTATCTAAAATAGTTTAGCTCTCAAACAGTGAAAAAATTTTCAAAATCGATTGGTTAGTTTATTTTTACCACTTTTGGGTCCCATGGACCCTAGCGGACCCTACATAACGTAATCTATATCTATCTAAAATAGCTTAGTTCCCTAATAGTGGAAAAAGTTTCAAAATCGGTCGGTTAGTTTATTTTTGACACTTTTGGGTAGCAGTAAGAAAAGGGTCCTAGGAATCTCATATAACTTATGGCAATCCGTAAGATTCTTGCGGACATCCTTTAATTACGTAATTAATTCAAATATTTTAACTTACTAACGGTGAAAAAATTTTCAAAATCGATTGGGTAATTAATTTTTGGCGTAATGGAAATGTAACCAAGAAAAACACTATCGGTTGAAGCAGCCTCAAGTACATATGCATATTTCTACCGCCTAATTGCTAAATTAAAGCAAAATTCAAAAAATAAACTTGGGTAAAAAAAATGTTTTTCTTTCATTTATATTTTTAATTGATGCATTAGATCAGTTTTATCGAAAAATTAACATATAGTCTCATTTAAAAATCTATAAGTTTGTATCATAACTCGAAAACCATAAGAGCTATAAAGCTCCTGACTATAGCAATCGGTTGCCCCCGTCGATATCTACAACTCTTATTTGGACAATTTTTCGATTAAATGTAATTGAACGGTTTGGCTGTAATCAAAATGGCAACTCTCGAAAAACTCAGTCTATATATATATATATATATATATATATATATATATATATATATATATATATATATAAAAATTTTGGTGAATATCATTTTCGTATTCTAGGGACCTCAAAACAAATTTCTGCCATAGTCCCGGGCTCAGTCGAGTTTTCGAAATTCGCTAGAAAGAGTTACTAACTATTTCTAATTGTAAGCAGGGTAGAATTAAGCCAACTAACAGACTCATAATGTCCTAAGTAAGCGCCTTTTCATCTCTCGTCCTATGTTCTATGTTTTGTGAGACAATATCCTCCCTAAGATGGAACTATCTGGGATCTCCATTAATCAGTTCCGAAGACATCAGAAGACCAGATTTTAAGACATTCCTGACATTCATAAGGGATTGGACATAAACTTGTTCCTCTTAGATCACATGGGACATAATGAACCCGTTTGGTGCCTACGTGCAACATTATCTGGAATCCTGACCCATATCTATCATTATTATTCTTATATTAGTAATTAATATTGGACTTCTTAGTATTGCATAACAAAATAAATTACTATACCTCCTCAACAGTTTACAAATACAGTGTAAACTCTATATAGTGAACTTCTATGTAACGAAAAACTCCTTAAAACGTAGAAATTGCTAAGGTTAGTTTGGTTTACATTATCATCCATATATTGTGAAGAGGCCAGGTGGTTTCGCAAAGCGAATAAACTTTTAACCCGGCAAAATGGGATGGACTGTATGAGTTTAAAATGAAAAAAATACACTTCAAATCAACCTTTTCAAAAATGAACAAATAAAATTTCCAATATAAAATAAATTCAAAAAAGAAACTTACGTTCTGATCCGCTGCACTGCTGCACTATCAAGTTGACAGAGTTAGTCAGGAAAAAACGATGGAAAATGGGAAATCTAGGATTTCTGTGACTTATTTTTAATTTACTTGATTTTCACTGATCAATAAAAATTTAATAGAAAATTATTAATAACGAAGAAAATAAATACTTTAAAATGAGCTCAGCGGTGAGCTGTGATTTCGCGGGAAATCGAGAACAAAGAAAAAAAAAAATTTTATTTTTTCTGTTACTGCGAACCTTATAGTCACGAATGCTGTACTTAACTGAGTGCTCGGTATACATACATTAGACAGTAAAAAGGATTAATTATATATTTTTTATAATTATGTAATTGCCAATATGTTTCCATTTATCAACAAATAAAGAAATTGAATTTTTATTTTTTTTTTTTTTTTTTTTTTTATATAAATTAGTTATTCATAAAGAATAAAAATTTTATTGCTAGGTGGCGCAACCATACCCCCAGCCTTAAAAGACCTAGACTTTTAATAAAATTTATAAGCCGAGGAATAACTTAGGATCAAATAATGTAAATGTAATTTAAACATCTTAATGAAAATAAGGAAATCATAATAAAAGAAATTATAATTAATTATAAAATAAATGTAATTCTGCGGAAATCATAAAAGGAAAACTTTTATTTTTTTTTTTTTTTTTTTTTTTTTTGTTTTGGTGATTTTTTATGTTTCATTGCGTGGGCAATGGACATAATCGGACCACAGGTCGTTTATAGGTACCTGTGGTTGTGCAAACTGTCGCGATTCTAACAACTCCATCCGGTCCTGGATGGAGTTCTGTTATAACACCAAGTGGCCAATGAAGCGGAGGGGTGTTCTCTTTCATGAGTACGACTATCATTCCGATGCTAATGGGTGTAGCTGGTGTGTTCCAGCGCTGACGTTGCTGTAAACCTAGCAGATATTCGTAACTGTATCGCTTCCAATAACTTTGAACCAAATTATCAAGTAGTTTGTGTCTCAACAGCAAATTTGGAGATGTTTTACTAAAATCTTCTGCTGGAATGAATGTCAAAGGTGCCGTGTTTAAAAAATGAGCAGGTGTCAAAACAGACGGATCTGCGGGATCGCTACTCAAATAGCACAGCGGACGTGAATTTAATAACCCTTCAACTTGGGCTAATACTGTCGAGAATTCTTCGTAAGAAAGAATTTGAGTGCCAATTACTTTAAATAGATGTTTTTTAACAACTTTGATATTAGATTCCCAAAGGCCTCCAAAATGTGGACTATGGGGAGCGTTGAATTTGAACGTAATTCGATTCTTTAATAATTCGTGTTTTAATGCGTCATTATAATCGGAGGATTTTATGAAGTCATAAACTTCATCTAAATGTGATTTTGCTCCGATAAAACAACCTCCCTGATCACTGTATAATGTAGAAACTTGACCACGACGACAAATAAATCTTTTGAATGCGTCTATAAATTTTTGAGTCGATAGGTCTGACGCCAACTCTAAATGAACGGCTTTAGTTACAAAACACACAAAAAGACATAAATATGCCTTTTGACTACGTACGCCTCGTTTACGCCCCATAGTAATAAAAAAGGGGCCAGCGTAATCGACTCCTGTATGTAAAAATGCTTTACATGGAGTGATACGCGTCGCAGGCAAATCTGCCATGATGGGGAACTGTGGTTTTGGATTTGTTTTAAAACATGAATTACACGATTGAGTAACCTTTCGAATAGCTACTCTAGCGGAAAGGATCCAAAATTTTTGTCTAATTAAGGACAGAACTAGATGCGGTCCAGTATGTAAATTAGATTCATGATAGTGGGTGATTAATAAATTTACAAATGGGTCACCTTTTGGCAACAAAATTGGGTGACATGCGTTGTAATCAAGTTGTGAGTGTGATAAACGACCACCAACACGTATTATACCATCTTTTAGAAATGGTCTTAATTTGCGAATAGTGGAAGAACAATTTTCATTTTTACTTAAGGAGTGAATTTCAGATGCAAAATATTTTTGCTGCACAATTTTGCATAATTGAAGTTCTGCGGACTCTAAATCAGATAATAATATTTCACGTCTGTAGGGTAAAAGCCGAGCAAATCGTAATACATACACAGTAGATTTTAATAATTTATGATATTGTGAAAATTTAGCAATTAAATCATACAGTGGATGTTCAGAATCTCGTTGTGAAATAAGACAAGTGGTTGACTGTTCCTCATTTGTGATTTCCTTTGTGGGAAAGTCTTTAGACAAAGGCCAAAACTTATGATCTAATTTTAACCATTCGGGACCGGTCAACCAAGTATCGTTATTTATAAACTGTTTTGGACTTAACCCACGGGAAGCACAATCAGCTGGATTATGTTGCCCTTCAACAAAATTCCAACAATTTACTGGTAAGTTATTATGAATTTTGGTGATTCTATTTGCCACAAATGTTTTCCATTTGTATGGTTCTGAGTGAATCCAACTTAAAACTACCTGTGAGTCAGAAAATGCAAAAAAGTTATTGATCATATACCGTGGGGTATAAGTATCTAAAATAAATCTTAATAATTTTGACAAGAGTACTGCCGCTAGTAACTCAAGTCTGGGAATGGTTAATGTTTTCATAGGACTTACTTTTGATTTAGCTAAAACTAAAGTAATTTTGGTAGTACTATTTCGTGTATCTGTTGTTTTTAAGTACACAACAGCTGCGTATCCTTTCGACGATGCATCAGAAAATCCTACTAATGTTGAAATTGTATAATTAGAATTATACAAGTGTCGAGGAATTTGAAATTCTGACAGAGACGAAAGTTCTCTTTGAAACAGAAACCATAAATTTTGAATTTCTGTAGATGGTAGATCATCCCAATCAATTTTTAATTTCCAAATTTCTTTTATAAGCTTCTTTGCAAATAAAGTTACGGGTGATAAAAATCCTAACGGATCAAATATTCTGGCGACTGTGGAGAGAATATTTCTTTTAGAACATACGTCTGATAGTACATTAACCTTGAATAAAAATACATCCAGTTTAGGATTCCATTGAAGTCCTAGTACTTTCTGAAACTCAGTGTCTTCAAAGTCAACAAACTGATCGGGGCATAAGCGAGTATTCTCTGGAAGATGATTTAATAATTGCGGATAATTGCTGAGCCATTTAACTAAACTGAAACCCCCAGCCCTGAAAAAGCTCATCAACTCGTTTATAAGCGACTGGGCCTCCTCAAAGGTCTCCACACTTCCACAAACATCGTCAACGTACATTGAATATTTTATAAACTTTGCTGCGTTGGGAAATGTAGAAGCCTCATCTAAAGCCAGTTGGTTTACAACGCGTAAAGCCAAGTATGGACTCGAACTAACACCAAATGAAACGGTAGTCAGCTCGTAAGTTTTTAACGGCTCGTTGGGTGAAAATCTCCAGAGAATTCTTTGAAATCGGCGATGTTCAGTTTTTAAAGAAATTTGGCGATACATTTGTTTAATGTCTGAAAGAATAGATATCTTATATAAACGGGTATTTAACAAAATTGTGATGATATCTGTTTGTAATTTTTGACCTCTATATAAAATATCATTTAGTGAGAAGGATGAACTACTTTTCGCACTTGCGTCAAAAACAACCCTAAGTGGGGTAGTCGGATGTCCTGGACGTTCTACACCATGATGAGGTATATAATAATAAGGACCATCATCATCTAATGCACGATCTACTTCAATCAAATGTCCTTGATTTAAGTAATCTTGGATGACTTCACAATAATTTTTATTAAGTGTGGGAGACTTATGTAATCGTCTCTCTAAGGAGAGAAAACGTTGAAACGCCATAAGTTCCGAATTACCTAAACAAGAGGGGTCTTGTCGAAACGGTAAAGCTACCGTATAGCGTCCCGTAGCATCCCGAGAATGTGTTGCGATAAAAATATTTTCGCATTCTTCGTCGTCGCTGCTAATTGTGGGACTGGACACATTCACTTCCTCAACTTCCCAAAATTTAGAAATAATTTGTTCCAGTGGAAGTTCGAATGTACAAAATGATTGTACCTCACTATTTGAGGATTGCGCAGCGGGCGCAGAACCCGTTACTATAAACCCGAGTGTAGTTTGTATAGCTATCGGAAGTGTAGGGGGGCCTAACACCTTTGCAGTTCCTATTATATGACCATATAGTTCTGCACCAATAATTCCGTCAATGGTTGACGGAATATAAAAACCATCATCTGCTAATTGTATATCTTTTAAATGTGTGAATGTTTCCACATCGACTGACGATTGTGGAGAGCGGTTAGCAATTTTGTCTATTATTAAACATTCAAGGGAATATTTTATATTAGAATTAAATCGCGAATGAATTATTACATTTGTTTTACCCTTAATGGATCGTG
The DNA here is from genome assembly GCA_035578155.1 of Brachynemurus nebulosus. Lineage (NCBI taxonomy): Eukaryota > Metazoa > Arthropoda > Insecta > Neuroptera > Myrmeleontidae > Brachynemurus > Brachynemurus nebulosus. Next base: position 405,298 of record JAPWDM010000027.1, read on the forward strand.
TTGCTTGACCGATACCAATTACAGAGGTGTAAACTTTGGAAATCGGCAAACCTAACCGTTGAACGCATTCTTGGGTAAGGAAATGGGACTGAGACCCTGAATCGAGCAGCATTCGAATTTTGTGTTTTTTATTATATTTATCGAGAACATTAACCACGACTGTAGATAATAGCACAATATTACTTTTGGTGGAATTGTTAGAAGAATAACCAACAAAAGTATTTTCCGCGGAAATTGAATTTTTACTATCACTACATGACGGTTGGTTATTGACTAGATTATTATCTGAGCTTTTATTGCTTTTCTCAAAATGGAGGAAAGTATGATGTTTTGCGAAACAGATTGAACATTTGTTTTTTGAGTCACATGAACTAGTTTTATGTTTACCAGACAGACAATTTAAACAAAGGGATTTATCTTTTACAAGTTCAAATCTCTTTTGCGGTGTTAATTGTTTAAATTTAGAACATCGATAAGCCATATGGGTTGGAGACGTATTGCATATGTTACATTTAGAAGAATTATTTTGATTTACCATAAATGATTGTGTTGGCTTTGGTTTGGAAATCGTATTAAATGCGCGACTTGTAGTTGCTTTTGAAAATGTGGAAGAGTGGCTAAGGGTTCTAATCTGATCACGCACAAAATTTATAATATCCCGGTACGTGGGTAATTCATTTTTATTGGGACGAGAAAGTTCAAAAAATTTCAAAGTTTGAGTGTCAAGTTTCGACATCGCTATGTAGCCTAATATAAATTCACTTAGATCGTGAATTTTTAAATTTTTAAGCGCAGCAATAGCAGTGTCGAATTGATCCAGAAATTGTTTTAAATTGTTTTCCGATTCGATTTGAATTTGTTTGAACTCCATTATTTGTCTCATGTAAGTATTTGCCAACGTACGCGTATCTTGATACCGATCAATAAGAGATTCCCATATTGTATTGTAGTTATTTCCGGTAGCAGGGATTTTGGAAAATACTGAGGCGGCTTTTCCACTTACTTGACTTACTAAATAATAAATTTTATCATCAGCTGTTAGTCTATCATTCATGTGAATTTTATTTTTAAAGATTTCATAAAATGTCAACCATTGTTGTGGGTCCCCTGAGAATTTTGGTAATTCAAGTCTGGGCAAACATGGGTCAGCCCAAACTAAATTTGAAGGGTTCACATTAGTTTGTGTTGGCGGCGATGTAGTTTCTGCTGGTTGTTTGCTGAAAACATTTTCTGCCGCCAAGCAAACTGTGTCCACTATATCCAAAAATGAATCTAATATTGCATAATCAGGCACATTATCGGGAGAAATTTCTAAGCTAATCGTGTTGATTTCATCGAGAATTTGAATGAAATTTGATTTCGTTTCATTTAAACTCTGATATTTTATTTTGAAATTGCGTCGGGTGTTTTCATCATTCAAATTTCGGGTATAATCGTATAATGTTTGCACGCGCCTGAAATACATCTCCTTTTTGCTGATAAGAGCTTTTAAACGGTTTTCTAATTTAGTAGACATTTTTTAATTGAAAACAAAAAAGGTTAAAGGCCACTGGATTTTTAACAATTGACAATAAATAAAAAAAATTTTATTTTGTAATTAAAAGGGGATATAAATAAATTCAATATAATTTTCAAAAATAAATTTGTAAATATCAACAAATTTTAAATTAATTAAATTATATTTACAACGGCTGATTGAGTTTACTGTTAATCCTTTTGTGTTATCTAATAACTGTAAAAGTATGAAAAACAACAAAACAACTGGGGTGTGTCTGCTGTATGTATGACCTTATGCAACAGATTCGCGCCAATTTGAAATGTATTTTTTAGGGATAGGCAACTGGAATTATTTCGGGATTTTAGAGATCCCGGGTCTGAAGGACCAAATGAAGAGGCCAGGTGGTTTCGCAAAGCGAATAAACTTTTAACCCGGCAAAATGGGATGGACTGTATGAGTTTAAAATGAAAAAAATACACTTCAAATCAACCTTTTCAAAAATGAACAAATAAAATTTCCAATATAAAATAAATTCAAAAAAGAAACTTACGTTCTGATCCGCTGCACTGCTGCACTATCAAGTTGACAGAGTTAGTCAGGAAAAAACGATGGAAAATGGGAAATCTAGGATTTCTGTGACTTATTTTTAATTTACTTGATTTTCACTGATCAATAAAAATTTAATAGAAAATTATTAATAACGAAGAAAATAAATACTTTAAAATGAGCTCAGCGGTGAGCTGTGATTTCGCGGGAAATCGAGAACAAAGAAAAAAAAAAATTTTATTTTTTCTGTTACTGCGAACCTTATAGTCACGAATGCTGTACTTAACTGAGTGCTCGGTATACATACATTAGACAGTAAAAAGGATTAATTATATATTTTTTATAATTATGTAATTGCCAATATGTTTCCATTTATCAACAAATAAAGAAATTGAATTTTTATTTTTTTTTTTTTTTTTTTTTTTTTTATATAAATTAGTTATTCATAAAGAATAAAAATTTTATTGCTAGGTGGCGCAACCATATTGAAACACTCTTTATAACGTAACAGCCACTCTCAATAGCGAAAAATACGTCATTATTTAAACCCCAGTAAAATTTTATTTCATTGACCTTCAAACACAATGTGTTTGTTGCAATTGCGTAACACATGTTTTTACCTACTGTACTTTCGTACTATTGTCTTATTGTTGTCTTTACGTTATCATATTCTTAGTTGTTTTCAAACTTTTTAATTGTAAACATGGCGAGTAAAAGAACAAGTTAACAAATTATAATTATATGTAAATTTTTTTCACTTAATTCAGTTAAAATTAAAACCACTTACTAAATTCGTAAGTGTATTTGTAAAATTATATTGTTTTCTTTTACTCTCCATATAACAAAAACTCTTTATAACGTAATAAAATACCCGGTCCCTTCAATTTCGTTATATGGAGTTTACACTGTAACACAGTCTCTGTAATACTATTTTGCTCATTCAACCTTATTTTTTCATAAATCTGACACTGTGAACCATTTTGTTTACGTCTTTCCCTTTTACATCTGTTTCTACTGACCTTAAAATTGAAAATAGGCTTAGCAATAGTGTAAAAAGATTTCCAAGCTTTCTTAAAATTTTAACCTTAGTATCATATTCGTTAGTTCTTTATTTGTATTCGAAGCTTTTCGAAAATTAATTTATTTTCGGATACAAGGCACTAGGCCCAAGTATTATAAAACTATTTGAGGTTAAGTACCGTTAAATCCTATAGTAAATTTAATAAAAATTCTGATATTGCAAAGATTTTAGATTAAAGTTAACATACATATTCCATTTAAAAACAAGTCATTTTTGTCCACTAACATCTCATAAGTCAACTGTGAAATGAATATAAATATCTTTTTCAATTTTTCAACTATTAAAGTTAGTTTAGGAATTAACCTACTTTACCTTACATACTTTACGTATGCAAGTATTTTTATTTATTAATATTGTGAACCTCAGTGTATTATTAGGTATACATATTATGAAGAAGTGGATGAACATTCTTGTATATGCTGGTACTACCTTGCAGAATTACACTACTGGGAAAACAATATTCGATGTGATATTTAAAACTCGTAAAATAAGCCGATAAAGTATATAAAACTAAATATCGACCATTTGCCATATATTCACGATCTGAAGTGACCTGAACGAACAAGTGCTTGTACATGTAAGTGAAAATCTTAGGACTATCGTCACAGAAAATATCTTAATGGGCATAAACACGGTGAATTCTGTCTCACTGTCTGCGCAAATACGAATATAATGGTTATTTATATCGTAGCTCTTTCGCCACTACATTATAAATGATTGAAAGTATTGCGAAACGGACTCTCATTACAACGATCAAGCATGATGTAAGAATAAGAAGCAAACTCCAGAATAAAATGCAAAAATAAGTAGTCGGCGTTTTCTTCTTTCTTCACTACCCAAGAGCTGAAACAATCAGAATGCACAACTTTGAGAAAATTTTTTAATCAAAGCTACAAGTAATGAGAGAAAATGTAACGAAAAATTACGCACACAAGATCTCACGCGTCATACTATAATACGACAAGTAAACAATAATATACAGATGGGCCCAAAACCTTGAAAAGGGCTCTTTAATAAAAAATTAAAAATATAAATAAATTAATTTTATGGGTCATACCTATAGATGTGCCAATTTATAAAACTAGTGATTTAAACGGTTTTCTTGAAAACATGAACGGTAAAACATTTTTACGAAATCCTGCTAGTCGTCACAAATCCTTTCAGTTCCACAGTAAGTAAGAAACTGGTATAATTTTCGTGTTCCCGTGTTCGTATGTGTTCATTCGTCTCACCTCAGTTACCATATCTTGCACCAGTTGAAACGACATTTATTGTTAGTGTAAAAACAAGTTGTGTAGTTGATTCAGAAATGTTTTTTAGTTATAATATTTCCTTGCATTGAAAAGTGAAGGAAAAAATCTCGTTCCTATACCCAATCGTTAACTCTTTTAGTACCGCCATGTATTCCATAATTTTAGATAAAAAATTTAATATCTCTATAAGTATAACTGCAAGTTTGGTACGTTTTGCTTAATTTATTTACAATATGATCACTCTTTACTGTACAGCCTTCAGTTACCGATATAAGACAATATACATTCGTCAGTTCAATTTTTTCTAAAAATTAGTATGACGAGCTGAGCTCGTCATTAGTCCTAAAGGGGTTAAAATGTTTTAAAATAAGATTGAAATTTCATTTACTATTTTTAACATTTTAATTTCGTTTAAGAAATATTGAGCTTTAAAGTAGAATTCTTACCGTCTAACCTTCCCCTTTTTTCAAAAATTAAGTTCGATAACTTTAAAAGATACTTATAGGTAACCTCATCCCGAATAATTCTAGCTACAAAATTCTAACTGATTTTTTATATAAGTTTCAACAAAATCGGAGACAACTATGTATATACTTTTTGTGCTATCTATACATGAATATTTTTCTATAATTATGTTTATGGTAATTTTTCCAATGAACTCAGTGATTTGAATTAATTTTATCCTTATGAGTGAATACTTCTGCAAATATTTTACTTACTTTGTAGCGTAAAAATTTAAAATAAATAAAATAAATGATGATTTAGAGTTTAATTATTGGTAAATTGAGGAGATTTGTGTTGGGTTTAATGGGCGACATCTGGTTTTCCAAGATGTTACGGGAAAAGGCAGAGATTGGCAGTGGAAATTACGACGCCAGATGGATCGGTCCCTTACCAAAGTTTACTCCCCTGAAAGTTGAAAAGGTTTTTTTTTTTTTTAAAAAAATTGAAATTCGTTAATTCTCTAACAAATGACAATTTATTTACATTTTTAAAAGAAAACTCGGGAGTAACAATTTTTCGGTAAATTTTCTTTGCACATACAAAAGTTAGATTTAAAAATATAATAATAAATTTTGTAACTTTTGGAAATAATGTATTAAGAAATATAAATTTGTAACTTTTAAAATAATAATATACATAATTTTAAAATAGAATGTTTTAAATGAAATATAATATGATTTACAGCAAATTGTTTTCTTTTAATTTTTTTGAATTTAAAAATTTCATCCCAGAATTTTAAGCTCCCTTTTTTTTATAATTTTATAAAATTGAAATAACTTTTATTTATTTCTAAATTACGTTCATTCATTTATTCCTGACTTTACAACTTTGTTTGTATGATAAATAACAAGAATAAATTTAGAGAAAACATTTGAATTTGAAATAAATTAGTGAAAGTACACAGAAAAACAACAGTGATTTTATTTACAAAACCGCTTTTAGTATTTAGCTTTCGTTGTTAGAACTAAAATTTGAGTAATTGTAACAAAACTCGCTTTCAGTGATTAATATAAGTTTTATTAATCCTACAAATTGCGTTTTATTTATTTGTTAATATAAAATTTTGTAAATATTACAAAAACTTTTGTAATAACAAAAAAAAAATTTAGTAGTATATTTTTGTAGCATTAATTACAGTTCTATTAAATATTTTAAGTAAATATAAGAAAAATATTTGTAATTATAACACTGTTTTTAAAAATCAAAATGCGCATGCTGAAAGTAAAGTCTCTTTTGTAATTAAAACGAAAATTTTTGTAATAATTAAATGACGCTTGCGCAAAGTTGACAAGATGATACGTTTATGTGATATTTTGTAAACGTTTATAATACCTATATATGCATTTAAAGAAACCCTGATTTAGTGATTATCAAAAAGTTGTTTAATTTCTCATTTAAAAATTGTGTTTTGTAATTATAACAAAAAGTTTTGTAATAAATAACTGACGCAAGCGCAATATTAACGAATTCTATAATTTTTAGAATGTTGTGTAGTATTCATAGCGTCATTCTGTGATAGAGTCCATCTTCATAAATATTTATTATAACCTGACAAGAGTTTATGACAAAACATAGTATACAATCTCAATTTAAAAGATTGTTTGTACGTTAGAAATATGACAAGAAAACTTGCTAATGGTTTTACTATCGAAAATCTGACAATGGCTAGTAAGTATTTTCATAAATTATTTTTTGCTCACAAATATTAATAATATTCCTATTAAAATTTGATCTCTTTTTTTTCAGATACTAAAAGCAATTTTGAACATTATGGAAAAAATAATTTCAGATTTGCAGTTAAACTTTTTTATAACCAAAGAAAAGTTCCTTCAGTTCAGAAATTTATAAAACACTAGCAAATTAAATGCATTCCTTTTCAAATTCAAGTAAGGGTTCATTTTTTGGTTAGACATGTTTTTAAGCTTCATATTTTAGTCAGTAAAATATTCTTTTTTTACAGGTGTAAAACATGCTAGGTACTCTTATTTTATCTTTTTACTTTGATTCTGAATCGAATATGTAATCCATTATTCGACTATATGTGAAAAACCTCAGTCAAGTAAATTACTAACAAATTAAAAGCATTCTTTTTCAAATTCAAGTAAGTTTTTTATTATTTGGTTAGACATTTTTTATGTTTCATATTTTAGTAAAATATGCTTTTTTACAGATAAACAACATGCTTGTTTTCATTTTGTTTTTTAAAATTTTTCACTGGATTTTGAAGATGTAATTGAATATTGGACTACAGTTTCTGCATCTTTTATTGAAATCTTTTTTCTACATCTTTTATTGAAATTTGCTTAATATTAGTTCTGAATATAAAAATATGTTAGAATTATTTCTAAAACACTTGCCATACCTCCTGTAAGTTAATACATTTCAACACAACTTTTTATTTTTTTGTATTAATTAATAAATATAAAATAATAATAAATATAAATTCATTTATATAAAATAAAATTTTTCTTATTTTACAGGGACTAACTGGATGTAATTTGATAATTAATGTAATGCTGTGTAAAATAGATGTGAAGTTTGAATTTTGTACATCACATCTGTTTTGTTTTTTACATTAATTATCAAAGTATATCCAATAAGTTCCTTTCCTTCACAAATATTCTTAATAATATATACAGGGGTTATTTGTAAGTACAACAAAAAAATATAGTAAAATTTACTATAAAATTTAGTATTTATTAATAAATAAATCATACCAATTACAAATTCCATTTAGTAATTATAACAAAGTTTATTGAATGTTCAACAAAACATACGTTGAATTTTATTCACAAAAATAAGTCTTTGTGATAATTACAAAAATTATTCTGAATTAATAGAACCTTTTAGTAATCAGATTTTTAATAAAAGTGGTTTTGTAATATTACTAAACGGTTCTATTGGAGTAAAAATTTTGTAATATTAATTCACGTTTTAGCGAATTTCCAGAAAGAATTCTGGAAATTCAGCTATTATGGTGTAAGCCATAGTCGAAGTTCAGCCCGAAAATATGGCAGAAATTTGTTTTGAGGTCCCTAGAGCCCAAAAATAACATTCACTAAAATTTATATATATATATATATATATGTATATATGTATTTATGTATTTATGTATCAGCACGATAGCTCTTCAGGAAAAACTGCTAGTTTTACGAAATTTGGTGACAACGTTGGAAGTCCAAAAATCTTGGATGAGTTCTTCAGCCAAAAACATCGGAGCTCAGGAACAAGGTTTTTTGAGCATTTTTCGTGAAAATGAGTTTTTGGCCAAAATTTGCTATAATTTAAAAGTTTTTGCCACATTTTTTTACATCATTGCGAAGACGGGAAAAAATCACATAAAAAAGGTTTTTAAACTTTTATTCTACGTTTGCTAGTTTTTGAGAAAATAAGAAAAAAAAAGTCAATTTATTTTCTATAATTTTAGTGTGTTTACAACTATCTTGTATGTGTATAATCATATAATGTGTATGTATGTATGTATATAACTGCAATAGTGAGATATACGTATGTGGATATACATACCTACTCATATTGGTTAAAAGATGTCCTCTGCATCTGAATGTATTGATGAAACAAAATCTTTATAGGATGAATGTACCAAAAGTTGGTCAGTAAAGCCTTTTGGTACTTTTAAAATACAAAATCAATTATATAAACAACTATATATTTCAATTAATAGAGGATCTACGGATTACTTATCAATTTCATTGTAGAATCGTTTCCAGGTAGTTCAATTCAAGTGAAATCTTAAAATAAGTAATTAAATTATAAGACTGATTAATAAACCTGTTTACTTTTTCCCTAAATCGGTCACATGTGTCATGTTGCTAGTTTTGGATATTTTTGACCTTAAGATTGACCTACGCTAAAAAAGTTAACGTTTATTAGTTGCATAAGATGAATACTAACATGAGTAGGTACTACTAATTGATGGCAATCAATAAAAAATAATTTAATTTCTTTGAAAGAATTGGTTTAATTTTTGCCGTAAAAAGTGAACAATCCTCAAATAAAATATTGATCTGGAGACGAAAAATACTTTCTAGACGTATTTAATGTTAATAATATAAATCTACAAAATTATTCATAATAATCTGAAAAAGCCGAAATAAACCAGTTAGTGCTTATAATGTATCAAATTGAGGATTCTTTTAATAAAATCATCTGCTTTCAGACATGTACACATTTATAGAAAATAAATTTCTTATTTATAAGTTCTTTTAAACCGAAGTTCTCAATTTTTATGGACTAATATCCTTTGGAAACTAGTCCATAAAAATAGGGAACTTCAGTTTAAAAAACATATACGTAATTGTATTATTCTAAGAAACTTAATATAAAGTTTATAAATTTATTATTATTTAAAGAAAAAATATAGATCCAGTTTAGGTACGTCTACCCCATAGGCTAAGAAACACTGCTAGATATTTTGTTTAAATGCATTATTTCATATTTGTGTCATTGATGATAGATTGATAGGTATATTGGTATGGAACCAATTTAACGTCTTATATAGTACAAAATGTATATATACGTATATCTATGTGTGTGAATGTATTTGTACCTCTAATATACATATTTTTCAAATAAGTACATAACTGTTGACAGTTTTAGCGAATGGAATTCAGCTATTACAGCCACTGTCATGACGCGACTGAGCCCGGGACTATGGCAGAAATTTGTTTTGAGGTCCCTAGAAACCGAAAAAAATAGTCACTAAAATTTATATATATATATATATATATATATATATATATATATATATATATATATATATATATATGTGTGTGTGTGTGTGTGTGTGTGTGTCCGCGCGATAATTCTCGAACGAAATGTCTTACGTTTATGAAATTTGGTGAAAATATTGGAAGTCCAAAACCGTTAGACGATGCCTGGAACATGTCTTTTTTAGCAATTTTCATGAAAAAAATTAACTTTTTGCCAAAATTTCCTCTTATTCAAAAATTTTTGTAAAAATTTGTTACACTATTGGAAAGGGGAGAAAAAATCACATAAAAAAGGTCTTCAAACTATTATGCTATGTCAACTAGTTTCCAAGAAAAACTAACTTTTATAAACGGAAATTCGCTATGTTATGCAGGATGCTGCGACAGGGGTATTTGTAATATACAGTGAGTTTTTTTTTTCTGTGTATATTTTAAGATAGCGTGAGGGCTGAATGCTCTGGCGAAAACGTTCAGACGACACGTGTGTAGCTTAGTATAGATATATGTATAATTTTTATATTTAAATCCGAATGGTTGTGAGGGCTGAATACCTTACGTAAATTAAAAATAGAGTATTCAGAGGACACATGTTTCAATTTGGGCTGTGGTGAACCCTATACTAGATAAATAAAAAATTTTTAAATTTTGAATCGGAAAGAAAAGTGCAAGTGTTAAATAACTGAAATAAACTTAAATCGAGACATGATAATTTTACAAAATATTTTTTAACATTACTTAAATATTTTATAAAGATATTAATTTTATAGTTTAGTGTTTTCCAAAAATAAGATGTATGATATATGAAAGAAATATGTTAAATATACGATAATAAAACGACCGAAATAAACTTATCACTAAATGAAAATATGGTACGAAGTTACTAAACTAGGGGTTTACTTGATTTTGATACCGTAGCATAATATAGTAATTTCGACCGAAATAAATTATATGCTAAATTAGTTGCTACCAGTGTTCGAGACGAGTAATTTTGTACTTCGAACAGAAACGTTTCCAGCGCACAACGTTTGAAAAATTTCTTAGAAACTACACTATACTAAATATAACAATATATAAACTTTATGAAAATTTTTTAATGATGTAATGCATAATGACATACAAAAATGTGTGGAAAATACTAGACTGACTAGACTTAACAATTGAAAATTCATCACTAAAAATTAAATTTGATAATTTGGAGATAAAATTATTTTGCACCTATTGGAAAATCACAGTTCGTTAAATTTAAAAAATATAATTTTGTTTGTAGCAAATTTATTTAAATTAAAAGAAATTTCTTCTGAATCCAAATTATTACCATGGCTTACAAAGTTAAATAAATTTCCTTGAAATATTTTTCGAATCTTAAAATAAAATACTCATCCTTTTAAATTTTAAATTTGCACGAAGTTGTAGAATATTGTTTTTTACTTTTTAATTAAACTGTACACTTACATTTTTTTTTATAATTGTTTAATTTAAGGTGGTTTTACAATAATTAAGGCACGAGAGAGTGCTATTGTTAAAAAATGTTATTCCCGAGGAACCTTTTTGTAGAAAATCCGTTTTAAAAAGGGGAGCTGTTCTTTTGTACATATCCTATTTATACCTATGGTTATTTTGATTTTTTAAGTAATATTGTAATAAACATATTATGTAAGTGTAATTAATAGATAAAGAATTTTGAATTATATTTTGAAATTTAAATTTTACAGTGATCTGACTTTTTGAAAATACAAATTCGCTAATTCCATGTATAGATGGAACCGATAGTATAATTTTGTGAATCGAAATAAATTTATGTATATATCTTCCGATACCTGAAAATATTGTTACAACCTGTATGAAACAAATATATGTATACAATTACACACAAATGAAGGGTACCTACAGGGGAAAAACGATCAGAGTCACAAAAAGTAAATTTTTCAGGGGAGCGTTTTTAAACTTTAAAGTGTGAATCATGTATTATAGGCGCATTTTTCAACATAAAAATTTTTTGCCTGAAAACCACGCATAGGATCTGGTTCAAACTTTCGGTGGTTATTGCTAATATAGTAAGCTAGAAAACGCCATGCCAGCAGAAAAGAGACGGCTAGCCGTTTTCGCGAAATTTGATATCGAATTATGTATTATATGCGCATTTTTCAGCAAAAAAATTTGGTTCTTCCCCTGCATATCACGGACTATGTTCGATTTTCACGTATAATGTTAGCACGAGGTCAATATTATGCATACCTACTGCCGACATAACTGCATGGATTTTGGCATATTTTACTTTTTGTGACTCTGATCGTTTTTCCCTGTACCCTTCAAATGTCTTCGATACGCATTTAGTTTGCATACAATACTAACAGCACCTTTGCGGATGAAGTGTACATATTTGTTAATATTACACATGCAAATTTTTTTTTAAGCTTTATACAGACAAAAAAATTTCTTCCCGAGGTCTTATAATCTAACCTCCACATTTTGTATTTAATAATTATTCCTGTCTGATTTTTTTCAGTTCAGACCGAAGGTCGAAAAGTTTTATACTGGCGGAAAAATTAGGAATATTACGTAGATTTGAAATCTGCAAACAAAATTTTAATATACTTTATTTTTACCCTTTTTCTGTAAAATTAATCCCCAAATTTTAACCCCCAAACCACCCTTGTTGATATAATTTAAACAAACTGTATATCAATGGATAGCTCCTTAAATAAGAGCAATATCGCCAATTTAAATTTTTGCTCTGCCTCTTACCGTTTTCAAGATATTTGCAGAATAAAAATTTTATCCTAATTTTTAAAGGACGATTTCACCCCTCGAGAACCGTTTATCCACCCACAGATAAAGAAATATGTGTACCTTATTTTTTAGTATTCTACAATATTACTAAAATTTTATTAAAATCGATAGGTCCAGTCTCGGGACCTTGTAAATGAATAGAAATATTAAATCAAGAAAAACTAATTTTTGTAAACGGAAATTCGCTATGTTATGTATATAATACTTCGACAGGAGTATTTATATTTTTGTATAACTTACTGTCTTATTCTATAAAATTATGTTTCAAAAAAAATTTGAAAAAATAAAAAAAAATATTTATTGTAACAGCACTATTTTTCGTATGTTTGTCGGTCCGCCATTTTGTTTCTCGAATACAATTATTCTTAGTATTCAAGGGGTGTATCTATTTATTTACGACGTAATAGTACATTTTATCAACAACGATAATAATTTGTTTCATTTATTTATCCCTTTATTTTGTCGGCACGCCATTTCGTCAGTCCGTCATTTTGTTTCTAAACTTTTTTACAGTTTACTTTATTATGGTTTGATTAACAAAAATTATTCCCGCTTCTGTAAACCTATATTCACTACGTAGGTATACCTTATTATTTTTAAAAATGCAGTTGAACCATTTTTTATGCGGTGGATACAGATCGCATAAAAAAATCGCACAAAAAACAATATTCAAAAACTTCATAAATAAGTAGCTATAAAAAGTATATTCAGTGCAGATTGTAAAAAAACCTTTTTTTAGCGGTGAATCGGGACCGCATAGAACAAGTTTCATAAAAAAACACATGACTCAAAACGCTCAAAACCTCACAATTTGCTAGAAGTTGCTTTTCTCTAAACAAGATAAAGCAATAATTTACACATGAGAATATTTTATTTCATTTTTATAATATTATGAAAATTGTGATAAATACATCTGTAAAAAAACTTAATGTTGTAATAACTTATATTTATTATGTAATGTATTGATTAAATGCTTAAAAACAGTCAATAAGTTCTTTTATCAAAGAAAATTATTATAATTAGGTAATGTTTAAATTCCGTACTCTCTTTTCGAACTTCGTTTTTCAAATCACTATATTGAGCCGTACTGTGGGCTGGATTATACATAATAATAAAATTTTCCCCTTAAGGACCCACAAAAATAAAAAAAAAAAAAAAAAAAAATTTATTTTTATTTTTGTGGGTCCTTAAGGGGAAAATTTTATTATTATGTAACTTCGTTTTTGCTTATTACTTACATATTAATATGCACTTTAATGGACATTTTTTTAAAAATGGTTTTTTAAAACTAAAAGATAAATGTTTTTTTTTTTTTTTAGTTTTATGTATCGTGTGGGATATCTTTTCAAAGATCTTGTTATACAAATATAGAGAATACAAATAATACGAAATACCCTACAATATTCGGTCGAATAGACAGAATAGTGGCCGAATATTTGGTATCTGGATAACAGCCAAATAGTGTATCTGTTGCACGCTTGCACGCCTAATATTTGCACAGTTTCGTTCCAATTAAGGTAGATAAATAGTGAGACTTGTTTTTTGTTTATCTTGGCATTGACTCTTCAGAAGGAGAAGTCATTTGATACTTAAAATGTTAATAAATAATTGTTTTGGTGCGCAGGGTATATTTTGTTGTCTCAGTCCCAGAGGTTGGCAGTCTAAGATTTTTACAATATTGGTCGCAGGTCCTTGAATTTTTCCGGGATAACTATTGCTGAACTTCCGGAAGTACATTTTTATTTGTACAATGTAATTTTCTTCAAAAATGACTAGAAATTAAGGTACCGAGAAATTAAGATAGTAAAAGAAAAGTAAACGATAAATTGTCGATAATTTATTTAATTATTCAAAATAATAATACCCCTGTCGCAGCATTTGCATAACATAGTGAATTTCCAAAGACTGGACACTAGCGGATCTCATATAACAACTTGTATCCATTTAAAATAGTTTAGCTCTCTAACAGTGAAAAAATTTTCAAAATCAGTTGAGTAGCTAATTTTTGGCGCTTTTTGGGTCTCCAGGACCTTGGGGGATCTCATATAGTATAGCATATATGTATTTAAATGAAATTAAATTTTTAAAGGTGAAAAAATTTTCAAAATCTGTTGGGTAGTTTTATTTTTGGCACTTTGGGACCCACGGACCCTGGTAGACGTCACACAACATAACATATCCATTTAAAATAGTTTATCTCTCTAAGAGTAAATAAATTTTCAAAGTCGGTGATGACGTGTTCTTGAAAAGTTAGTTAATTTTTATTTTGCAAAATGAAACAGATATAAATATTGTTATTGTAATGATAAAGACAATGAATAATTTTTATTGTAAAGAAATTTAGCAAATTTCTAAATTTTTCTCTACCGATTTGCAGGGTTATTGGGGGTACATTGAGGTACAAAAATTCGTACAAACATTAGATTCCCCATCAATATTAGCAAGAATGCGGACAATTTTTCGCAACAAGGAAAAAAGTCCCCTTTTTCACAATTTTCAGGTTAAAATTAAGCATGAAAAAATTTTTTTCCTAAAGTACGCAGCACAGCCTTATAGGGAAGGGTCTCGCCGGGTAAGCATATGTGATTTCGGTCCAGCGTCTTCTTCGGCTATTCTTTTTCAAGAATGTTGCTTATGGTGAGTAATGTTTGAAAATATGGGTATTAGATTTCTACCCCCTATATTCAGCGCCGGATAAAGGGGCGGGCAAGCCGGGCGACTGCCCGGGGCGCCAAGTTTTGAGGGGCGCCGATATAAAAATAAAATATCTTTTTACATTCATTATTTTTTTAGATTTTATAAATTAAAATTGATCATTTTTCATGAGATATCAATTTTTCTAACAAGCAATAAATTGTTTTAAAACTCAAAAAAAAAAAACTAATAGACAAAAACAAAAATACACTGCCAATGGAGTGTGGCACACAGCTTCCTCGTACTCGTAAAAGACTTTAAAACAGTTTTCTACCAAATATGTACACCGTGAAATTATATTTTCGGCTTAAAGTTCATAAAAAATTATTGTAACTCAAAATAATTAAAGGCTAAATTATAAAACAATAGCAAAAATATTTTAGAAACTAACCCCCTAAAATACCCTAAAATTTGAGCGAAGTGGGACTAGTAGTAAATAAGATATTGACATTTAATGGGATTTCATGGTAGCGGCGTAGCTACCGTTACTCTGATTTTGATTAAATTTTTAGGGAATCATCTAGGAACCAAACTGCATAATTTCTGAAAATTTCATAAAAAAGAATTGAATAGTTCAGAAGTTACACCACTTGGTGCAATTTTGGAATGACATGGTAGCGGCGTTGCTACCGTTACTCCGATTTTGATTAAATTTATAGGGGATCATCTACGAACCAAACTGCATAATTTCTGAAAATTTCATTAGAAACAATCGAATAGTTCAGAAGTTATGCTCCTTGGTGCAAACTGGCGACAGACGGACGGACAGACAGACACCAAACCAAAATTGTTCAGGAAGCTACGTAAAAAATTTCATTTTGGAGAGAAAAAATTTTTTATTTTTCAAAAGTGATCATAATGCTTTCGCTACTTTAGTAGTCTCGGAAGCAATTTACTAATAAAAATAATGTAACCTAAGAATTTTTATGACTTTTATCACACAACATTGATGCAGACAAATGCCTGAAATGGACCAAATGGCATTTACGCATGTATACCTACCTGTATTCAAATATTGTAGAGTATGTCGTAATAATTATTGTTAATTTGTTAATATAACAAAATTTTTACGATATATTTAGTAAAGTTTATCTTATTGTGGATGTTGTTTCAATTCGTGGCGTTGGTATCCAACTGTACCAACTTAATTAGTATGATAAAATTTCCCTAGTTTGATTTTCAAAAAAATTAATTTAATTAACTACGAATTTTTGACAAATGCCATTACAAAAAATCTTGTATGACACACGTATGCAACAGGAATAGCATAACTTACTTTTCAAAGTTCTCGTTCCTTCGTCACTCGAACTTCAAATGCGCGTGTTATGCTATTCCATAGGTTGCATCACTTCTAAGTAAATAACTATTGTATTATTTTTTTAAATAAATAAATTAATTAAATTAAGTAATTTTGATTTTTTGCCTTTTTTTTACTTTTTTTTTAATTTGCAGTAAATTTGTATATTTTTGTATGAAAGGGCGCCAAATTTTGTTTTGCCCGGGGCGCTCAAAACCCTAGAACCGGCTCTGCCTATATTGTTAGAGATATGGGGGTAACAACCCTTAACTTTAAAATGTTTTTTCTCCAAAACCATTGAAGATAATTAGATGAAATTAACAGAGGATGTTGACATACAGTTGCTTTATATTATACAATTTTTTTACATTCGTATGACGTTATTTACTATATTAAAAAAATAATTTAATTTTTGAGGGTGCGTATTTTAAACCAACCTCTTGAGTAACACATACCAAAAAAATATGTTATTTGGCTCTAACATAGTGATCGTGTGTAGAAATTTCAGCAAGGTGGTGGAAGGTGGAAGGGTGTCTTAAAAAAATAATAAATTCAGGTTAAGTAACAATAAGACACTCCCACGAAAAAAACCAGGGTCGTGATTTGAATGACTGACTATGGTATTTTTATGCATTTTTCAACCTGAATGCGAATCCGGGGTCAAAATATTCTTATACCCCTTAAGTTTTTGTATAGATCCACAAACATCCTATAAATAGGTGTCAAGTTATGAACACCAGTATCATTACAGAAAGGAATATGAATAGGCATTTTACAATCCTTGTGCCTTATTTCCAAAGGCTCCAACAAGGGTTGTAAATAACTAATTATATATAGGTATAATCTACGAAAAAGCTCCTTATAAAATTTCTGTCAGACTCGCAGTTACAAAGATAATTGATTAAATATTTTCGACCTTCAATTCAAGATGGCTGTCGACCTACAGCACGTCGAGTTCCGAAAAGTCCGTTTCATACTATTACTTATGATAAACTCTCTTTTGATTTTCTAACAAAATCGATGCCCATCCAAAATAAACGGTCTCATTATCTATTAAGGGGTCTTAGTAATGTGCTAAAAAACAAAAAAAAAAAAAAAAAAAAAAAAAAACAAAAAAAAAAAACTTTTTTAGAATGTTTTTTTTGGCGAAACTATTTATTGTAATGACAAAAACGCCGTGACCAGCGGAGTCCCATCACGGAAGTCGAATTTTTCCTTTCATCTTCGGTATTGAATGTCTACAAGCGAAATGTAATTGAAAGTCCACAAGCGATTTGTCATTTTGGTGGTTTCAAAACTGATGATGGAAAAAGGAACTTAAATAGTAAATTGGAAGGCTTTTATGAAGATATTTTTTTCTTTCCAAAGAAATCCAAAATTTCTATTTTATAAATAATAAAAATCCAAAATTCCTAATTTATAAATAAACAGTGACTTTAATAACATTTTTAAATTACTTAATGTGTATGTATTTCATTTGTTATAAAAGTAAGTTCACTTTTTTTTTAAATTTTTTAAAATTACTATTCGCCTAATTGCTTGTATTTAGAATAAAAATACCCCTGTCGCAGCATCCTGCATAACATAGCGAATTCCCATTTACAAAAGTACCTTTTTAGAAAAAAACCTTCTTTATGTGACTTTTCCGCCTCATTCCGCCAAATTTTTTAAAACCGTAGGTGAAGAAACTAAAATTGACATTCACTAAAGCTTATATATATATATATATATATATATATATATATATATATATATATATATATATATATATATATATATATATATATATGGGATCAGATGATGAATATTAATAATTTATTGTTAGTATTTATAGTATTTATTGTCAGAAAAAAATTTCCTTAGGTTCGGTTAGGTTAAGCCAAGTTCCGTTAGGTTCAGTTAGGTTTAAAAAATTTTCGTTTACTCCACCCACCGCCGGAGGTTTCTAGAACCGCACCGGTAGTACTACCTCCTCCTCGGGGTCGGTCAAAAAAATCGGGTGGTGGGTCCAGAACTGTTCAGTCCACTACTGACTTTTTTTCCTTATTTTCTCAAAAAGTAGCTAACCTAGAATAATAGTTCAGAAACCTTTTTTATGTGATTTTTTTCCATCTTTGCAATGGTGTAAAAAAATGTGGCAAAACTTTTAAATTATAGCAAATTTTGGCAAAAAACTAATTTTTTGCAACAAGAAAAGCCATGTTCCTGGCATCCGACGTATCTGGCTGAAGAACTCATCCAAGATTTTTGGACTTTCAATGTCCTCAGCAAATTTCGTAAACCTAGGACATTTCGTTCGAGAGTTATCGTGCGGACACACACACACACACACACATATATATATATATATATATATATATATACTATATATATATATATATATATATATATATATATACATATATATATATATATATATATATATATATATATATATATATATATATATATATATATATATATATATATATATATATATATATATATATAGATAGATATAAATTTGAGTGTATATTATTTTCGGTTCCTAGGGACCTCAAAACAAATTTCTGCCATGGTCCCGGGTTCAAGTCGCGTCATGACAGTGGCTGTAATAGCTGAATTTCCAAATTCGCTAATAATGCATTTAAAACACATTTAACAATAGCATTAAAATCCGATGTAAAAATGGGAGAAGTGGGGGGAAAAGTAATATGGACTCCCTAAAAGGTACTAGCTGGATACTAACTGAATACACGTACAAAATTTCAGCCCTCTAGGTTTCCTTAGAGTCTCTAAACGTGTTAGAAAACAAGCAAAAAAATTAAGGAAATATTGGCGTAAAAATCGTGGGGGTAAGGGTTAAAAGTTGAAACCTCCAAAAAGCAATGTCTGGCTACTAGCTTAACCTGTACACAAAATTTCAGCCCTCTAGGTTTATTTGGGGGAGATTTTGACCCGAACTAAACTGTTAAAAAACAACAAAAATCATGTTCTTTTCATCATCCAAATCATCCTAGAAAGCTGAATTTTGGATATGTTGTAGATAATTCACGGAAATATTATTTCCAACCGGTTTCGAAAAGTTTTATTGTTTTACCGCCCCCCACCATCCTCTTAAAAGTATTCCCAAAATTTGACCCCACTTTAATAGTATGAGGTGCCTCGAAAATGAGCCCCACTTACCAAATTTTATCTCTTAACTTCCATAGGGGGGCCCTACACATATTAAAAGGTGGCGGGAATATATATATATATATTATATATATATATATATATATATATATATGTATATATATGTTATATATGTATATATATATATATATATATATATATATATATACATATATACATATATCAGATATTTTTTTTCTACATATTCGTGTTCTAAGGGTCCAAAAATGGATAGCGCCCCTACTCTCGCCTCTCGCCGTTCTTGTCGTATAGACTGGAATTTTTTTCAAGGAGAAATTCGACAAAAAAAATTGTAAATTAAGGTACATATAAATAAGTGTATCTTGAATTTTTTTTTTGTTTAGCCCTCCATCTGCTTTGGTAGGACTGTTGAATATTACATGTGCCAAAACGGTGTCAAGGATTCAAAAAAAAAAAAAATCTATATATCCGATTGGACTAAAATTGGATGCATTCTCTTAATTATGGTGTTTTCTGTAAGACTATCTGGATTCAATTTATCAGACCTCATACTTTTTTTTGGCGCTATCTTCAAGAAAAGGTAAAAAAAAATTGCTTCGTTTTTTGACCTTTCAGGCGTAGATAGTCTTACAAAAAACACCATAGTAAAGAGAATGCAACCAATTTTAGTCCACTCGGACTTATAATTTTCTTTGAATCATTGGTACGGTTTTCCTTTAAGCCTATAACCTTCAACAGGATTACAAGGGCAGACGAGCTGATCAAAAATAACAGAAAAAATATTCAAGATACACTCAATTATTTGTACCTTAATATACACAAGTTTTTTTTTTCAATACGATAAATAGTTTCCCCCCAAAAAATTACAAAAAAGTGTTTTTTTTTAATAGCACATCACTTGTTAAAGATGCCAAAAAAATTCGCTACCCGTTAACAGCCAAAAATTTGTTCTCTTAATTTATACTTTATTTACTTCTAAATAAAAAAAAAAACGCGATGAGTAGCGGGGCCCCATCACGGAAGTCGAATTTTTTCTTTCATTTTTGGTATTGAATGTCTACAAGCGATTTGTCATTTTGGTGGTTTCAAAACTGATGATGAGTGTCCGGTTGATCGGGGCTTTAAAAAAGGTTTTAAGTTTTTAAGGACTGAATCTCAGTAAATCTCAATTTTGTGCCAATAGCAGTTAGCAGGAAAAAAGTCAACACAATTCGTACGAGGGCATTCCTACTCATGCTTATCCGCCAATTGCCTTTGTGTTTTATTTTTTAAATATTAAAAAAGGAACTTATATAGTAAACTGGTTGGCCTTTATGAAGATATTTTTTCTTTCCAAAAAGTCCAAAATTTCTATTTTATAAATAATAAAAATCCAAAATTCCTACTTTATAAATAAACAGTGACTTTAATAATATTTTTAAATTACTTAATATTTGTGTATTGCATCTGCTATAAAAGTAAGTTCATTTTTTTTCTTAAATTTTTGAAAATTAATATTCACCTACTTTTATTTAGAATAAAAATGCCCCTGTCGCAACACCTGCATGACATAGCGGGTAGCAGCATTCTATTTATAAAAATCCGTTTTTTCTGTGATTTTTCACCCTTCTAAGTGATTTTTTTCTTCTTCTTTCTAATGGTGTAAATAAATGTCGAAAAAATTTTTTAACTTGAGACAATTTTGGCAAAAAACGAATTTTTGTGACTAAAAATTACCAAAAAAACTATGTTTCAGGCATCCGACATGGCTGGCTAACGAACTTGTCCAACGGTGTGGGACTAAATACAAATATAATACCTAAATTTTAGTGAATATTATTTTCTGTTTGTAGGGACCTCAAAACAAATTTCTGCCATAGTCTCGGGGTCAAGTCGCATCATGAAAGTGGCTGTAATAGCTAAATTCCATTCTGGAAATTCGCTAAAACTACCACCCATAAAACCTATAAGTCTAGCAAGTACTTAACACATTAATATTTTTTATATATATCAACATCTAAAAACATTTCAGTCTCTTTTTGACAATCTTGCCAGAACTCAAACACTTTTTTAATTTTTTGTTTATTGTTAAAATCGAAACGTTATTTTGAAGACGGTTAAAATTACTATATTTTACATCAAAATCTCAGCGCAATCACCCCCTAGTTAAGTACTCCTAGACTTGATGCTAGAAAATTGAGAAAAATCAGGTCATATAGATTTTTTTAATTTAGATTTTATTTGTAATGATCGAGTTACGAAATTCAAAAGGACATTTTAAAAATGTGTGTATTCGCTATGAGCTTTTGTCTGGAGGGAATCCAGCTCCTCAAAATCGGCTCCAGCGCTCAAGATGGACAGAACATATCAGTTTATCAGGACGGCATTTGTACATAATTTTAATATTTACTTTAAGAAATAGTATTTTGTTCTAAATACTTGTTTGATTTTTTCAAGGCGAGTATCTATTACGATTTCTATTTACCAGCTTCTACAAAATAAAAAAAGTCATTTGTAACACTACTATCAAACGTTATTTTATTTTGAAATTTTCAAAAAAAAAAAAAAAAAAATATATATAAAAGTTACCTCATATGCTTTTTTTGGGTTAATTATTAAAAAATATTCTATTTTCCGACATTTTTGTTGTTAAATGAGCAGATGTATGATTTTTATTAAACAAATTTCAGCTTTTTAATATATTTTCGCCTTAAAATATTTAATATTTTCAAAAATGTGTGATAGAATTTGTCAAAACTAAAATTATTTGTTTTGTTGTCAAAAAAAAAATAAATAAATAAATAAATAAATAAATAAATAAATATGCAAATTTATTCACGAGTAAAACGCTGTGTTTATACATAATAATTATAACAGTATTGTCATTTGGATAAAAAATTACGTAAAAATATTATTGTTTGAATATGATTTAACGTAATTTTTATCCGATTGTAGCAAACTCTTATTAATTTTAGTATGGTGTTAACATAACCTAAATTCTGACCATATCACATAAAACAAATTTTCTTGGTAATTTTCCTATAAAAAAATTGAATAGATAGATTATAAAGATTTACTCAACTGAGAGAAATAGAATATAACTGAATCCATAAATTGGATTAAAAAAATCATGACACGTCACTTATAAAGCCGTTTTTTTTTAATGTAGCATCGCAAAAAATGAGACAGAAAAAAAGACTGTGAGTGCGAGTGTAATAAAAAATGATTTCTTCCAACATATTTTCTAACTTTTCTCAAAAAGTAATTAATTTAGAGCAATGGTGTAAAAACATTTTTTATGCATATTACCTTTTACTTTGGCTTGGTGTAAAAAAATTTGAAAAATTGTTTAATTCTGGTAAAAAACTCATTTTGTTGAAAAAATACCCGAAAAACCTACTTCTGGGCATCCGACGTGTCTGGCTAACGAATTTAGCCGAGCCAATCTAGTCTTCAACAAAAAATTTCATAAGCATTAAACGTTTCGTTCGAGAGTTATCGTGCAGATACAATTTATATATATATATATATATATATATATATATATATATATATATATATATATATAAATTTTAGTGAATATCATTTTCGTATTCTAGGGACCTCAAAACATATTTCTGTTGTAGTCTCGGCCTTAGATTGCGTCATGAGAGCGGCTGTAATATCTGAATTTCGAGTTTTCGAAATTCGCTAATAATGCATTTGAAACACATTTAACAATACCATTGAATTCCGATGTAAAAATGGGAGAAGTGGGGGGAAAAGTAATGTTGAATGCCTAAAAGGCACAAGCTGGATACTAACTCAATATTCGTACAAATTTTCAGCCCTCCAGGCTTCCATAGAAAGTCTCTAGACGTGTTAGAACAAAAGCAAAAAAATTAAGGAAGTATTGGCGTAAAAGTCGTGGGGGTAAAGGTTAAAAGTTGAAACCTCCAAAAAGCAGGGGCTGGCTATTAGTTTAACCTGTACACAAAATTTCAACCCTCTAGGTACTTCTCTCATGACCCGAACGAAACTGTTAAAAAACAAGAAAAATCATGTTCTTTTTGGTATAAAAATGGTGGTGGTAAGTGTAAAAAGCAGAGACCCCCAAAAGGCACCCCCTTGATACTAACTCAATCCGAATATAAAATTTCAGCCTTCTACGTTTATTTGGGTGACCTGTGCGAGTGGTACAAACTTCGAAAACATTAAAAAAGCATGAAATTGTAGCTTAAAAATGAGGGGGTTGGGGGTAAAATATTAAAACCTCCAAAAAGCACAACCTAGGTACGAACTTTATCAGTACACCAAATTTCAACTTTCTGCGTTAATTCTGGAGGGCTGTGGGCGTGTTAGATCCAGGCAAAATACTTTTTTCTCTCTCTACTCTCTCCAAATCATCCTAGGGAGCTGAGTTTTGGATATGTTGTAGATAATTGACCGAAACATTATTTCCAATCGGTTTGGAAAAGCTTTATTGTTTTACCGCCCCCACCGCCCCCTAAAGGTTGGGTCGGATCCAAAATTTGACCCCACTTTGATAGTATGAGGGTGCATCGGAAATGAACCCCACTTACCAAATTTCAGCTCTTAACTTCCATAGGGGGGCCCTACACATATTAAAAAGTAGCGGGAAAAAATATATGCATTTTTCTGTCTACATAATCGTGTTCTACGGGTCCGAAAACGGATAGCGCCCCTACTCTCGCCTCTCGCCGTTGTTATCGTATAGGCTGTATAAGTCTAATTTTTTCAAGGAAAAATTCGACTAAAAATATAACTAATAAAAAGTATAATACTTAATTTTCTAGAGGTGTAATTATATTTTTGGTAAAGCGTTGTATATACCTTATTAATCTTATTAAACGATTTCTTTTTTTTAAAAAAAAAAAGTAAAATAATTGTCCAAAAAATATTTTAATACCTACAAACATTTTTTGAGATTGCCGTATATATTTTAATAATATGTCTCACAGTTCATCTCAGCTTTGATTGCTATTATCCGAAAGTTTACTTTTTCTATACTTTCAGGAATGAAATTAGATATTACAAGAAAACTGTTGAAGATAGAGAATGGAATTTTTTTATGCATATTAGTTATATAAGCTATAACTTTTCTTGTATTTTGAATAATATTGGACTATTGGTTTTTTGATAAAAAGATACTTTTGAAAACATTGTTTCACTTTTTTTAAATTAATTTTAAAAAGTAAAAATTTTTCATACTTCCTTTTTAAATATAATAGTGAAAATACATGAATTTTTAGTGTATCTAATTACCTTTAATTTGAGACCAAAATCATCAATTTGATTGAGTAGTTTTTTCGAAATATCAGTTTTAAAAAATTACCATTTTTTTCGAAATAATGGATTTTCATGGTAACGTGAAACTCAAAATTCAAACATAATTATTTTTATCATTGTTAAGTTTATTATATTATGGTTAGAAATATTCATAGGGAAATTTAAAAATAAAAAGAAATTGTTTCACGGGTAGCGAATCCCTTTAATAGAAGTACATAGGAAACTCCCATTACGCAATCCACGGGGACCAAATTGCTAAATGAGAAAGTCAAAGATCACGGACGTCAATGTTTCTGATTTATATATTTGTATGATTTACTGTTACAAACTATTACTTGGAGTACTTATGCCCATTTGCACCGTTTTCAGTTTAAGTAGGACTTAGTTAAGAAATGCTTAACTTTAAGAATTTCTTATTTATTTTGTGTGTTGCACCGTTGTGGTATAAGTAAAGCTTAGTAAAATATCTTATAAGTAAATGAAAACTTGGCAATACTGTTAAATCTTGTGAGTTCCTAGTAATTTTTCATTTTTCATGTTTATGTACAAGGACCGGATATTACAAATATCGTTCATATCCGTCAATTCAAAGCATACTGTCATTTTGTTTGTATATTTTATTTTAAGTAGAATAACAACTATTTTTCTTATTTTACATCGTAATTGTATTTTAAAAAAATAATATTTTATTTCAAAATTATTTTTATATTTAAAAAAATAAATAAAATATAATCTATAGTTATGTAATAAATAAAATTTAATTTAATTTAAAAAAAAAAAAAAAATTATTTTGAAATTATTTTTGTATTATACCTAATTATATTTGTATTTAAAAAAATAAATAAGATCAGATATAATGCAATCTTGGAAATCCAATATCTATAATTTCCAATATATCCATATCGTCCTCCCATATTTCATTTACACGATCCATTTTTTATTTATTATTCAGGTGAACAAAAAACTGTATATAAAATAAAATAGATGTTTAACGTATCCGTGGTTTAATGTGACATAATACATAACCTCATTAACTAAAATGTGATAATATACAAATGTATACAAATGGACATAGGTATCTAGTGAGCATGTGCAAACGATTGCTTATCTTTTAAGATCAGTTTAAGCATTCACAATCGAAGGCTTAAAGTTAAGAATTACTTTTTGCTGTTAAGAACATCTTTGCCAACGGTGCAACAAGATCGGTTGTTTTAAGAATTACTTAAAATTAAGTACTACTTAAACCATACGGTGCAAATGGGCATCAGACACTAACACATTGAAACATATTTGGTTTAAAACACGAAGGGGTAGGGATGACCGATATTAGAAAAACATTGATGTTGACATCGATTCAAGAGTATCGATATACGATATATATCGAAAGAAAGACATCGATGTTCGAAAACATCGATGTTTCTGTAGCAAAATAAACAACCATTATAATCTACTATTTTATTTATTAAAAATTAACATTGCCAGTATTTATTTGGTACACTTTGCAACAAAAGTCACTTTGTTAGAAGTTTCCCTTTTAATATGTTCCTTTGTTGATACAAGTGTTGCCCAGCTTTTGAAAAAAGTCTCCCTGAAGCTGTCGAAGTTGCTGTAAAATACAAATATTTAATGGCAATTTTTTTCAAGTTTGTATAAGTGGATCCTAGAACTTGCCATAAAAGTAATGGATCTTGTTTTAAATCAGTGACAGGACTTTATAAATACTGGATAGCTTAGAGTAATATCGATGTTTCGATATTATTCTCATAACATCGATGTGTCGATGTTATCGAGGACATAACATCGATGTTTTTATATCGATGTTTTCCCCCTAAACATCGATGTTTTTCTACCATCGATGAATGTCGATCATCCCTACAGAAAGGTACCATTATACACATCTTGTGTGCGCCGAAATTGTTAAATGGCAGCGTGCGATGTGGGAGCGTGCTATGTACCTGTATACATAAAATAATGGGCCTATTCGTACCGCACCAAGTCAAAGTGTCTTGCTCTTACTTTTAAGAACATTATACTTGTTTTGAAGAACTTTTGTCTTACTTTGGAGATATTTGTATGTTCCTGTCTCACTTTCCGTGTTCTTGAGAGAAGGGTGAAGGATATGTACGATGTATACCGAACGCTATTACTGACTATAAACTATGTATGCTACAATCATCGTATCATAGAGATGTACACGATATGATTTTACTCACAGAGTACTAATTTAAATACAAGAGTAATATTGTACTAGATTTTAGATAAAATTTCTTGTTAATACAATAATACGTGAAAGTTTTTAAAAAATGTGTTGTTAATTATTTAGAATTTAGCTAACACACATGAATGAATTTTTTTAATGCAAATAAGTTGCGTTTTTAATGACATTAGGAATATTTTTATTGGAACGAGAAAAAATTAAAAAATAAAATAACAGAAAATTCTCATATAATTTTTATTTGTATAAATTGAATTATATAATTCATTTTATTTATTTATACTATTATTATTATTATTATTATTATTATTATTATTATTATTATTATTATTTAACGTAAATATCGCGACTGCACTTCAAAAACCCCCAGGCGGAGGAAAAAGTGTCCGTGCAGCGTACCAGGTCAGGTACTTCTAGGTCAGGTACGTAATGTCCGTCATACAGCATCCCCTTCCTGGTCTTCCCTACCTAATAAATCCCCGAACCTCGCTGCGAAACCATAACAGTGGGAGATTCGAGGGCAGGTCCAATGGATGTTCGAGGACCCGCTCTAAACGGGGCATGGGGTTCAAAGGCGTTCATGAACTCCCGGAAAAAGTCGTTTCGTGCGACCGAAGTGTGCGGAGCGTCCCGATAATTACTGCTTTTTGCATTGACGCCGCTAACATGTTGGCGTGAGATCTACAAGCCGGAATGATGTTAAGATTGCGCACAAAGGAGTTATGCATACCCCCCAGACATCCGATTATAAGTACGACCAAGTGGACCGTATAGCCCGGGCACAGTTGTCGCAGCTTTATTATTATTATTATTATTATTATTATTATTATTATTATTATTATTATACTTATAAATCGCCATCCCGGCGTTCACTACCTCAGCAGTAGAGCTGGGTACTTTTCACCTATACCGGCCAGCGCAAGGTATTAGGTTCCTTGGGTATACGTCCGTCCTTGGTCGTGTGACTACTTTCTGCGTGGATGTTTAGGTGGGAGCGTAGATGTTTGCTCTGATATGGCTTGCGAAGCAAGCTTAGTACGTTTACGCGTCATCATAGGATGGGTGGAAGTTGGTGTAGAGGGTGGGGATGGGACTGTTTGCGTTAGTGTGTGTGCGGTGTGCATGTATGACTGTGTTTGACTATTTTCTTTGTCTTGGTATAAGTGTTTTCTGGGTCGTCAGATGGCTCTTCTATGTCGGGTGTAACTGGGGTTCTGCGCTTGGGTTTTGTGCGCCTGACGGTTTGGGGAGGAACTGGATCCATTGTTGTGTTTTCGTGTGGAGGAGGGTAGTGCACTAGAGCGGTTACTGTAATAGTGCGTGTTGTATTTTGTTCCCCCTCACTGTCGGACGAGTCCGAGCTTGTTTGTTTATTTTGTGTGATTGTATTTTGTGTGTTTGTATGTTGTGCGTATGTGTATTGCGTGTCTGTTGTAATCGCGGCGAGTATCCCGTTCGTCGGTGCGGGTGTCACGCTTACACGTGTCACAGTTGGATATAGGCCATTACTTAAGAACTTCCGAACCGTTCGACACGTATTAATGATGACCGCTTTTTGTAGCGTGACAAACGTGTGCCTTGGGAGGTCCAGAATGCTCAAACTGTTATGTAGTGTGTGTGGTATGACCCCGGTGGCACTAAGTACTACCGGAACAATGTATACACGTATTATTATTATAGACTTTTACGCCAACCTGGCGCTCACTACTCAGTAGGACAGTACTGGGTAACATTCACCTATACCGGCATTATGCAAGGTATTAGGCTCTGTGGAAGGGTAATGGTAAAGGGTAATGGTATTATTATTATTATTATTATTATTATTATTATTATTATTATTAATTTTTTTTATTATAATAAGAATTGTACAGAATTTTGATAAGAATTGAATGTAAAATGTTGAACTGGCAAAAATTTTAATAGGTATAAAGAAATTAGCATTATGAATAATACAATTTTGTTCGTCACTGGCCTGGCCTTTATATAAGGTTAAAACTATTCATTAAGAATTTTTTAGTACATCAAACATGTATACGAAGTATCCCATGATTTAAATACCTAATTAAAGCCGGTTACACACGGTCTGATCTCATTGGCCAATAAAATAGACATTATTGACGACGTAAAGATTCTCTCTCGTGTCTCTGGTGGTAAAATTAGGACTAGTATCAAGTTAAAATATACGCATAAATGTTTAATTGGGGATATAAAATCTAGTAATCCGCCCATAATTTGTATAATAGGTATTCTAATGACAATTACACGTATACAAAAATTTTTACTTGATACAGATTCTAATTTAAAAAAAAAAAAAAAAAAACAAACAAACAAACCTGAGATGCTTGCGTAATCTTTACGTCGCCAAGAATCAGCTACCCACGCGATGATAATATGATAATTTAGTATTTCAATAGTCATGGACGCTGTTCAGCGTTAACTTAAACCTAAGTAACTGTGACACAACCTTGTAACTCGTTAACAATTCCACATAATTCCATATAACGTATACTAGTTGTCAAAATAGTGTACCAGCTGGTCGTTTCATCATTATAGGTTATGATCTTGATCGTGTTAATTTAAAATTGTACCAAAATAGTCGTTTATACAACCACCAATCTTAATTTTAAATTCTATTAAATAAAAACAAAAATTGGCGCTTGCTTTATGGTTAATCGTAAACAATCTTTTTTTTTGTTTTTGTTTTTTTTTTTTTTTTTGTTTTTCTTTTTTTTACATTTTTGTATTAATAAAATTAAAATGTCATATTTAACTTATCAGTTTTTATATTAAATTATAATATAGTTAGCTAAGAGTAAGTTATAATGACCTGATCGCAGATGACCTGATTTGATTGAATGACTTCAATCACACAATGGTCTTAGATTATAATTTTTATCAATAAATTCGTTCGCAACTTTAAGATTGATTAAGAATCTAGTCTTTTGGTTCGTGTGTAACGGGCTTTATGTATTATTCATAATGCTAACTTCTTTATACCTATTAAAATTTTTGCCAGTTCAACATTTTACATTCAATTCTTATCAAAATTCTGTACAATTCTTATTATAATAAAAAAAATTAATAATAATAATAATAATAATAATAATAATAATAATAATAATAATAATAATAATAAAAGGCGACTCATTGAGTCCATTATGGTTTTGTCTCGCAATGAATCCACTTTCTCGCCTGTTAAATGAAACCAAATACGGTTACAATGTAGGTACGCAAACGAATTCGCGCCATACCATCTCACATCTGATGTATATGGATGATATTAAGATCTATGCAGCTACTAAACATCAATTACAGCAGCTGCTGGGACTTTCCAACGAGGTTTCGCGAGACCTCTGTATGGAGTTCGGAATCGATAAATGTCGAACACAATGTCGTTCTGGAGGAAAACGAGATGCGGTCGCATTCGAACTCGAACCAGAGTCTGTTATGCAGCCCATGGACGAGGGAGAGTCGTACCGGTATCTCGGATTCAATCAGGACGAACGTATAGATCACAGCGCTGTAAAACAACACCTGATGCAGCAATACCTAA
Organism: Brachynemurus nebulosus; assembly: GCA_035578155.1. NCBI lineage: Eukaryota > Metazoa > Arthropoda > Insecta > Neuroptera > Myrmeleontidae > Brachynemurus > Brachynemurus nebulosus. The sequence goes on from JAPWDM010000027.1 coordinate 435,862, forward strand.
CACGTGTACGGAGATTACTGAACACCCACCTTGATGGAAAAAAAACCATCAAAGCAATTAACACCTACGCAGTTCCGGTGCTAACGTACTCATTTGGGGTAATCAAATGGACGCCTACGGACTTGACAAACATCGAGATCAAGACCCGCGTCCTTATGACCAAATACCGAATTCATCATCCCAAAGCAGCGATAGAACGATTGACGCTGCCAAGAGCCGAAGGGGGTCGGGGTCTTATAGACATAAGGAACACGCATAATAAACAGGTTCATAACTTGCGAGAATACTTTTACACCAAAACACACACATCACACTTACACAATGCAATAATCCAAGCCGACAAGGCATACACACCATTAAACCTCTCACACACAGAAATGCCAGATAGTTTTTGCCCATTGGTCACGAAGGAGGACAAAATCCAGCAATGGATGCGCAAGCCTCTACATGGGAGACATCCACATGACCTTAACCAGAGTAACGTCGACAAAGCAGCGTCGCACGCCTGGTTGAGTCAAGGAAGTCTTTTCCCGGAGACTGAAGGATTCATGCTGGCTATACAAGATCAAGTAATTCATACAAAGAATTACTCAAAATACATACTTCGTGACTCGTCAATAACATCTGACTCATGCCGGAGATGCCATTCCAAACCCGAAACGATCCAACACATCACAGCTGCCTGTACTCAGCTAGCTCAGTCCGAATATAAACACCGTCACGACCAGGTTGGCAAAATTATATATCAGAAACTAGCGGTTAAGCACCGCCTTATAACCGATGAAACCCCTTACTACAAGCTCACACCAAAAGTAGTAGCGGAGAATGACTCCTGTAGACTTTACTGGGATCGGTCGATTATTACAGATAAGACCATAAATCATAATCGACCAGATATCACCTTCGTAATGAAACAAACTAAGACCACCTATCTGATCGACATTGCGGTTCCGAATACACATAACTTACAAAAAACACACGCAGTTAAATTGGAGAAATACACTGACCTCGCAGCCGAAATAAAACAACAATGGCGAATGGAACATGTCCACATTGTTCCAATAGTACTCAGTGCCACCGGGGTCATTCCACACACACTACACAATAGCTTGAGCCTCTTGGGTCTCCCAAAATACACATATGTCACTATGCAAAAGGCAGTGATCATAAACACATGTCGTATAGTACGGAAGTTCCTCAGTAATACGAATCCGACTGCGATATGTGAAAGCACAAGATCTGCTTGTACTCCATCTGAGCCATCTACAGTGAGTGAACAACACACTGACACTCATCTTACAGACACACAACACACATACATAAACACACAATACGCTAACACAGAACCGCAAACACCTAACACACATACAGATCCAGATTCGTCTGATGGAGAGGGAGGATCGACCAACTGCCGCACTGTAACTGTTACCGCTCTGGTGCACAATCCACCCCAACTCAATAACACACAAGGTCCGTCAACCTCTGTACCATCTAAACGCGCAATTCCAGGAATACCCGATCTTAATGAGCAATTTGATGAACCAGAACACATTTACACCAAGAAACGAAAAATAGAACGACACATCCACACACATACACGAACACACACACAAACACAAACAGTCTTTTCCCTTCCCTCTGTCCCTAATCCTACCTATTCTCTGAGGACACGAAAATGAACTAGGCATTCACAGCCGTCTGTCATTGAGCCAACATCTACGCTCCCACAAAAGTCTCGTCGTACGAACCAGTGTACACCAAAATAGACGCATAACACCTCGTTTCAAGCAACAACAACAACAATATAAGGAGTGATGTGACAAACCCGTCCGTGAATGTACTACGGTACTTTTACGGATTGGTTTGGCACATTACCCTTCCACAGAGCCTAATACCTTGCATAATGCCGGTATAGGTGAATGTTACCCAGTACTGTCCTACTGAGTAGTGAGCGCCAGGTTGGCGTAAAAGTCTATAATAATAATAATAATAATAGTATATATAAATAAAATGAATTATATAATTCAATTTATACAAATAAAAATTATATGAGAATTTTCTGTTATTTTATTTTTTAATTTTTTCTCGTTCCAATAAGAATATTCCTATTGTCATTAAAAACGCAACTAATTTTCATTAAAAAAATTCATTCAAGTGAATTAGCTAAATTCTAAATAATTAACAACACATTTTTTAAAAACTTTCACGTATTATTGTATTAACAAGAAATTTTATCTAAAATCTAGTACAATATTACTCTTGTATTTAAATTAGTACTCTGTGAGTAAAATCATATCGTGTACATCTCTATGATACGATGATTGTAGCATACATAGTTTATAGTCAGTAATAGCGTTCGGTATACATCGTACATATCCTTCACCCTTCTCTCAAGAACACGGAAAGTGAGACAGGAACATACAAATATCTTCAAAGTAAGACAAAAGTTCTTCAAAACAAGTATAATGTTCTTAAAAGTAAGAGCAAGACACTTTGACTTGGTGCGGTACGAATAAGCCCAAATATATTAACACTTTCAGTCCCACGGCTTCGGCATCCGAAACCAAACAAAACATCTCCAGAGGCCGACCGCGATCAATGATTAATTGATTAGTTGGTTACGCATTATGTGTGCGATGTTTACGATGTTTACCGTCATTCATCACACGGATGTGTTCCTATTCACACAAATACATACCAACACACACTACTCGTTTCGTTTCTATGCTTTCTAACGTATAAAAAATTTTAAGATAAACAAAAAATACATAAAAAATATAATTTATATTTTTAAATAAAATTGATTTGAATGTCAGTGTATATGTAGTATGTATGTATGTTTACAGTTTTATACATACATGTTGAACTGTGTTGAATCTATTCAGTGTTTGAATTATTTTATTTTATGTATTTGTTGATATGTATAAAGTTTTTTTTTTTAAATATTGCCGGCTTCCGGGGAAGTTTACTATGAAAGTGCTCGGGCCTCATAGTGTTAATAAGTAGCGCTTGATCTTACTTCCACACATGAATTTGGTCGGCCAGACAAAATGGGCAAATGAGTCGTCCAACGGCAAAACCAGCTATGTGCATCTCAAACGATTTCGAGTTATTCAACAAAAAATGTTAGCTATATTACAATAATAAATCATTGCATGGTTTTCATGTCAAAAAATTTATTAAATTCATGTTGATTCCTAGTAATAATCTGTATAATGTAGGGAAAGCACAAACAATTATATTTAAATAAATGAAACCCACGTAACTTATTTTGGAACTCTCAGTTGAATATAACTGGTTTTGCAAATGAAGTCTCAGCCATTTTGAACTTTTTAACATGGAAAAGCAGTCAAAAACCTGGTAGAAGGTAAAAGAATGAACATATTTTTAGTTTTTAGAACAATTTTATGTAGTAAAAATGACAATAATTTAAGTTTTTATAGGATACTGCAAAAATAGTCACTCTACTACTGAAACTAAAGTACATGTACTAGGTTAGTGAGAGATTAAACTGGTTTTGCTACTGCATTTAGAGGGCAGCCATTATTGTCTGTGGGACGTAACTTATTTTGAAACTGTTAAAGGATAGAACTGATTTTGGAACTGTGGCCATTAGGGATATAAATGTTTTTGCATCTTTCGTCATTTTTCTTCATTTATTTTCAGTGGGACAAAGTTTATTTTAGAACTGTTTCTCAACGTGAACATATAGCAGATGAACTGAAGTATCCATAACAACTAAAATGTCAGTTTTTTATTTTTTTGGATATAACTGACTTTGCTTTTCGGCAACTCAAATAAAACCTAACCGACCCATGAAATAATAAAATTGGAAGAAAACACAAACTTCCTATTTTCCGTACAGGGTTGACGAGAAGGTGAGGTAGCCAGTGTTCTAGCCCTGGGGCCCAGGCTGGAAAAGGGGCCCGGGCTGGAAGAAGAGGCCCTTACTTGTCGGTGCGGGGCCCGATAAAAAATCGAAAAAGCTCTTTATTGCTCGTCACTTTATTGGAGGGATAAAATTTTTAAAAAATTTGATTTATTCCCGGGGCCCGTTATTTGTCTCCACGGTCCTGTTCCCATAAGAGTACATGTATATTTCCACATATTGTAGATAACGTATTTTTAATTTTCTCAACGATGAACTTCCTTTACAACATGAAACTTCATGGAAATTTTTTTATTCTCAAGTCTATCAAAAATGGTTGGTTCCAACTGATTTTCCACATTTTTTTTTATTAACTCAAACTTTTTAAGTGAAGTAATCTCTTTCAGATTCTTGCCGATTGTTTTACACGTCTGTGGCTTGTCGTCGGAACTAGAAGTATTAATTTTTATGAATAATTTCATTTTTATTCTGTATAATTATGATGTAACTAAAACCAAATTTTTTAAAAAATTTTTTGATCTTGCAAAATTACTTAATTTTTCTTTATAAAGTTTGGGCGATGTTCGCAAATTTTCAGATGATAAAATTTACCTAAATTATTTTGTTAAGTTCCGTCATATCAATGTTTAGATATTATATAACATATAATTATATCCCATCTCCAAATGTAATTTAAAATAGGCTCTTCAGCGTTATTTAAGTGGGAAACAAATTACATTTTTGCTACATATTACTTTCTTTAAGTATGTCTTTTCAAAATATAAAAATTTATTTATAACTAATTATAGTCTTTATATTGTAATGAAATTCTAAAAGGTCTTCTTCTCATTTTTTTTATCAAATTTTGTTGCAGTACATAGGTAGTTTTCACAAAAAATTCATAAAAATAATACCCATGAGTATATATCCGTAGTTATACCAAATACACTATATTCGTAGTACTTTATACGTATGTATTCATATGTTTGGTAGTTTACGTTTTATATTACATTTACGAGCATTCCACACGTGGCTCGTTGGTCTAGGGGTATGATTCTCGCTTCGGGTGCGAGAGGTCCCGGGTTCAAATCCCGGACGAGCCCAGGTTGAAGTTAAATTTTTTTTATGTTTTTAATGTATTTGTGTATTAAAATAGAATATTTATGAAATTTTATGTTTTTTACTAATAGTTATAACCTCAAAAACTGAAATATAAAACTCAGAAATCTATTGGACTATTGTATAACAATCACAGAGTAATAAGAATAACAATTATATTTGTTTATTATACATCATATTGTAATTTGATATTGGATTAAAAAAATAGAACTATTCGAGAATATTAAATCCAAATTAAATTCTGTTTTTGTATTAAAAAATTGATTTAAATTTTGTTTTATTGTTATAGGAAGAATGATGTCCTTTATCATTTACCAAAATATAAAGACCACTTTGTTTTTTTGTTATTACAAGTTATTTTATGCAAACGACATAACGTATCTACTGCTGAATTGGGTTGTTTCTCCTTATACAATGGAACCAATGAAATATTTATCATAACTTTTTCCTAGCAATAAAATAAAATACTGAACCTAAATGTAATTTTATGTCAAAACACCACAAAATTAACAAATAAAAATATGGCACTGCAAACGTACTGCAAACTATTTGGCAATTATAATTATAGAACTGAGAAATTATTGCCTAAATAAAGAATATTTAGAATATTCAAAGGAAAAAATTCAAGGCGCTGTTAAATGAAATAAAGAGGGATACATCGTAAAAACTGTTTCTTCCTCAATTCATCTCACTTCACTAAAATCATTTTTATTTTTATTCAGTATCTAATTTCATGTAATATAGATGATTTTAAAAAAATAGAAACATCACAAATGTGATCAATGATTATAATTTTACTACGCTTTAATAAATAAAATTAAATATAAAATCTTATACATTAATTATCATTCCCGGGATTTAACAAAGTAATGATTTCAGTTTAAATATTTTTTATTTATTAAACTTATAATTGTTTTGAAAAATATAATTATCGATAAAATAATTTAAACAGTTTGTGAATACTAAAAATTCCAAAGTAAGGAAAAAATGAATAGAGTTTTCTTTTTTCAGAAGAATTTAGCAAATTAATATTATGAATGTATAAACAGGAGTAGATAATCTAAATGTATGAGCAGAAGTTTTTAGTTTTTATTTATTTATTTATTTATTTTTTTGTCTAAAATATACTACATCAATTTTATTTAAAATAATAATAATTATTTAACCATCATTATTACTTAATTCCTGAAATTGAAAAAAAAATTATACAGACGACCATTACGATAAATACTTTTATTTACCTATGTGTATATATACTCAAACTTGAACTACAATACTTATTATGTAAATAAGTAAATAACGAAAGGGGTAGAACTAGTAGTATACAACACGTAAAAGAAATTAATAAGAAGGGTATGTTCTATTGAAAGCCAAACCTAAGTAGGTAACTAAAAAAATGTACAATTGTTTGATAATCTCCATCCAGACAGTAGAAGTGTGAGTGCTATTTTAGAGGTTGTTGACCTAAATTTGAAATGAAAAAAGGTTAATAAATTAAATATGAAAAGAAACTTTGGAATCTTCCGTATATAAAATACTGAACTGGCCATTCAGGAGCAACTGTTGTTATAATAATACAGAGGTATCACAGACACGGCACGCAGTAGGCTCAGGAGTGATGGTATTTCAACTGTTGAGTGTACATGGTGTACATTTTAATTTAGGATCCAATAAACTAACCTTCAAAAAAAGTATTATATTGTATACTTCAGTTTAGTTCGATAAATATATGGTTACTTTTTCTGTGTTTTGTTTATTTTTATGGATCAGAAATTGTGTCAAAAATGAATTGAATATGTTATTTTAATTATTGTGTAAATTTTTGTGGTGTTGTATATGCTCGGTAAATATTTTTCAATTATTCAATTCATCTTCATTGTTATGGAATCTATTCAAAACTAAATGAATTATACGCAGGCGCACAAGTATTTAAGTATGAATTTAACCCCTTAACTACCGAATGTATTTTGTCGGTAGACTACTAGTGGTACTTACAAGTACCAGTAACTTTATTAACATATTTAAAATATATCTATTAGATTTTATACAAAAAACTTTTAAACACTTAAAAGTAGAATCATTTAACATATTATTTCTGAAATTTTTAATAGTATTGTATGTACTAGCTACACATAAATAAAATTCAAACTTGTTATTAGGGGCACAAGTGTAAAAAGTTATTGTACTAACGTTTTTTTAATTGTTATTATTTGATAATTTGGTGATATTGTTGCCGTTTTTTGTGTTATTCTGTTAAAATATGGTTTGTTATTTTTAAGTATATCAAGAGTAACAAAATTGACAACTTAATTTTTAAAATTTTAACAAAAATACGAAGTGGACTGGTAAGTACCACTAAGTGTTTTATACACCAATTTTTATTGCTTTTAACAATGTGAAACCGAAATTGTATTTTAGAGATAGACAACAATCACAAAGATGCGAAATTTGCCGTGCATTAGGTCTCTACTCAATATCATTTTCTAAATGTGTAGCATATGAAGTATACTTCTGTTATAATAAAGAAAAAACCGTTTTCTACATTATCATGTAAAATAATCTTTTTTTCCTTTGAGTTCTACTGAATTAATTTATATAATATTCACTGATTTGAGCATTACTTTATGGTATTCCATATTTGTAAATAACAGAACAATTTTATTTGAAAATGAGTAATTAAGCTTTAATTATCACAATTAAGAAAATGAAGTGGTATTTTTTGCTAGGTAAAATGTTTGTTCTATTATTTAATTTTAGAATTTAGATTAATGAAAAATTAAATGTTAAACATTAATATAAATAAACTGAATTCGGAAAAACTATCGTGTTTATTTACTCTAGTGGTACTTTGGAGTCCAAAATTTTTTTTTCCCATAAATTAAGTTTTTTCTCGTATTTAACTTATGATATAGATAAAATGATGTATTTAAATCCCAATAATGTACGACTTCAAGGAAAATTTAAACAGTACATATTTCTAGTATTTTTCGTGCAGAAAAAAACTGGACTTGTAAGTACCACTAGTAGCGAAAGGGTTAACTTAAATTTTTTGTTTTTGTTTGTAAATAAAATTTACCTGTATGATAATTATACCTAGTAAAATTAGTTAAGAATATGTAAATTATATAAGATACTTTATTGACAAGATAATTAGTAATATTCATCTTAAAATTTATTAATGGACAACAATGGCATGGAAAATATTATTGACGTTCCAAGATAAACTTTTTATTTAAAAATTTATTACTTACTAGACGTCGTTCGCGCGACCGATTGTTATAAAATAAATGAGAACTATATTATAAGGTAAGAGCACGAGTAGCCGTCATTGACCCAATAGCCGTCAAGTTTCAGTAAAATGATAAATATTAAGATATTAAGCAAGCATATATTTTTTGTGTTTCCTGCTACATGTTCTGGAAAGTATTCTTAACCATTATTCCATTTATGATAGCATTCGGTTAGCATTAAATATAATAACTGCTCATGTGAAAGTTAGTGTTTGTAAAATTTGCATATATTCACTAAAACTCTTAAGTTTTAGCTAAGGAAAGCACTAATTTAATTTTATTGTAATTTTGGTTTAATGAATAATTACTTATTTATTTATTTATTTGTTTATTTTAAGGTTTATTATGAATTACATTTTGTTAAAAAATAGTTTTTAGACCAGAAAACCTAACAGAAGTTTATTATTTTTGATGGGGGTTACTGGTACATAAAGGACAGGCATTTTCCAGTAACCATCACAGTGACGGTTATTGGGGTAACAAATTGTATTTTAAAAAAGGATACATATTCTCGTATTTTTTACACTAAAATTTTAAAATCTAGATTACATTCACAACAATACGATAAAGCTACTGACCAATACCCGTCATTATTTTCTGTAACAATTAAATTTTAGTAGTCATTGTAAATTAATGTCGGATTCTGGTACCCTATAGTAACGGTTTTTGGTACCGTCTTCTTTGTAGGTAAATTTCAATATAAAATACAGTAATAAAGATTAAACAAATGCTTTTGATATGCTATTCATTTAAAAAATGCCGATTTCTATCGTAGTCAAACAATTTCGTATATCACAGATAATTGTCAGACCATACTGTCAGATAAATTAAAGCCAATATTATGCAAAAAGTGCCTCCACAATTATTTTAACCAACAAAAAAGATGAGAACATAGTAAAGCTGATGATACATTTGAATGAAACTGTGATCCTTAACTGCTAGACAGTAGCCAACTACTAATCCAAAACTTGAGAAAATCCATTTACTCATGGTCGACTTGGACGAAGATGGTTCTTGTCTTTTTGCAATAGACATCCGGAGTTATCTAAGCGATTATCTCAAAATTTAAGAAAATCAACGGCTTCGGTAGTATAAAATATCAAAAAATGGCTTAAGAAAATTGAAGAATATTTTAAGAAAGAAGAATTTATAGAAATTTTGAAAGATACAGAGCGTCTGATGGAATTATGATGGAATGAGTATCTTTTTGAGCCCGACTAATAACCATGTAATTGTATAGAAAGGACAAAAATCAGTACATAATGTTATTAATTCCAATGAAAAAGAATGCTCAAAAACAGCACTTATGGATATTATGGATAATGCTTCAGAACAATTAGCATCACGGATGGTTGTACTCAAGTTAAAGAAAATTCTAAAAGAATTAGTTCAGTGGCAATCTAAGCAATATATCTGCAGGAATTTTAGAAATGAAATAACAGAATCAAATAATTTTTTTTAAATAAAGCTTTATCCTTGAGTATTTTAATTATATAGCTCAGTTGTTTAAGATTAATCATATTCTAAAGAATGACGGACACTGGGTCGCTCCTCTGACGGATACTGGAACATCGTTAATTTTTTATTGACGGGTATTGGTACACCACACTTTTTCCTTTATTTTATTTTTATTAATATATTTATTATAAAAATATTCAAATAAATTAAAATATTCCTGAAAGATCATAAAATTCTTTTTCGTTTTAGCTTTACTGTTGGTTATTTCGTATAATTATGAACGAAAAAATTTAATGAAAAATCCTGCTCATGTCTTAACATGACGGCTACTGGTGATCTTACCTTAAGTGACAATAAGTGTAATAATTATCCAGATCTTGCATAGAACAATAATTTTTGTGTAATGCATGTACATGTTTAAAATGGTTTTTATATTTTCCCAAGGGAAGGAGACATTTTAACGTAATAAAAAGTATCTTATATGTTGACCCAGATAATAAGTTTAAAAATCCACTCAATAGTTTTTGCATAATGTGTGCACATGCTCAAAATGGTTTTTCTATTTTCCCGTGGGAATGAGACATTTTTTTCGGAGTAAAAGATATTTAATATGTTGACCCAGGTAATAAGTTAACATTAGACCAAATTTCATAAAAATCCGTTCAATAGTTTTTGCATAATATGTGAACAGACAGACAGACAAATTTTAAAAATCGCTATTTTGATATCTACATCGATAACTATCTACAGTACCCGTACAATTTTCAAAAAATATTCCATGTACAGAAATGGTCTCATTACAGTTTTATTGTATGTATAGATAATTCTTAACATAGTAAAAATTGTAAGTTGAATCTATTATTTTTAAGAAAATTACTTTAAGGGAAAGTAAATAACATTTTTGTTTGGGAAAGATCAGATAAAATACAATATACTAATTCAGTAACAATAGGGGGAAAGGGGGGCACGTTTAAGCGTTTTTTAAGTTAAAGTTGCAATTTTCATTTTTACATATAATAACGGAAGTGAAATGGTCAAAGTTACCTTTGAGCAGACCTGGAATAGTTTTGAGGCACTAAGTTTAAATGAAAATAAGTCAAGTTTGCTTGTTCATTTTTTCTTAAATTATCTTACTAGGAACTTTTATCAAGTTTAAATTACCATTAGGAACAACAGAGTACCATTTTATTGAACCCATCTGTGAGACACATGCATAAATAAATAACGATAAATTCTAAGTTACATAAGAAACAAAACAAAAAAAACCATTAATTCCTGTACTTATTACCAGGTATAGCTGTCACTACTCGTAGGTCAACAAATGACGTAAACAAGGAAGAGGCCGTTAGTGTCACAAGACGTCAAACAATTATTGTCCTCTTTATTTTCTACTCTGTTTTCTTTTGTTTTACATTTTTTGTATCTAATAATATTTGCAAAATTAATCAATTTTTTGTACCGATACCTACCATACTACCAAGAAAAAATAAGGGTTTCTGTACATGTGATGGCAATATTTTAATCATATGACTTAAAAAGACAAGGCACAGGAAGCCTCTGATCTAACAGTTCAAAAATCGGTTCATATTGCAATTCCTAAGCATTTATATCCGCATAATATCCGCATTAAAATAATCCAAATTCGGATGTAAGAAATTAATGCAAACGTTCCACATATACCTATGGATAAGGATGTTAGTTTTGAATACCTCTCACAGTTAGAAATCTATTCAAAACTATCTATTCAAAACTATCTATTCTAAACTCACTAAATAAGTTAAATTACCTAGTTAATAATTAAGAAGTTTATAAGTTAATAAAAAAATCAGTTGCAATAAAATCTAAATGTAGTTTGATGATTTCATGGAATTTTAACAGTTATTAAATTTAAAATTACTTAATCGTTGAAACTTTAACCCTAGAATCATACGTACTCGTCAAAACGACGAACGAACTTCTCTACCTGCTCCAATAATACAACTTGTCGGTGCCCGCTTGCTGTGAAACTTCTGTTATCTAATTTATTTGTTATTATAACACATAAGACGTATAAATTTTCTTTATAGCTATTGTCGTTTTTTTTATACTGAAATAGTGTGCGTCAAAAGGACGACGATGTATGATTAACCTATATTTTTTTTTAAAGATTTTGTACTCCACATATAAAAGTTTTCCTAATTTTTCTAAAATTTATTAAAGATATGGATGTTATAATTAATTTATGCAATGGGTGTGTCCACGGTAACTCACGTTACTAAGTGACTCAAAATTTAAGAGTTTTTGTATTATAACAATACTAAATTAAAACATTTTTTAATCGGAATTTCTCCTAGTATTAGCATGATGATCTGCTTTTATCACCATTTATTTTTAAAGCTTTTGGGTTGTCCACAACTGAAATAATAATTTAAACATTTTGGTAACTCACGTTACAAAAAAGGGACAGTACAAAATTTACTTTGGAGTCAATTGCTTTTTTCTGCTCCCGATTCAAAGTTACAAGAATAATTTTTTTTTATATTCAACCTGTGTGTGTTATATAGAAGATGACAAGTTTGTCAAAATTTTCCAATGCCTATAGAAAAATTTATTATTAAAATCCCATATCAATGTCGGTAACTCACGTTACGGTAACTCACGTTACATTTTGTCTTCATTGGAAAATGGTCTGAAAACAATTATATAAAATAATTATTATTAGTATACATTACTCAAATCAATGTATATAGTCTTTAAAAGAATATTTTACAATGTTGAAGCCCTTTTTTACTTAGAAGTAATTTAGAAAAGAAGTGTTTGAGCAAACAAATTAAGCGATACATATGAAATACTAGGAAAGTTTTATTATTACTAAATATCAGAATAACAGAACAATTTTATAATACCTGCTATAAACTATAAAATACTAGTCTTAAACAATGGAAGTTTTAAACAGAAGGTGAAAAAGTAGCCTATTTATTTTAATCCTACAATTTATAGTATGCTGTCTTATAATACTGGTTAAAACATTTCTAAATTCATAATGGGAAACTCTTACTGTTTTTAGTCGAATTTTCTCCGAAAAATTAGACTTATACAGTCTATACGATAAGAGCTGCGAGAGGCGAGACCAGGGGCGCTATCCGTTTTCGGACCCGTAGAACACGATTATGTAAAAAAAAAAGATGTCTGATATATATATATATATATATATATATATATATATATATATATATATATATATATATGTATATATATATTTTCCCGCAACCTTTTAATATGTGTAGGGCCCCCCTATGGAAGTTAAGAGATGAAATTTGGTAAGTGGGGCTTATTCCGATGCACAACAATACTATCAAAGTGGGGTCAAATTTTGGGCAAATTTTTTTTCGGACCCGACCTTTAAGGGGGTGGTGGGGGGCGGAAAAGCAATAAAACTTTTCCAAATCGGTTTTAAATAATGTTTCGGTCAATTATCTACAACATATCCAAAATTCAGCTTCCTAGGATGATATGGTGGGAGTAGAGGGGGGAAAAACGATTTTCGCTGGATCTAACAGGCCCCCAGCCCCCCAGAATTAACGTAGAGGGTTGAAATTTGGTGTGTTGATAAAGTTCGTACCTAGGTTGTGCTTTTTGGAGGTTTTAATATTTTACCCCCACCCCCCTCATTTTTAAGCTACAATTTCATGCATTTTCGACGTTTTCGAAGTTTGTACCACTCGCACAGGTCACCCAAATAAACCTAGAGGGCTGAAATTTTGTATTGGGATTGAGTTAGTATCAAGGGGGTGCCTTTTGGGGGTCTCGACTTTTAACCCCTACCCCCACCATTTTTATACCCAAAAGAACATGATTTTTCTTGTTTTTTAACAGTTTCGTTCGGGTCAAAATCTCCCCAAATAAATCTAGAGGGCTGAAATTTGGTGTACAGGTTAAGCTAATAGCCAGACACTGTTTTTTGGAGGTTTCAACTTTTAACCCTTACCCCCACGATTTTTACGCCAATATTTCCTTAATTTTTTTGCTTGTTTTCTAACACGTCTAGAGACTCCATAAGGAAACCTAGAGGGCTGAAATTTTGTACGTGTATTCAGTTAGTATCCAGCTAGTACCTTGTAGGGAGTCCACATCACTTTTCCCCCCACTTCTCCCATTTTTACATCGGAATTGAATGCTATTGTTAAATGTGTTTTAAAAGCATTATGTTTATTCTAAATACAAGTAGGCGAATAGTAATTTTAAAAAATTTTAAAAAAAGTGAACTTACTTTTATGACAAATGAAATACGTACATATTAAGTAATTTAAAAATGTTATTAAAGTCACTGTTTATTTATAAATTAGGAATTTTGAATTTTTAGTATTTATAAAATAGAAATTTTGGATTTTTTTGGAAAGAAAAAATATCTTTATAAAGGCCTTCCAGTTTACTATTGAAGGTCCTTTTTTAATATTTAAAACTAAAACATAAAGGCAATTAGCGGATAAACATGGGCAGGAATGTCCTCGTACGAATTGTGTTGGCTTTTTTTCTGCTACCTGTTTTCGGCACAAAATTGAAATTTACTGAGATACAGCCCTTAAATACTTAAAACCTTTTTTTAAAGTCTCGATCAGCCGAACACTCATCACCAGTTTTGAAACCAACAAAATGACAATTCGGTTGTAGACTTTCAATCACATTTCGCTTGTAGACATTCAATACCGAAGATGAAGGGGAAAATTCGACTACCGTGATGGGGCCCCGCTGCTCACGGCGTTTTTTTTACTTCTCTTTAATATTAACTGATTTTTTGAACTTGTAGTACATCCTACCACCTTTCATTTCAATTTCTGGGTAAGGAAGTACATTTAAAACCTGTTAACACTAACAAAAGTAATGTCATTTTCATCTATTTTGAAAAGTTTGTAATTTTGTCCAGAAACACTCTTCAAACACATAACGTTACTTCAGGGATGGCATCCTCATTACTCTGGCACACATCATTTCTCGAATAAAGAAACAACTAAAGAAACAATTCCTATTTAAGAAACTCCGTAACGTGAGTTACCATTCTGGTAACTCACGTTACATTTTTTAGGTACGTTAAATTTACATTTTTGTTTTTTGTAAAAATATAAAAAAATTAGTTCTGCAATCAATGAGTTATTTGTGAAGAGAATACAAAAAATCATATGCCTGAGTCCAATTTTCTAAAAGTTACAGAAACAAATTAATGTTTTGGTAACTCACGTTACAGTTACTAGGTTGTTAATCGTTGATCCATTCCATAATAATATGAAATTAGTTTGAAGTAAAAGCTTTAGGGTTATAGTTACATTAGATCCTGTAGATTATTCTTCTTTTATCAAAACTTCTCAACTTTCAACTATAACTGTAACATTATTCTTAAAAAAGGATACAAAAAAATCAACACACCATTAACAATCAACATAGCCTCCAAACAACTGGCAAAAAAACAAACAAAACACAAGTTTCCTGCAAAAACACAGTAGTGCCCACTTCCTACATCTAATACACAACACAATACCAGTAATATTATAATTTTATTATATTTTTTATTTTTAGCGAATTTCCAGAAAGAATTCTGGAAATTCAGCTATTATGGTGTTAGCCATAGTCGAAGTTCAGCCCGAAAATATGGCAGAAATTTGTTTTGAGGTCCCTAGAGCCCAAAAATAACATTCACTAAAATTTATATATATATATATATATATATATATATATATATATATATATATATATGTATATATATATATATATATATATATATATATATATATATGTATATATGTATTTATGTATTTATGTATTTATGTATTTATGTATCAGCACGATAGCGCTTCAGGAAAAACTGCTAGTTTTACGAAATTTGGTGACAACGTTGGAAGTCCAAAAATCTTGGATGAGTTCTTCAGCCAAAAACGTCGGAGCTCAGGAACATGATTTTTTGAGCATTTTTCGTGAAAAAGAGTTTTTGACCAAAATTTGCTATAATTTAAAAGTTTTTGTCAAATTTTTTTACACCATTGCAAAGACGGGAAAAATGACATAAAAAAGGTTTTGGAACTATTATTCTAGGTTAGCTAGTTTTTGAGAAAATGAGAAAAAAAAAGTCAATTTATTTTCTATAATTTTAGTGTGTTTACAACTATGTTGTATGTGTATAATCATATAATGTGTATGTATGTATATAACTGCAATAGTGAGATATACGTATGTGGATATACATACCTACTTATATTGGTTAAAAGATGTCGTCTGCATCTGAATGTATTGGTGAAACAAAATCTTTATAGGATGAATGTACCAAAAGTTGGTCAGTAAAGCCTTTTGGTACTTTTAAAATACAAAATCAATTATATAAACAACTATATATTTCAATTAATAGAGGATCTACGGATTACTTATCAATTTTATTGTAGAATCGTTTCCAGGTAGTTCAATTCAAGTGAAATCTTGAAATAAGTAATTAAATTATAAGACTGATTAATAAACCTGTTTACTTTTTCCCTAAATCGGTCACATGTGTCATGTTGCTAGTTTTGGATATTCTTGACCTTAAGATTGACCTACGCTAAAAAAAAGTTAACGTTTATTAGTTGCATAATATGAATACTAACGTGAGTACTACTAATTGATGGCAATCAATAAAGAATAATTTAATTTCTTTGATAGAATTGGTTTAATTCTTGCCGTAAAAAGTGAACAATCCTCAAATAAAATATTAATCTGGCGACGAAAAATACTTTCTAGACGTATTTAATGTTAATAATATAAATCTACAAAATTATTCAAAATAATCTGAAAAAGCCGAAATAAACCAGTTAGTGCTTATAATGTATCAAATTGAGAATTTTTTTAATAAAATCATCTGCTTTCAAACATGTACACATTTATAGAAAATAAATTTCTTATTTATAAGTTTTTTTAAACCGAAGTTCTCAATTTTTATGGACTAATATCCTTTGGAAACTAGTCCATAAAAATTGGGAACTTCGGTAAAAAGTTAATATAAAGTTTATAAATTTATTATTATTTAAAGAAAAAATGTAGATCCAGTTTGGGTACGTCTACCCCATGGGCTAGGAAACACTACTAGATATTTTGTTTAAATGCATTATTTGTGTCATTGGTGATAGGTATGTATATTGATATGGAACCAATTTAACGACGTATATAGTACAAAATGTATATATACGTATATCTATGTGTGTGAATGTATTTGTACCTCTAATATACATATTTTTCAAATAAGTACATCACTGTTGACAGTTTTAGCGAATGGAATTCAGCTATTACAGCCACTGTCATGACGCGACTTGAGCCCGGGACTATGGCAGAAATTTGTTTTGAGGTTCCTAGAAACCGAAAAAAATAGTCACTAAAATTTATATATATATATATATATATATATATATATATATATATATATATATATATATATATATATATATGTATGTATATATATATATATATATATATATATATATATATGTGTGTGTGTGTGTGCGTGTGTGTGTCCCGCGTGATAATTCTCGAACGAAATGTCTTACGTTTATGAAATTTGGTGAAAATATTGGAAGTCCCAAACCGTTGGACGAGTTCGTTAACCAGACACGTCCGATGCCTGGAACATGTCTTTTTTAGCAATTTTCGTGAAAAAAATTAACTTTTTGCCAAAATTTCCTCTTATTCAAAAATTTTTGTGAAATTTTTTTACACTATTGGAAAGAGGAGAAAAAATCACATAAAGAAGGTCTTCAAACTATTATGCTATGTCAACTAGTTTCCAAGAAAAACTAACTTTTATAAACGGAAATTGGCTATGTTATGCAGGATGCTGCGACAGGGGTATTTTATGTTATGGACCTTTTGGTATGGACAGACCCAATGATTATAATAATGTGAAAGATGATTACAGCTGATTGACTTATAGAGACGACATAATACTGAAGTTTTAATATATTGAAACGAAAACTAAAGAATGCGTTTAAAGTGACTTAATAAAAGGTTAACAATTTATATTGTGGAAAATATTTTAATTTTTATTATTTTTTGAGATTTTATTCTAAAAATTACTAACAAATTTTAGAAAATTTACAAATGTGCCTAATGGGGAAATAACTACATATTTATAGGAATATTTATGACTGAGAAATTTCACATTTTGTAAAGTCACACATGTCCACTGACTCATAATAGTTCATAAATTAATTATTTGAAAGACATGCTTTATGATACAATTGATGTATTTATCTATTTTTTAATTTTTATAGTGAAAATATGCTTTGATAAAAAGATTACAAAAATTAATAAATATTTATATTAAGAAGTTTTCCCAAATCCAATTTTTTTTAAATATTTTATTCGCTTTTGTAGTATTGTTATATAAAAAAAATGTTTTTTGCAAATAAACTCTAAAATTCCTCGTAAAAAGTCCATTCGTCGAAACGACGCCGATGTATGATTAACTTGACTCGTAGACCAACGTATGATTCTAGGGTTAAAAACATTCTAGTAATGTTACAAATTATGCAGTCATTAAATGTGTTATAAACACGCATTGAGTCAGAGTTCCTCAGTGGCTAAAGTTTTTCACAACTTTCGAAATAAATTATTATAAAAATAAAATAGATAAATATATTCGACAATATATATATATATATATATATATATATATATATATATATATATATATATATCTGATAATCACATAATATCTTGCGGGATAGCGGGATATTGTTGAAAAGATTTTTTAATTAAAATGAACTTTATGTTTCTTTAATCACTTTAGTCTTTAGTCTTTAATTTTTAAACTTCGTTTGCCACATAATGAACTTCAAATATTATGTGATTATCAGATATATCAGATATATATATCTCTGATAATCACATAATATTTGAAGTTCATTATGTGGCAAACGAAGTTTAAAAATTAATAGTGATTAAAGAAACATAAAGTTCATTTTAATTAAAAAATCTTTTCAACAATATCCCGCTATCCCGCAATGTAGGGTACGTGAAACCAAACGTAAGAGTAACCAAATTTGAAATACTTTTCTTCAAAAGATAAAAAGAACTAATTTATTCTTATTAGAACAACTTTTTGTACATTAAGGGGGACCACTAGTGTGGTCGCCTGAAAAAAAGGTAATTTTTTTAAAGAAAACTACTGTATGGAATGTTTTAATGGTTTATGGTTATATTCGTTGTTATATAATAAATTCATGATACAATTTTCGGACCAAAAAATTGAAAATTCAGTGAGTTATTCGCGATCTCCCAAGGCTCCAAAAAAAAGTTCCCCTACTGTTGCAGTGATAGCGACTTTACAGTGCCTGAAATCAAAAAAACCAAAAAGCCTATTAAACTAGAAGATATCGCCCGTGCCATGAACCTCAATCGAAAAAAAAGTTGAAATTTAACAAAATGGCGGAGTTTTTAGAAAAAAAAGGTTTTAAATTTTCCGCGAAAATTTGATGATTTTTGGCCTGCAAATATTACATTTTTTATTCGACCGGAGAACTGGAGGTTCATGGCACGAAAAAACATATATAAAAGAAGGCGCAATAAGAATCAAATCTATCGGATTATTTGTCTTCGAGTTATAACTGCATCAGATTTAAAAAATGTAGTTTTAGCGAATTTCCAGAATGGAATTCAGCTATTACAGCCACTGTCATGACGCGACCTGAGCCCGGCAGAAATTTGTTTTGAGGTGCCTAGAATCCTAAAATAATATTCACTAAAATTTATATATATATATATATATATATATATATATATATATATATATATATATATATATATATATATATATATATATATATATATATGTCCGCGCGATAATTCTCGAACGAAGCATCCAATTTTTACGAAACTTGGTGACAACATTAGAGGTCCCAAACCCTTGGATGAGACATAGTTTTTGTATTTCGTGTTATTAGATAATGTAAGTTTATAATCCAATAGTGTTTATAGTGCTGGCTAAAAAAAATAGTCGTTTTATTATAACTAAATGGACTTGCCTTACTTTCAGAATTAATGAATTATTGTAATCGTTAATTTAAATGGATAATATTTTAGTTGTATCATTTAAGAATAAACATAATAAAAACTTTTCACACGACAGTTCAAGTTCAGAAGCACGTACTGTGACATTATTACCCCTGCCAGTGCCTTAGTAGTAGAAATGAGCGTATGAAAATAAGTATGTACTTTAAAAGGGCGACTCATCCTCTTTGCAGTTTTGCTTAAAATGAATTTTGAAAATTTATTCTAATTGTTTTAAAATATTTTCCTTGTAGAAGTTTTTAATTACTCAAATAGTACGATTATGTCGACACAGTCACCCCCGTAGTTAACTACCCCTGGATTTAATATTAGGAAATTGAGTAAAAACATGTCGATTAGATTTTTTACGTACATTTGAAATCTGTAAATAAAACTTTATTATATTTTATCTTTTACCCCTTTTCGCAAAATTAACCCCCAAATTTTAACCCTTAACTACCCCTGTTGGTGTAATTTAAGCAAATTACATATCAATATATAGCTTTTTAAAAAAGAGCAATATGACTAATTTAAGCTTTTGCTCTATTTCTTACCGTTTTCGAGATATTTGAAAAATTACATTTTCACCCCAATTTTTGAAGGACGATTTCACCCCTTCAAACCGCTTTTCCGCAGATAAAAAAATACGTGTTACTTATTTTTTAGAGGCTTCTGAATTTTTTTGACTATAAATTGTTGACAGATAAAAAGATCATACTAAGTCTTATTTGTAACTACCATTATCTTCATTTTTTTCACAAATGGACTTCCCCCAAAATAAACGGCTCATATGTGGGTGTCTGGTGATGGTAGAAGTTAATTTTTTGACTAGATGAGCATGTTACAGTACTTGTTGTAGTTGTTGATGTAAGACGAAGGACGAAGGACGTATGACCACAGAGTACAGAGGTACAGCAACTATCTCTTTTCTGTAATCACCAGTGGGCATTTCTGGGCACATTAGGCTACTTAGTAGTTAATCTCCCAGTAGTAGTTGATGAGTGTAGGTCAATCACAAGACAATGGATTTGATTGTTGTTCGTATTGTTACATCTCCACACGGAGCCGCGTACATGCGTGTGGTGTGATAGATATGTATGCAATAGCACAGACACGTGACGACCGCTACCACCAAGGATCACTAACACAAATACACAATATCGGACGAATAAAAAGTAAACCCAGTGCACGTATATAACATATTTTCTATCTTTTACTGGTTACACTGGTTCCAATAGTATAGAGATAGATATGTTGTCTCTCCTGCTCTGTGCGTATGACGTTAGATGTACTTTAAATAATATTGTTAATGTAGTGTAGCTTTTTTAAAGAAATCTTAGACAATAAATTCCATTTTTCGCACGATAACTCAAGAACGAAATATCTTATTTTTAAGAAATTTCTTGAAAACGTTGGAAGTCCAAAAATATAGAATAGTTATATAATATATATATATATATATATATATATATATATATATATATATATATATATATATATATATTATATAATATATATATATGTATATATATATATATATATATATATATATATATATATATATATATATATATATATATATATATATGGGCAATTCCATATGTGACCGACTCTACATTTGACACAATTTACGTTTTATTTTGCTTTATATTACGAATATCACTATGTTTGCAGTTTCAATTTTAGCATGGTTTTATAGTTGATACCCCAATTATCCCACTGTAATAAAAAGTGTGCACAAATAAAGTTGTGAAATATGATTTATTTAATAAAATGTAAATGTGACTGACACTAGATGCAAAAGGAAGTCGCTTTCGAGAGTGTTTTTAAACTTCGAAAATCTTCCTCTGTACAGACGTTATAATTTTAAATTGTATATTTAACCGAAGTATATGAAACAAATTATTGGAAAATGATAAAATAAAAGACTTTACTTTTTTAGAAAAGTAGTTATTCGAAAAATAATTCGTGACTGACACTACAGATCAAAACGTGACTGACACTACCATCACTTTGAATTGCAAAAAAGTAGTATTTTTAACTGAAATCCTAGAAACTGACACTATAGGACATAAAATAGGAACTTTAAAATAATTTTAAAGGTACAAAAATGTACTTATTTTTATTATTTATTACCTAAAATACAAAATTTCTTAAGATTTTTCAAAATCTGTAAATTTATAATAAATTCTATTCCCGTTAAGGATTCAATTAGGATTACAATAATTCTAAATACTTGCCGTGAAAATTTAATTAAAACACCACTATAAAATACACTATTAGCTTATACTTAGCACAAAACATTGAAAATTACACTATTTCTAAAAAACTAAAAACAAACTTTTATTGAAATTTTGGGAACTTAAAGTACTATAGTGTTGCCATCATATTAACGTATTTTTACTACCAATAACAATTATTTATTTTTTTCAATTATGGAGCCTTTTCCATGGAATTGCCCATATATATATATATATATATATATATATATATATATATATATTAAATAAATTCTTTAATTTAATATTTTGACAAAAGCACATTAACAATATCTTGAGCAATTATGTCCAATCGCCTTCAAATTAATCTTCTAAATAATCGTCTGGATAATACGTCTTTTAAAATATTCGTCTTGAAAAATACTTCTTTTATAATAATCGTTCTGAGTCGTCTTTATATATCGTCTTCAAAATACGTCTCTATTTTTTTATAATAGCTAACTTAACGTTATTGCTCAATTTTTAGAACAATTATGAATTAATTAATACCCCTGTCGCAGCATCCTGCATAACATAGCGAATTTCCATTTACAAAAGTACGTTTTTCTCGGAAACTAGTTGATATAGAGTAATTGTAAATAAAAAAACCCTTCTTTATGTGATTTTTCCCCCTCATTTCGCCAAATTTTTTTCACGAAAAAATGAAGGTTTTTTTTTTATTTACAATTACTCTATATCAACTAGTTTCCGAGAAAAACGTACTTTTGTAAATGTAAATTCGCTATGTTATGCAGGATGCTGCGACAGGGGTATTTCTTTACTTTACCTTTTAGTTTCAATCACTGAGAATTTTTACTAAAATTATTTAGGATATACTCACTATAACGGTCATAGTAAAACTAGATAAGTCGTTTAAACGTGCCAGGGTCTAGCTTCTCCACAACATGTAACTAGCAGCCACGTCTAGGAACTCCCGAACTATCAACCTTCATACATTTCTCAATACCTCAAAGTTAACAATGAAAATCAGAATCCGCTCTTCGAATGGCTGTAACTCAAAAACTATTTGAGGTATGCACTTGAAATTTTAGTATATTATTTTTAAAGGTATAGAACTATAGACTATCGAAACATGCAAAAAAATTTTGTAGTTTTTTCAAAATGTTGTAGTGGGCCCCCTTAACCTAACAATAAACAAAAAGAAAACATGAACACATATTATGTTAAAAGAGAAATACAAACTTAAAAAAAATTTGTGGAATTTGACAAAAATGAGAGTAGCACCCCAATTTGAGACATTCAGGGTTCCTAATTTGAGATAGTGTCTTAAAATGAGACACTTCAAAAAATTGTTATTCTTCACACATTGGACATTACAAATGGCTAGCATTTAACTTTCCACAATCTTCGTGAATAAAAGTGGAGCACTACTGAGGCATACAAATATTGCAGAGAATTAAATGCTAGGAACTCGATATCTTGAGACCTTAATCTATAATATTATCTTTCTTCCATCGTAAGAGCATATTTTGTAGCAAGTTCATTTTCCAAATTTGAGTGGGGCTGTTTTCGCTAGTGATGAGCAAAATTAGCCTTGGTCTTGCAGTCTTGTCTTGGTCTTGCATTTTTTGCAAGACCAAGACCAAGACCAAGACTATGTGTAGCAAGACCAAGACCAAGACCATAAGTATGATTGCAAGACCAAGACCAAGACCAAGACTCGCTTGAGCAAGGCCAAGACAAAAGCAAGACTCTTGCTAAACTATTTAAATAATTTGAAAGTATAATTAGTAGTGAAACTTTTTAAAGCAAAATTAAAAATTTTTTTTTTTTTTTAAATTCGAAGTTAATTAAATACTTGCAATTAAAAATGTGTGATGCTGTTATAAATCAATATAATGCTTTCAACTACCTTCAAAATCTTTTGGTCGAATAGTAAGTAAAATATCGGCGTTTAATCGGTTTTACGACTTTAAATAATAATAATAGATTTTACCACGTTTAACAGAAATTCATGTGGGACTAACTAAAGCCCTGAAAATTTCATCGAAATTAGTCGAATAGTTCCGAAGTTTTGCGTTGGAAGGTTTTACGAATACTCAGGTGGACAAAGAAGCAGCCGCAAGCCAAAATTTTTTTAGGAACCGTAAAGAGTAAAAATTCTGATTTTTGAAAGAAAAAATTTTTACCTCACAAAGATGATTATAATGTTTTCGTTATTTTGGTAGATTCGGAAACAAAATAATGGTTAGGCGACATGAAATCGAAGGTTACGTGCATAGTCAGTAAAAAGCCAGGAAACTAATTTATGATAGGTTGTTGACACCCTAAAATTTGAAACATAAACAGTTTAAATACAATATGTAGAATAGAATATAAGAACGGTCAAGCGAGAAAACGTTAACAAAGAAATTTTTTACTTGTTTCTATTTTGTTTTACTGACATATATACAAATTACAAAATAAACCAATTTTCTATACTAATCCACAGAATAGGTAAAGGATCGATTAGACCAATTCGACCGTTGGACCCAAAAGCTATTAAATCAGAAAGTGAGTACGTCGTATACCTTAACACAACACGTGAAAAATTGGCCAAAACATGTATCAAATTTTGTTTATCCTAAATTAATATCTACTTGACTTTAATTGTTCAGAAATTATTACCTACTTGAGTGTTTGGTTATGAGTGAAGTAGGGTAATAAAATTATACTGGAGCTTAGACTGTCCGGTCGATCGTACCGGTATGTCTACACATTAAGAGAATTTCGCACATATATTAAACATTCCAAGCAAAGCAGCACAAATGCCAAGGAGACATTTTATTATTTTACGATTATTTTTTCAAGCGACCCTTTACGATTGTTCAATTTCTTTTTGTCACATAATTATTATTTTTTATTACTGTAGGTCAATTTCAGTTTTTAATATATGGAGACATTCCATTGAAAAAAAAAAAACTAGATTTGTGGTCAAACTCTTTTTTTTAAATAAAAAAGAAAAATAACTGAAGCACATATACAATTTGACATAACTTTGATTGGAACTTCCGGAAATTAACTATTTTTAACTTTTAGCCTCATAAAATACAATTTCACATAACAAGATAATGGGAAGTCGCCCTGGGAGATCGCCCTTCTCATCTTTAGATAAATACATCACTAAAAAAGGCATTAGTTCATTTTCTGATATATTCTCGACTTCTTGTGTATTACATATTGCAGAATATGTAATTCTACCCATGCTCTAAATCAGTGCGATTTCACAAAACCATCCAAGTTATAATTTGATGACTATATAATTAAAAATACCCCTTGTTGCAGCATTCTATATAACATAGCGAATTCTCCGTTAAAAAATTATTTTTTCTCGAAGATCCGTTAACATAGGATGCTGATTCTAAAAGCTATTTTATGGGATTTTTTACTCTTTGCCATGGTGTAAAAAATTTTAAAAGACTGGAATTTTAGCAAAAATTACTTTTTTAAGAATTTTTGAATTGAAATGTCTGGCTAGCGAACTCTTCCAAGATTTTTGAACTTTCAAACTTTCCAAACTTTCAACGTAACCAAACTTCATAAAAATAGGATATTTCGTTTGAGACTTAAAGAAATACATATATATGTATATAATTATATACCTAAATTATATATATATATATATATATATATATATATATATATATATATATATATATATATGTATATATATATATATATATATATATATATATATATATATGTATATATATATATATATATATATATATATATATATATATATATATATATATATATATAATTATGTACCTAAATTATATATATTTATATAAAATAGGTATCATTTCTGCAGTAAGGGATTTTTTCTAAGTATCGCTCTAGACACCGGAAAAATTGCCACCCCTGCCTTTCCCTAAAAAAAGTCTTAATAACTTTTTCACTTTTTTCCTGAATAATTATAATTTTAAGAGCGAAATTGTGGGTTATTATTGCCCTTTTTCTTACCAAAAAATTAATGACGAGCAAAAAAGAAAAAACCCTCTGGCCCCAAATTTGCTGCCCCTAAAATCTACCGCTCTAAGCTCCAGATTACTCGTCCTGCTGGTAAATTCACCACTGCATTATTGGGTTCTAGAAACCTCAAAACAAACTTCTAGCATAGAACCGGGCTTGACACTATGATGCGGTAAATTATCAAGTCGCACCGTGACAGTGGCTGCGACAGCTGAATTTTCGATTCGAAAATTTGCTAATAAAAAAAGATGCAAGAAAATGCAAGATTTTTTAGCAATACCAACACCAAGACCAAGACTGCATTTTACAAGACTAAGACCAAGACCAAGACTGCATTTTGCAAGACCAAGACCAAGACTCAACTCGCTCTATCAAGACCAAGATCAAGATTCTTAATGCAAGAACAAGACCAAGACCAAGATTTGGTAGTCTTGGTCTTGGTCTTGCATTTGCTCATCACTAGTTTTCGCCCAACAGATAATATTTGACACATTTTCTATAGTACTCTTCAGCATTCCGAAAAATTTGGAAATCTTAAGAATTAAAAAAACTGAGACGCCATAGTTTGAAAAGCTGTTTAATTAATGTTTATTTAAGTGAGTTTAAGGTAGTGGTCTGGTAACTCGCGTTGTTTTTCATACCATTTTTAGGGGCATTTTTTTTTTTTTTTTTGAGAAAATTTGAAAATTTTTTTTGAATAAATTAAATTTTGTTTTATTATTATTATTATTATTATCACTTGAAGTTGGAGCCTCAAAAAAATAAGTACGTGGATGACCCGGGTGTTTTTGACTCTTGGGGACATCTGAAATCGAAAATTCTTAATTAGTCTTAATCTGTAGATATGTCATTCTGATCGGAACTAGAATTATGAAATTTTATCGAAAAATAACAAAATGGCGGACTTCGAAAATAAAGTCATTTTTTTCCTGTACCTGTATTCCTCTACAGGACACAAGTACGAGTAACACTCGAATTAATTTACCCATTTTTATGATAAATCATAATAAACGTATTTAATTGTCCTATACTTTAGTCAGAAAGCTATGAAAAACTAGCTCTCGAGGAACCCTGACTTAATGTTGAACACGTATATAGCGACTTTTATAACATTTTTGTCTCAGGAGATGACTGTTTCTTTAAAATAAATAGGGTAGGTAAAAATATTTGAATTTTTAAACATAATAAATACTGTATGATGTTAAATTGTTTGTATTTTGAGATTTTGCATGTTTTTTCACTCAAGCTAATGACATAAATCTATAAAACAATAAAAACCGTGTCTTTTTTTTACCCGCCAAATGGGGTAAAAAAAAAGACAGTGGAGGGTAAATAAAAGACAGACCTCTAACTGATGGGATACTGCAAGTATATGATTGGAAGGGTAAAAAATTGACAGTAGTAATTTACAGTAATTGACAGTAATAATTCATGTGCCACTAAAATTAAAATTTCAAATGTATTGACGCCAGTATTATTTAAAAAAAAATAATAATATAAAAATAATGATAATAATAATAATAATAGTAACTATTGTTCTCCTAGTCATTTCAAAATTTGAAAACCAAGGCTTGGTATCAGAGTTGGGTTGAACAGCAACGCTATTTAATTTAAGTTAAATTTCGCTTGCTGATTGGTGGCGCTCTGTAAATTGTGCTTGTTGGTTGGTTTAAAAGCGGAAGCAAAAGAATTTTTTAGTTCCTTGGAGCTAAAATTGACCATTTTCCCCCTATTATGAACAAATTCAAACTTGTAGATAAAGGCAAATAGTTATATTATACAATTTGACTGATTTATACAAAGTATGCTTGATATAATATTATTACATACAATTTGAATGACAGTTTTCTTAATTTTTATAATTTTTATGAAATGATTCTAAACTAAATGAAGTTTATTTAAAATTAAGGAATTGCTTTTTAACATTTTTCTAATGTTTAAAAAAGTGTCGACATTTATTTGAATTACATGGTTGATTAAGTGATCGGAACACGACTAAATGTCATTCCAAGTAATGGCCGAAATGATTCCAAGTTACATTAACTCCATTTAAAAAACAAGAATTGTTTTTAAACAATTCACTAAAGCTAGTGAGACTATTAGGTTAGACTTGCTAATTGAGGATAGTTAATTGGTGAATTAGAAAATCACATCATGACAGTGATAATGACCAAAACATCGAGAGGTAAACTCAGGTTAATAGTACCTACTTATATAACACCTTGACAGTCGTAACCTATAATGACAAAACGCCCAGCTTATACCCTATCTTGACAGCTAATATGCTTTATATGGAATTATTACTTCCTACGACGTGGTGATTAAGTTAGTAAGGTTTCACTAGACGTCGATAATAGTGCAGGGTGTTCACTTTCTGAAAAACCTTGAAAACCGGGAAAACTCAGGAAATTTAAGTATTCAGGTAAACATCAGGGAAATGTTAGGGAATTTTTTTAATTCATAAAATTATTTTTCGATGATAGTTCCATACTAAGCACAGTGAAGTTTCTGTTTATATTCCACATACAGGGTGAGTTTTCTGAGAGTTGCCATTTTGATTATAGCTAAACTATTGACTTAATCAAAAAATTGTTCAAATAAAAGTTGTAGTGACTGGCTACTTCGGAGCTTTATAGCTCTTGTGGTTTTCGAGATACGATACAAACTTACCTTTTTTTAAATGGAATAGTATACTTATTTGTTGATAAAAATTATTCAATAAAGCAACAGAAACAAAAAATAAAATAAAAATTTTTATCTTAAGTTTTTTTTTCAAACTTTACAACTTTCACGTTTAAATGTGAATTATTTAAGTGGATTTTGGTGAGTTTAAGGGCGCTTAGTTCAAACTAGCCTCATAATTACGGAAAATAACTGTAGCACCT
Organism: Brachynemurus nebulosus; assembly: GCA_035578155.1. Taxonomy (NCBI): domain Eukaryota; kingdom Metazoa; phylum Arthropoda; class Insecta; order Neuroptera; family Myrmeleontidae; genus Brachynemurus; species Brachynemurus nebulosus. Next base: position 464,753 of record JAPWDM010000027.1, read on the forward strand.
AAGCGGTAATTGTATTTATGCTACATAGATGGCTATCTAGTTAACAACTCGTAAAACTCGTGTTTCCAGGTAAGCAAAACAGAAATTTTTAACTGATTTGAATTTATTTGAATATGACATCATCTGACATGTAGAAACATATTTCTATACTTTGCATATTTAATTTTAAAAATATTTTTTAGGTCGGTGTGATATGAATTATTGTCAGGTTATGCAGACATAAAAGGACTTCGATGCTCGCAATTTTAAGCAAGGTATTCAAATAGTACTATCTGTTGATTCATCGTTGAGTTACGGATGCTTTGCCTTTCTATACTTTTATAAAAAAGTTAAAAAAGTGCGTTCCTGCAATAGTCAGAAAAGTGTAAACAACAATGATTATTTAGTGAATACTGAAGATAACTCGACCTAAAAACATAATCGACCTAAAAACTCAGGTCACGTATACAAAATCTAGCTCAAAACAGCAATGTGAACCAGGTCTGCTGAATCTGGAAAAAGACAACGATTTAAATGTAATTCATACAAATGGTTGGGATTCCAATGATATCGATGTTGACAATGACAACGAGAGTGAAGAATTCGCCAATGACAACGTTGGCAATGATAACGTGTGTGTAGAAAAACCCTGAATGTGAATCAGAAACGTCTGCTGCAGATGACGCTAGCGATTTACTAAATGTCGACGCTCTACAATAGTTAAGCTGAGCGTCCACTAGGTCGAAAACGCGGCGCGGCGCAATTCCGCTCTCGGAGATAAATACATCTGAATAAATGCAGGTTCGTCCACTAGGTCGACAGACGGGCGTGGTACCGCCCCGAAGAACTTATTAATGTAAGAATCGCGCTGCGTGTCCGACCTAGTGGACGCTCAACTATAAGAGTAAATTAAAGATAAAATACACTAGCGGAAATAATTAAAGGATCAAAAAAAAATTCCAAATTTTTAGCGATTTTTCGAATGGCTGTATCTTCGTGAAAAATGGTCGTATCGGAGTCGTAAGCAAAGCAACTTAAAGCTGGAAGTTTCTAGTTTCGAGATCTTGCGATAAAAAAATTTTCAAAGCAACGTGTGTGGCGCAATCCTAATAAATACACTGAAAAAAAATTTTTCGAAATTTTTTCGTTTTTTTCTTTTGGTCCACGGACTTGGAAAAAAATTTTCCGACTTAACCACCATATGGACCGGATAACTTGTTCATTCAGCTTTAATTTGCTTTTTTATAGACTTTTATACGACCACTTCTCGCTGAGATATCGGCCTTTGAATGGAAAAGGATCATTTCGTCTTTGACCATCGATATCTCAGCAACCAATGATCACACAGAAGATTGAACGGGTGTTTTAAAAACTCGAATAAATTCTCTACAAGGATTAGCCATTGTTTTTTCAGAAAAAATTTTTTTTGCATATTTTACATGAATTTGAAAAATCAAGAAAAGAAGAGCTTTTGGTGGCTCTTTGGAAAATCAAGCGCTGAGTTAACAACTTCGAGAAAACCGCTAATGTTAAGTGTGCCTTTTACAGTTCAATATACCCACAAAAACCCCACCAAGTTTCAGTTTAATCCATCCAGCCGTTTTTGTGTTTCATTCGATTGAATTTTTAAAAAAATTGAAGGATCATTTTTTTGATCTTAAACTTTCATAATCTTCAACAAAATGAAAAAAAAATTTCTTAGCTTTTTTCACATTTTTATGAAATTTAAATTTATAAAAAAAAAAAGTTTCTTAGAAAATTTAAAAAAAAATTTTTTTTTAAATTTTTCAAAAAAATTTTTGTAAATTTTTTCGAAGAATTCTTAAAATTTTTTTTTTTTTTGTCTTTTAAAATACAGAATAAATTTTTTTTATAAAAATGACTGTTTTGTATACTGAGAAAGTCTTTGGAAATTAAAACTTTTCATTTGCTTCTTTTCTTCGAGAGTAAGCTCATTACACTATTAATCTACACTAAGAACCATTATTTAATGAGTAAATTTCGTTTCAAATGGGAATGTTTTTCCTCCGATTGTATAATCAACTGATTTTGACTAATGTCCACGAAACGGCAAATTTTAATACTTTAATACTGTTTTTCCTGTTGAAGTTGACGGAAGCTTAGTAAATGCTCCAATTTTAAACATCGAATGAAATGAGCTATGAAAATTATTGTTGATTTTGAAAAATTGTTTGAATTCTTACTGCAAAAGAAAATAAGGCTATGAAAATGATTATTTACTACTACAGATTAAAAACTAATCGTGAAATAAATGAAGTCATATTTTTTCCTTTTTGGACATGCCACAATCTTCTCTGGTTTAAATACCAGAATTTCGGTGTTAAAAATACTTTTTTTAACATTTTTATTTTGCAGTGACAAATATGTTTGTTATAGCTATCTACATTTTATACATCTATGCCGCCTACATAAATATTTCAATAACAAATTACAAATAATATTAGATAATACAGGTTTCATATTTATTACTACGTATTAGCATTCAGAGTACATAATGCCTTTTTCATACCTACTTAATTTTGAGTTCCTTACTGTGGTGTAATATTAAATATTAAAAATTAAAACTCAGCTGTAATTTAATGACTTTTTATTGAATATTAAGTTAAATATTTGAGGAAAAACTACAAATTATTTTAATAATTAATGTATTTAATTAATAAATTTTGTTTTATTGTAATAGGTTAATGTGAACATACTATCACAATTTATTTTGTTTTTTTTTTTTTTTTTTGTCAATTGAAAATTAACCGTATTTTTGCATTCAGTTAAGGAAACCTGACCACGGGTTTTGAAAATTAAAATTCATAAATGCAATTTCTCAAAAACATGGAATAAAATAATGAAAATTTTAGCATACAGTAGAGTCTCGGTCATCCGCCCTTCGGTTATCCGCCATTCCGTTTTATCCGCCACACCATGGACATTTTTAAAATTAATTAATGCTATATTTAAAAAGTCGGCCGATAGCGTGTAGGTATCAGTGAGGTTTCACGAAAATCACTAGTTTTGTTCGCTCATCTTAAATCATCTTATTTACAATTTCCGGCAGTAAGTCAATGTTAAACTGATGGTTAAACTATGTACAGTATAATTAAACTGATTATAAGTTTATTTTAATATCTTTTAACATTAATTACGCTTTTGTAATTTCTAAATGTACACTAAATATACAATAAACAAACGTTAATAGTGTACTAAATTTGTTTTTTATTCAACCCTCCCTATTATCCGCCCTTCCGGCGGTCCGTTGATGGCAGATAACCGGGACTCTACTGTAATTGGTAATTTGAAATAGTAAACTAATTTTTAAAAAATATCTCAACATATGTTTCCATTTGAAAAAAAAAAATTTCTATTCCAAAAAAACCGTACGTCCTGGAACAAATTTTCGTAAATAGCCTCCTAATAGGCATTATTTTAAATATTTTTTGTATAAAATTTTTTTTCGATTAGATGTATATTTTAGGAATAAATCGAATGGCAACTCTCAGAAAACTCATACGGTACATTGTATTTCTTTTTTCTCTACAGGGGCGTATTTCATAAAAGTACAAGTTACAGTTTTACAATTTTACAATTACAGGTGCTTGTAATGCACTACTTGCAATTATAGGTGTTGAATAATTCTTACAATTTCTTAACTTTTTTACAATTGTAAATGATATCCATAGAAACGTATCAATAAAATTAGTATCTTTTTTGCTAGTTATTATTATTTTAAATTTCATAATTATGTTGAAAACGAATAGGTATATCGATGTTAACAAGTTGAATTTTGTCCGCAGAGATGTGGGGTTCGGTCTTTGATCGAACGAAGATAGTTGGAGCGGACATTTCGTTTAGGTTTATAGATGTTTATTGTGTTCCCAATTTCTCGTTTGGTCACCGAAAAGATGGGCCAAACCTTTCCCCAAGAGGCAAAGGGCAATTTTTCTATCTTTTCTGTGCCCACGTAAAAGATAATTAACTTGACCATACGTCTTATTTGGTCTTTTGTACCGAGCTAAGCTTTAGTAGAGTGTTCGGTTAGATAAAACAATTAACTCACCACAGCGATTATAAGCAAAATATGGGCATTAAACTGTAGCTAAGTTGTAGTTGATTTGGTAAATTTACCTTAATATAGTTAATTCTGTTTAGAATGGTAAACCGTATCGGTCGTATAGAATGGTAAACCGTATCGGTTGTATCGGCGAAACAATTACTGCAAAACAAATTTGCATATATTTCTGCAAGATGCGGTACCTATACTCATTTTTATCGAAAATTAGAATAGGTTTCCCCATTATATGAATATAGAAAATGCAAACGATGATTATATATGAAAGAAAAATTAGAGCGCAAAGTAGAAATATTTTTAAAATATTTAGAAAATAGAAAATATTATTTGATATAGTTTTCAAGAAGGAATGCTCCCAAAACAGTAAAAAATTAAGACTTGTTCAAAAATTACAGAACTTAAAAGGCACGTAAGATTGTAATAACAATTTTACAAGTTATGTAAGATTTTAACCTGTACTTTGTAAAACATCAACTGAATTACCTGTAAAATTGTCAAAGAAATGAATAATTTTTTATACAACACCTGTAACTTAAATATTTACATATTTGTAAAAAAATACCTGTAAATTGTAAATTGTACTTTTATGAAATAGGGCTCTGGAGGATAATCGTAATGTCCTGAATAAAACATCTAAAAATTTGGGCCTTTTAAGGATTTCGAGTCCCTTGTACCGGAAATGGAAAAGAAATTGAAATTTTATTTTGCCAGAAAATTTTTTTGCCTTTATATCTTCAAGAGTGATGTCAAAAGAAATTCAAAACATCTCTAATTTTGATTTGTTCGATAATTATACTACTATTTTAAAACTGTATCAAAAACTAAAAAAATTTCTAGCGTACGCCCTAAAACTAACCGAGTAAAGAGTGTAAAAAATTGGATTTTTTTAGGATTTTAATTACCCGTTCCATTGATAGTCTCGGTACTGGTAAATTGATAGCACTTCCAATTTTGTCAAAAAAAAAAAAAAAATGAATTTGAAATTAGGAAAATTTTTTTTAGTAGTCAGGAAAAATCTTAAATATTATCTAAAAAACTGGGAAAAATTACGGAAATTTAGTCTTGAGGAAAAGTGGCCACTCTGTAGTAATAAATTCCACTTGATTGTAGACAATCAAGTTAACATTTCCTTTGTGTATTCTGTGATAAACAGCTTGTTGTTGCAGGACCGTTATAAACTAAAAATGTATCAGTACGTAATTCCGATTTTAATAAAATACTTTAAAAATGTGTATCATTCGCAATTCACACTGGCTGACTATTGCCGAATCTATGTGAAAAATAAATTTATGTGGTTCACACTTTTATGTAATCGCCAATGTGATATTTTATAAATAAATAACAAAATACAAAATAAGTTATTTGCATTATCAGCATATGGTGCCCATATGATGATGTATTTTGATATGACAATATTTTTAATTCCGGTTTACCATACTATCATACAATAAGAGACGACATATTTTTATATATAATAATAATTATGTTATGTACATACTTATTATGTAATATGTTTATGTACTATATTATACAACTGACCCAACATTCCTGGGACATAGGGCTACCACATATTCTAGAGATCAAAAAAAGGCGATTGAAGCTAACTTACCTATGTGCCAAAATTTACCATTTACACGTGAGAGAAGTTTAAAATTTATTTGAAAAATCACATTTTTGTACGTTGTTCAGAAACGCAAAAGGAACCATCCATAAATTACGTACGCAAACAGGAGGAGGGGAGATAGTGACTTAGCGTGATGGGGAGTGATGACACGGAGGAGGGACGTCCAAGCAGGTATGATGTCACGTTTGAAAAAACTTACAGTTGACGAACAAAAACAATTATACTTTTCCAAAAATACAGTCGATGAACAAAAAAATTTCAAATTACGGTTAGTGAGCAAAAAAAAAAACGATTTCATTATAATTATGTCTAATCGATCCCTTGGGGGGAGGGGGTCCATTACAGGGTGACGTAATATCAAATGGCGGGTCGATAAAATGTGATGCAGCGTGACGAGAAGGAGGGTGGGGGTCAAAAATGGTCAAATTTTACGTGACGTAGTTTATGGATGGTCTTTAAATCAATTTTAATGAAATTTGACAAGTGTGAACTTCAGAAAATGCCACTATTTTGAGTAATCAAAGAAACCTAAATAAAATTTGGGAAGGGTTGAAATCATCCCCACTCCTGCTAAATTTGTTCAAAATTTTCCTAAGGATGATGATATGATTTTAAGATTTTTTAAGGGGAAGATTTATTCATTTTGTTCATTTTTTGGCTCTTGGAAAATCTACGCATTTCACATAGTTTCGGAGGAAAAAAATCTTAGAACCATATCATCATTCTTAGGAAAATTTCGAACAATTTTATCTGAGGTGTGGGTGATTTCAACTATTCTTCAATTTTGTTTAGGTTTCTTTGAGTACTGAAAATAGTGGTATCTTCTGAAGTGCGCAGATGTTGAATACATTTTAAACTCCTCTTACGTGTAAACGGTAAATTTTAGTACATAGGTAACTTAGGTGCAGTTGCTATTTTCTGACCTCTAAAATAAAGAGTAACACTATGTCCCAGAAAGGGTATAGCCGGGTAAGATAGGGAAAACGGCCCTTGACGCAAAATTGATTGTTTTTATAGGAAATAATACTTCTTAGTCCCAGATACATTCCTGCCAAATTTTAACCCTCCGAGGCTAATAGTTTATGAATACACAAACAGACAAAAATTAAAAAAAAATTTTTTTTTTACGAAATTACTGTGCCGATTTATTTGAGTTTAATATATATTGTGTGCCCACATTAGGCAAAGTAATAAAAAAAAAATTAATGTTATATCCCTTTAAACTATTAATTTTTAAAAATTTTTAAATTTAAGTAAATTTTTTTGGCACTTACGTGTTAGCGACACCCACCATATTTTGTTCAATAATATGTCTCTTAGTACTCTATAACATATATTTTTATGGAAAAGTTTTAGTTGGTAGAACATAGTAATATTTCAATACAAATGCATGCCATGTTCGCTACTACATATATTACTTATGTATAAAAAGGACTATAAAGTAAAATATCTATCCTATTTCTAAAATAATATAATTACATACGTTCATAACTACGATAAACTAGTTTAAATTTACAAAAGTCCAACACTATCTGCCGTTTGTCTTCTTTTATTAATAAACAAAATAGATATTGATTTCTCTTTTGGAGTTTTTTCCTTTGTAAGACGTCAAGTGAAACTTTGCTAGCTCATACACCACGTCTTACGACGTCAACAATTTCATACAAAGTTTATTAGCTGTCAAAATAGTATACCAGTTGGTCATTTCGTTATAATTCCTTATGACCCGTCATCGTATTAACCCTTTCAGTCCCGTTTTTTTTTTTGGGCGCGGATAAAAAATTTTTTCTTTGCTCAACATCTTAAATAGGATCGTCTAAAACCATTTTTGATATATTTACAATTTTCTAAGTCCATATCTCAAAAATCTAGAATGTCCATTGCAATGGACAAAATGTCATAAAAGTGCTGAAATAAATTAAATAATATACTAATATGTTATTACATGACATCTTTTATTGTTATCTTTAAATTTTCTAATGTTTATTTATTAAAATTATATAAACAACTGACAATTTTTGATTAAATATATTTATTTTTATATTTACATTTGATAACTTGTGAAGACTGCTCCATAATGCATATTTATAAAACAACAGGTTTTTAAAAAATGTCGATACAATCACTGGAAATAAAAAAAAAATACGATATTCTAATTATATTTTAAAACAAAATAAATTCCAAAAATAGGTAACGTCATTGTAAAATACAGATTTAAATTTGTGTCCATTACAATGAACGCAGGGACCGAAAGGGTTAACAATGGAAGACAAACGGCAAATAAAGCTAGACGTTTGTCTAAACTTGTTTGTCGTAGTTATGAACCTATGTAATTTTATTACAGAAAAAATCCATTTTCTACATCCCCTTAAGAAGTGCAACAAAAACATCAAGTGAAAGGGGCGAGATACATATTGCGTACACATGTACACTACTTTCTTCAAGTTAGTTACATGTACATGTAATTTACCTACATTTTTTTATAACTACAACAGGTTCTAGCCGGATTGTTGTTATTACTATACATTGTTGAAGTTTTTTGTTCCAATTTATTAAGCTAGTGTTTATTATTATTAAAACTATATAACATTTAAGACCTATTATTGTTATTATTATTATATTTATTTAAATAAAGTTTCTAAAATTTACAATTTTTGTTGAGTTAGATGTAATTTTAATTAGTAAGTATGCTGAGATAATTTTATTGATTTCATTCAAATATTCAAATTCATGGTAAAATTAACCTTGAAAATTATTTTTTAACAAGTTAAAACATATTTTTTATAACAAGTCAAAATATATATTTTTTTAGACCGTCACAGGAACTCCAATAACTGCAACTCAGGAGGGAAGAGAACATTTTATTGCACTCCTTAGAGTTCTACTGTGTTTTAGAAATAAGGCAGATGCTTTACTTTATGGTCCTTTTTATACATAAGTAATATATATATAGTCCCGAACATGGCATGCATTTGTATTGAAATATTACTATGTTCTACCAACTAAAATTTTTCCATAAAAATATATGTTATAGAGTACTAAGAGACATATTATTGAACAAAAAATGGTGGGTGTTGTTAACGCGTAAGTGCAAAAAAATTATTTACTTCAATTTGAAAATTTTAAAAAATTTGTATAATAAAGGGATATAACGTTAATTTTTTTTTATTACTTTGCCTAAGGTGAGTACACAATATATGAGCCGTTTATTTTGAAAGTGGGGCAAGTCCACTTTTGAAAAAAATGAAGATAATGGTAGTTATAGATAAGACTTAGTATGATCTTTTTATCTTTCAACAATTCATAGTCAAAAAAATTCAGAAGCCTAATATTTGGAAGATTGAAGTTTTAGCTCTTAACAGTATTGTAAATCTGTTTATTTTGATAGTGGTGCAAGTCCATCTTACAAGTAAAATTTCCGAGACCGGACATATTGATTTTGATGAAACTTAGATATGTTGTAGAACACTAAAAAACAAGTAATACGTATTTTTTTTTATCTGCGGAAAAGCGGTTTGAAGGGGTGAAATCGTCCTGCAAAAATTGGGGTGAAAATTTAATTTTTCAAATATCTCGAAAACGGTAAGAAATAGAGCAAAAGCTTAAATTGGTGATATTGCTCTTTTTTAAAAAGCTATCCATTGATATGTAATTTATTTACATTACACCAACAGGGGTAGTTTAGGGCTAAAATTTGATGGTTAATTTTGCGAAAAGGGGTAAAAAATAAAATATAATAGAGTTTTGTTTACAGATTTCAAATGTACGTAAAAAAATCTAATCGATCTGTTTTTACTCAATTTACAAATATCAAATCCAGGGTAGTTTACTATGAGGGTGACTGTGTCGACATAATCGTACTATTTTAGTAATTGAAAACTTGTTCAAGGAAAATAATTTAAAACAATTAGAATAAATTTCCAAATTCATTTTAAGCAACACTGCAAAGGCGGGAGTCGCCTTTTTAAAGTACATACTTATTTTCGTACACTCATTTCTACTACTAAAGCACTGGCAGGGGGTAATAATGTCACAGTATGTGCTTCTGAAGTTGAACTGTCGTATGAAAAGTTTTTATTATGTTTATTTTTAAATGATAAAACTCAAATATTATCCATTAAAATTAACGATTACAATATTTCATTAATTTTGAAAGTGAGGCAAGTCCGTTTAGTTTATAATAAAACCACTATTTTTTTATTCAGCGCTATGAACACTATTGGATCATAAACTTACATTATCTAATACCATAAAATACAAAAAATATGTCTGTTAGCACTTACCAATATTTTTTTTTTATTGAAACGCAAACCCTTAAATATGTCGCAATAACAAAATATGGACTTGCCTCACTTTCAAAATAAACGGCTCATATATTAAACTCAAATAAATCGGCTCAGTTTCTTCGTAAAAATTTTTTTTTTTTTAATTTTTGTCTGTTTGTGTGTTTATAAACTATTAGCCTCGGAGGGTTGAAATTTGGCAGGAATGTATCTGGAGCTAAGAAGTATTATTTCCTATAAAAACAATCAATTTTGCGTCAAGGGCCGTTTTTCCTATCTTACCCGGCTATGCCCTTTTGAGACACCCTGTATATGTTCGTATATTGTGGTATATTGTATAGGACAAAATTGAACATGAAATGATAAGATTGTTGCGCACTCTGTTGTGCACCCAATCAGTGAATAGATAACATTGCTTTATTATCATAACGCGTAACCTGATAAAAAGTCTTAAATATCGTTGGTATTTTTATATATATATATATGTATGTATATATTTATTTACACTCTTTTATAACGCAACATAAAATAGAGGTGATCGTTTTATCAGTTTACCATCAAACATCACAATTTTTTTTTTTTTTTTTTTTGAATGAGTGAATCAGAAAACGGAAAAATTTTACCGTTGTAAAAGAACATACCCACGCGTTTAAAAGGTTACCGTTTATTCATATCAAATGTTAAGATTGTTTTTGTCAAACAATATCTAGCATATTTTATCTTATAATTTATAATTTTCAAATTATGGTATAAAATTTTCTGCCAAGGCGTAAAATGTGTGCTAATTGAGAAAAAAAAGTAAGTAGCAATTTTATATGTAAAGAATTACCTTACTTCTTATACTCTTGTACTTAATACCTAGTCTTGAAATTTGGTCTTCTGAAAATTTTGTATCAGTCGTTAACAAAGTGTACCAATGTAGTAATTATGAGCTATTTACAAATAATAATTTAACGATTCTCAGTTCTTGAATTTTAAAGGTGAAATCATCAGTTTTAGATTAAGGTTATAGGGATACAAACGTGTGTATTGGGTGTGATAGTCTTATAGCTCTGTTTATTAGGTTTCTGGCAATATTATGTTTCAGCTGGAAAGGTTGTTGTGAATTCCAGTTTATTAATCTTGTGGAACAATATGGTTTTCTATACCACATGGTGGTTAGTATGTTATTGTTATCTCTTAATATTTTATGTCTAAGAATGGTAATTCTCGTTTGTTTCGATTTCGGTTGTGCAGTTTAATTTTTCGGTAACTGTATTGAAGACTTCAGTAATGTGTTGGATACCATCAAACGGAAAAGCTGTCAAGATATCATCCACATATTTGTATAAAATACCCCTGTCGCAGCATCTGCATAACATAGCGAATTTCCGATCATAAAAGTTACTTTTTCTCGAAAACCCGCTTACCTAGAATAATGGTTCAAAATGTATTTTCTGTGATTTTCTTGGTTCTTTACCATAATGTAAAAAAAATTGGAAAAACTTTTAAATTTTGGCAAATTGTTTGCAAAAAACTCATTTTTTTGAGGTTTTTGGAATCGGACGTGTCTGACTGGAGAACTCATACAGAATTTTTGGACTTCCAACGTTTTATTGTTTTATTATATTTGCATCCCAAACTAGTATCTATCCTATAAATATAACAAGTTTCATCCCAAAATGAATTTCTCGGAAATATAGGCACTTAAATTTTCGAAATTTCTAAATTAATTTAAAATAGAGTTAGTCTCCAGAAATTTTCTATTATGGTAAATTTAATTTAATAAATGACAAGTATATAAGTATAGTAATTATAAAGCATTCGCATAGAACAATAGTTTTAAGTATACATGCACATAAGCAAAATAATTTTTGTATTTTCCTGAAGGAAGGAAATATTTTCCCGTAATAAAAAGTATCCTAAATGTTGACGCAGGTAATAAGTTATCACTACACCAGATTTCATAAAAATCCGTTCAATAGTTTTCGCGTAATATGTGCACATGCTCAAAAAGTTTTTTTATTTTCCTGTGGGAATGAGCCACTTTTCCGAAATAAAAAGTATCTGAGATGCTGACTCAAGTAATAAGTTATCACCACACCAAATTGCACCAAAATCCGTTCAATAGTTTTTGCGTACTGTATGCACATGCTCAACATGGTTTTTCCATTTTCCCGTGGGAATGAGACATTTTCTCGAAGTAGAAAATATCTTAGATGTTGATCCGGGTACTAAGTTGTCAGCACACCAAATTTCATTAAAATCCATCCAGTAGTTTTTGTGTGATGCGTGAACAGACGAACAGACAGACAGACAGACAGACAGACAAAAATTTTAAAAATCGCTGTTTTGATATCTACATCGATAACTATTTACAGTATCTGCACAATTTTTAAAAAATATTCCCTATACAGAAACGGTCTCGTTACATTTGTATTATATGTATAGATTACCTATTAATGGCTCTTTATTTAAAATATTAATTTTTTTTTAAAAATAAATCGCCCCCTGTTCTAGGAAATATATATTTTTTAAATTTTTATAAAATTTCTTATGAAAGTGAGCTTCTTAGACAACTTTATTTTCAAGAAAAATGTATTAAAACATGAACATTTAAATGTTGGCAATTTCTGTATTGTGGCGCTATCACTGTCCGCGTTGGTTAACTACTTTATTTAAAAGTTCGAATAAAATTCCAGTCATTTTAATTTTTAATTGTTCAGGAACTTCAGTATCATAAAAGCAAGCAAAATAATATTACAATTTATTTATGTAGATACATATATGATGGAAAGTTACGAAAAGAAAATGTTTTTTTGGAAGTTCGTGTTTAAGGTAAAATCGAAAAAACTTGGAAAATTTAATTAGTAATTAATTTTTTTTAAATATTTTTAGGTTTGGTTGTAAATAAATCTACTGTTGATCTTTCAATATGATACTGAACTATTCATTATTTAAAATGAAAAATTGTGTACATATTAGATGATGAAAATAAAAAATTAGTAGTTTGAAAAACCGGAACAAATCGAACTCTTGAAAAAGTCTGTCGGGACACCGGAGCTAGAACCGTGACAAATCCGGGAAAACCAAGACGTATGGACACTCTACACGGATTGTGAATGTTATAAACTTTAAGTTTTGATTTTTAAGCGTATTTTGAGTGAAATTGAAAATTAACAACGTGTGAAATTTGACATTTTAGTTAAAGTGCATATAAAATATAATACCTACATGTTTTTATAAAAATGCAAATATAAATAAATGTTTTCTGTTTTTTTTTTTTTTTTTTTTATTTTAATTGTTATTAATTATTTGGCTTTTTTAATTTGAATTTTTCTGTCAAATGAATAAATTCTGAAAATATGAATTTATGACATAATTTGAGTAAAAGTGAAAATGAAATTTTTCACCCACACTTTTGTAGTGCCAATGTACATCACTGGGTCCCAATTTTCAAATGGATAGATAATTTCAGTAGCGTAGAAACTAATTATTAAAAAATTGCAAACCAAATGTGTTTATATGATAATACGTACTTATAAAAAAGATGTTTATATACGTGTTCTTCCGAAAATCGTAAATAACTAACTTTCTCTCGATGAAGTTGGATTGACAAACATTTACATTAGGGATGTTATGGATGTCCGTAACCGTAACTAAAACTACCGATATCCGAAATAATTAAATATCCGAAACCGAAAGCGTATACGGAAATGAAACTTTATAAGTCTAGCAAATACTTAACAAATTAATATTTTTTGTATATATCAATATCTAAAAATATTTCAGTCCCTTTTTGACAATCTTGCCAGAACTTAAACACTTTTTAAAATATTTTTATTGTTAAAATCGAAACGTTATTTTGAAGACGGTTAAAATTACTATATTTTACATTAAAATGTCGATACAGTCACCCGCTAGTTAATTATCGCTAGATTTGATGCTAGAAAATTGAGAAAAAACAGGTCATATAGATTTTTTTATTTAGATTTTATTTGTAATGATTGAATTACAAAATTCAAAAGGATGTTAAAAAATCTGTGTATTCGCTATGAGCTTTTGCCTGTAGTAAATCCAGCTGCTCAAAATCGGTTCCAATATATCAGTTGGTCAGGACGGCATTTGTACATAATTTTAATATTTTCTTTAAGAAATAGTATTTTTTTTTTTAAATACTTGTTTGATTTTTTCAAGGCGAGTACTTTTTACGATGTGTGTTTACCAAATTCTACAAAATAATTAAAAAAAAAAAAAAAAAAAAAAAAAAAAAACAAAAAAAAAAATTGTAACCCTACTATTTTGAAATTTTTAAAAAAATATCATAAAAATTACCTCATATATACTTTTTCTGAGTTAATTATTGAAAAATATTCTATTTTCCGAGATTTTTAAGGTAAAACGAGCAGATGTATGGTTTTTGTTAAATAATTTTCAGTTCTTTAATACATTTTTGCCTTAAAATATTTAATATTTTCAAAAATGTATGATACAACTTGTCAAAATTTAAAATTATTTGTTTTGTTGTCAAAAAAAAAAAAAACTGAATGTGCAAATTTATTTACCACTAAAATGATGGGTTTATACATATAATTATAACGTAGTATTGTCATTTGGATAGAAAATTACGTAAAAATATTGTTTGAATATGATTTAACGTAATTTTTATGCGATTGTAGCAAACTCTTATTAATTTTAGGAAGGTGTAAACTTCATCTAAATTCTGATCATATCACATAAAAAACTACGCCGTGATTTTTTATCTAAAAACAAATGGAATAGAGATACATTATAAAAACATTTAACTGACAAAGAAAAAGAATATAGCCGAATCGTTAAATTGGATTAAAAAAATCATGACATGCTACTTATAAAGCGGTTTTTTTCGAATTTAGCTTACAAAAAATGAGACAGAAAAAAAAAGAATGCGAGTGCGAGTGAAATGGAGAACGACATATTTCCTAGTTTTTCTCGAAAAGTAAGTAATTTAGAGCAACGGTATAAAAACATTTTTTAAGCATATTACCTATTTCTTCCGATTGGTGTAAAAAAAATTTTGAATAATTGCTTAATTCTGGCAAAAAACTCATTTTGTTGACAAAAAACGCCCGGAAAACCTACTTCTGGGCATCCGAGGTGTCTGGCTAACGAACTTAGGCGAGCCAAACCAGATTCCAATACACACACCAAATTTCATGTGCACTAAACGTTTCGTTCGAGAGTTATCGTGGGAACACATAAATATATATATATATATATATATATATATATATATATATATATATATATATATATATATATATATATATATATATATATATATATATATATATATATATATATATATATATAAATTTTAGTGAATATCATTTTCGTATTCTAGGGACCTTAAAACATATTTCTAATATGATCTCGGGCTTAGGTCGCACCATGACATCTGCTGTAAAAGCTGAATTTCCAGTTTTGGAAATTCGCTAAAAGGAACTGTAAAATCTAGTTTGCTTAGAGATTCTTCTATCAACAAATCCATGACCATATTGCACGCTACTAGGGAGATAGAACTTCCCATCGGGGAGCCTTGCAATATCGTCATGGTAATTTTGTAGTATGCTAATTACATCGAAGACTATACGAAATGAATATTTTCTACCACTTGCAACCGCCCCTACGGAAGTTATCGGCCATTTTGTGAAAAATCAACCATTTTAGTCGTACTTTCTAAATATAGATGAATTTATGTATATGTCTAAAAAAAAAAAACAAAAAAAATTGAGACTATTTACTACGATACAGTCTACCAGCGGTTACAGTATGAAATTTTTATCTGCACACATGACCTTAAAAAAAAATAAAACTCGAGATACTGCTAAATTTTGGTTTTTTGGTTTTAACTTCGGATATTTAAAGTGAAATTTTTAGAAAATATACTATATAATGTGGACAATAACTGGTTAAAATTTTAAGGTAAAATATCTTTAGAAGTCAAAATATCTGTTAGAACACAAACCCTAAAAATTGACGTCAAATTTGAAAATTGACTGGCCAATGATTTTTGTGTATTGTATCGTACGGGGTTCTTTTTTTTCTTAAACTGTAGCTTTTCATGCACTTTATGGTGGTGAACAAGAAAAAATTTTTAAGCTTGAAAAAAAGTGAAAAAGATCGATTAGAAATTCAAATTGTCGGCTATGAACAGTATTTGAAAAATAATTTAAATCAAGTAAACTGCCAAAATTTAAATATGAGTTGTAATAGTTTGTCCCATACAAGGGTTACAAGCTTCCATATATTACTTTAGTACTCGATTAAAAAACCAAGTTTGGAGAAATTAAGGTTCAATTGTTTTCAAAAATACACAAAATCAAAAGTATATAGGCTCCCACCCACCTCACAAGCTGCAAATTCAACAGCAGCTGCAATAATTTAAATCAAGTAAACCGCCATAATTTAAATATTATGAGTTATAATAATTTCTCCCATACAAGGGTTACAAGCTTCCAAATGAGGATTACACGAATCGAACCCAATTAAAAAATCAACTTTGGAAAAATTAAGTACATAGTTCCTCGGAAGGCTCATAGGTATTAAGCCACTTAGTTTGTTTCTTAACTTGTTAATACACTTAAAGAATGTTGAATTTGCAGCTTGTGAGGTGGATGGGAGCTTTCAGCTTATCTACTTTTGTTGTTGTGTATTTTTGGAAACAAATAAACCTTAATTTCTCCAAACTTGATTTTTAATTGGATTCGATTAGTGTAACCCTTACATGGAAACTTGTGACCCTTGTATGGAACAAATTATTATTTAAATTTTTAAATTACAGCGATTTACTTGATTTAAATTATTTTTTAAATACATAGCCGACAATTTTGAATTTCTAATCGAGTTCTTTCACTTTTTTTCAAGCTTAAAAATTTTTTCTTGTTCACCATCATAAAGTGCATAAAAAAACCTACAATTTAAGAAAAAAAGAACCTCGTACGATACAATGCACAAAAATCATTGGCCAGTCAATTTTCAAATTTGACCTCGATTTTTAGGGTTTGTGTTAGATATTTTTACTTGAAATTTTAACCAGTTATTGTCCACATTATAAAGTATATTTTCTGAAAATTTCATCAAATTTCACCTAAAACATCCGAAGTTAAAACCAAAAAAACAAAATTTAGCAGTATCTCCAGTTTATATTTTTTTTTAAGGTTATGTGTGAAGATAAAAATTTCATACTGTAACCGCTGGTAGACTATATCACAGTGAATAGCCTCAATTTCTTCGTTTCTTTTAGACCTACACATACCGGGATATATTCATCTATATTTAGAAAGTACGACTAAAATGGTCGATTTTTCACAAAATGGCTGATAACTTTCGTAGCGACGGTTGCAAGTGACAGAAAATGTTCATTTCGTATAGTCTTCGATGTAATTAACATGCTACAAAAAAAACATTTAAGGGGGGAAACAGTCCCTTATTCACTAAAATTTGGAGCTTATCCGACTCCATTATTATATTAGAATCGGTACAAAAATTTTACCAAACAACTGAATGTTGTCGTTTGTTTTTAATAATTTTAAAAAGGTACTACATAATTTTAATGTATTGGTATTTGTAGATTTGTATCAAATTTTTATCGTTTGTTGTGAATTTCATGTAAGTCGTAGATAAAGTATTATACATAACTCGGTTGTAAGGCATATTACACACTCGCGCAATTACGCACTCGCCGCTGCGCGGCTCTTGCGTAACTTTTTCGCTCGTGTTTCGGTTGTAATATACGACTTACAACCTCAATCACGTAATATACTATTAAAAATTCACCTGTATAAATTACACAGTTATCACTGAAACTGTTAAATATTTATTTGTACGTACACATATTTAAATTGTATTTACATTTAAACTTTCAAATGTTATTTTTTTTTACTTTTGTGTCAATACTGTTTCCAAATTTAAAATTACCAAATATATAAAATACTATGTATTATAAATATACGAGGCGTAATCAGAAAATACGATGAATAATTTTATTACGAGCAAAGTACCTAAAAAGTAATAAGTTTAAATCAGATTTGATTTAATCTCCTTCAAAGTACTTTTCTCGGCTAGGGATGCACTTATCTCAACGTTGATTCCATGATTGGGAGAATTTCTGGAAGGTTTCTTTTAGAGTGGCCTCGAGCTACTCTATCGTGGCCCTCTTAATGAAGGGAATGATATCAAAACATTTTCCTTTTAAGACGATTTTTAGTTCTAGAAAGAGCCAGAAGTCACATGGTGCTAAACCCGGAGAATAATCCGGACACAGATTAAATAGGAACCTTATTTTTGTCAAAAATTCACAAATTAAAAGCGAGGTATGGAATGACGCATTGTCATGATGAAATAGAAAGCCATTGATCCATTCTTCTGGTCTCTTTCTGCGTACATTGTTTTGAAAACGTTGCAGTAGACCCTTGTGTTATTCAGAGTTTACAATCTTTCCGCTTGGAACGAACTTGGACTTTTTTTGAGGTCGAGACAGGTCCAGACCGCTGATCATCTTTAACCAACCCATTTCCGGTTTTGAGTCGCTCATATCACTTATAAACCGTCTTTAACGTCACCACATTATCGTCATACACTGATTTTAACATTTCATGGCCTTCTTTGGCATTTTTTGCAGCTTAAAAACAAAATTCAATGTTAATACGTTGTACAGTATATATATCTTACGGCTAATACGCATGAAATAGAAAATACGCGTATTAACCTGATACTACGCGTATTATACGAATGTCGTGGATAATACACGAATACACGAACGATTCTTCTATTAACTAACACAAAGCGGTTAGGACGAGTTGTCTCCAAAACGACTTAGTTTAAATGTTTGCTTTATCAAAATACCCACAGTATTACATCATCCGTTAAGGGGGACCACTAGTGTGACCGCCTGAAAAAAGGTGATTTTTGGGATTTTTTAAAAAAAACAAACTGCTGTATGGAATGTTTTAATATTTTAAGAATATATTCGTTGATATATAATAAATTCATGATAAAATTTTTGGACCAAAAAAATTGAAAATTCAGTGAGTTATTCGCGATCCCCCAAGGCTTCAAAAAAATAGTCCCCCCACTGCTGCAGTGATAGCGACCTTAAAAAACCAAAAAGCCTATTAAAATCGAAAAAAGAAATTTAACAAAATGGCGAAATTTTTAAAAAAGTTTCAAATTTTGGGTGAAAATTTGATGTTTTTTGGCCTGCAAAAATTACATTTTTTATTCGATCGGAAAACTTGAGGTTCATGGCACGAAGAAACATTTATGAAAGAAGCTACAATAAGAATCACATCGATCGGATAATTTGTTTTCGAGTTATAACTGCAGCAAATTTGAAAAATGTAGTGTTTCTTTATCTTACCTTTTAGTTTTAATCACTGAGAATTTTTACCAAAATTGTTTACGATGTACTCACTATAACGGTCATAGTAAAACTAGATAAGTCGTTTAAATGTGCTAGGGTCTAGCTGCTCCACAGCATGTGACTGGCATACATTTCTCAATACCTCAAAGTTAACAATGAAAATTAGAATCCGCTCTTCGGATGCCTGTAACTCAAAAACTATCTGAGATATGCACTTGAAATTTTAGTATGTTATTTTTAAAGACTATCGAAACACAAAAAAAAAAATTTCCCATTTTTTCAAAATGTCACACTAGTGGTCTCCCTTAAAGAAATAACATGGCAACAATAGCAAAGCCATTCGCGCTTTAGCTCGTGTCAATAGTTGTTTTCCATGCAAGTCATTGTTTAAAGAATATAATATTTTGACCCTATATGGTTTATATTTCTACGAATGTGCCAAATTTGCTAAAAGTAATCCAACTGTATTTGAAGGTTCATACCTCAATCACGACTATAATACAAGGAATCAAAACAGAATCCAAAATATAAATACAACTAAAGCTGTTGTTCAAAATTCAATCATTAATATGATTGTTAAAATTTATAATGCGGTACCTAAGGAGTTCAAGGATCTAAATCAGACACTCTTCTCAAAAAGATTAAAAACTTATCTGGTAGACAAATGTCCTTATGATATAACTGAAATAGTGTAAACTGTAACTGTATTTGACGCATTTTATATGGTTTATAACCATTTATAAATAAAGATCATATTATTATTATTATTTTTTTTTTTTTTTATTAAAATTGGGGTACTGCTGCCGGTGGATGGCGCGGTCAGCAGCACCCGGCGGCATCGCCTACTAAGGGCATGCGCCGCCATAAACAGTGAAAATAAAATATACACAGAACAGACAGGGACACATAAATGCAATAGACAACGGACAAACACATAAATTAAAACAAAATAACGGGCAGATTCTGCCATCCCAGGGTCTAGTGAAACGCTCGGTTAAGGCAGGACATGACGCACTAGGCGATAAGATGTAGTATCCTGTCCTCAAATGGGCAAAATTACGTTCTTCACACCACTGGTACAGACACAAAACTCAGTGGTGCGGGGCAATTTCACAAATAATCAATGCAAAAAAAAGACGACACGAAACAAGAAGAATTAAAAAAATACCGCCAGGGGTGTAAAGAGCTCTCTGGTGGCATAACAAAGGATAAAAAAGTTAAAACAAACACAAGGCGATTAAAAACAAACAACGCAAACTTTGATTAAAAAATAAAACAGCAATATCACATAAGTTCCAGTCGAATTAATTGCTCTGTGACACGATCCTAATCTGCATAACTCCGACAATTCCGAAACGGCTTCGTCAACTCATAGGAACTCATCCGTGTAAGGAACAAGTGACGTCTGCTTACTAAGTGAGTAACTTACAACCTTTCAGTCAGACGCCGGGGTTCAACTTAAACGGGAGACCGGTACTTGACTCAGCGACGTTCGTCCGAATCGGGGCTACAGGGAACAAGAAAATGCCACAGAGTATCACAGACAAAATCTGACCAAGACTGTCTTCACCATTCCGACGGGGCGGAAGCGGCCACATCGACGCCCAGAACCGCATCCATATGAGGGACGACGACGTCTACTTACTGGGCGAGCTCGCTCAAGCTGTTCGGTTAGACATCGACTCATACAGCGAAAGAGTGCGTCGAGTACCACATTCCTACCCGTCGAAATAACAAAGACAAAGATCAAGACGTATCACAGTAAATATATATCACAGATGTGTAACACTAGTGTGCACAAACCAGTGTACACTATAAAGAGTAAAAACAATAATATCACAGGACGAAATCTATCACAGATCAGACTACCACAAATCACAGCATAAAAATATCACCAATCGACTGGGCGGAACACGACTCACGACTTTGAAAATCACACACATACGGATACTAAACGCACACGAACTGTTGCCAGACATCCGGGCGAGAAGCTATTGCACAATCAGACGGTGGTGTTTCTCTCATACGGTGGATATCTCTGTCGGTCATACGACGTTCGTCCTCGTCGAAAAAAATACCAGAGCCTCGTCAGCCTGCTAGCCGAAGCTAACAGTTGCCCGCCGGGCACGAACGGGGACGTGAAGGATGGATTTTAGCCCAGCATTATTATTATTATTATTATTATTATTATTATTATTATTATTATTATTATTATTATTATAATAACAGCATATACTAACGATGGAAATTTCTTCAAGAATTGAATAAAAAGTAAAAACATTACACAAGAGATCGTGTCTATTTATCTCACAAGGAAACATTCCAAGGTGTCCCTCTACGATACCCTGATATGTTATTCGTTGTCGAAATCTAAGAGACCGGAATTTTTCATCTGCAGAAAACCGGTCTAAAGAAGTGAAAATGCTCTTTAAAAATTGGGATAAAGATTTAATTTTGTAAATTGGATGGAATAGCCTAATGTCGGCCGGTGCCCTAAGGTCGGCCACTAGTTGCTTTTTTTTAAAAAACAAGCTTTCAAAACATCGAAAATGCTTGATAATCATATAGAAACAAAAGGCCCATCTATTCTGGATTTACGATTTTTAAAATTAACACACTTACAGCACACACACCTCTTACTTTTTAAAATAAAATTTTTGAGTGTTTGTCTTTTTTTCTAAATTAAATATTGTTTAAGGCCGCTACACACGATCAGTTTTAACTGACAGTTTTCACTGTCAGTTTTAAAGCTGTTAGTTTTCAGCCTACACACGATCAGTTTTCTTTGTCAGTTTTAACTGTTCAGTTAAAACTGATCGTGTGTAGCAGCCATTAGATTATTTTGTTGGTAGTTTCTGTAGAAATAATTATGAAATATTTATTAAATGAAATATCAAGAGGCGGCTTTGCGTGTTTTGATTAAATTTTGCGTGTTTTATTGTGAATTTGCGGATGGAAAGTAAATTTTCCGCACGGAAAACAGCAATTGAAGTACGCTTAAGCCATGCGGGAAGAGTGCAGTGGGCAAACAGCTATTTTCCGTACTAAAATGTGTGCGCCAAGTTAGTACTTTCCCTGCATGATATTTTTTCCCTGTTTTAATCATTCTCAGTCTTCTAAAATATTTGCTAAAAGTATCTCAACAAATTATTAACTAACGGTTACAAAATTTGTGTAATAACCAACGGCTGTTAGTTATAACTGGAACCCCTCGGATAATTCGCGTAGAAATCGGATGATTGCCGAAAATGTTTGAAATACATGCATTTCGTCACATATTATCCGGCGTTTTTGGCTGATTCGCGATTTAGCTGGCTAGTACGCGTAATGAAAGTTTTCGCATATTAGCCGTAACATATACATATATACATGATGCACGAGAGACACGGTAGTGTAAGCATGACCTCACTCTTCTCGCTCTGGAAGTCGATCTGTAAATAATAACTTGTTCTAACGTGGCACCGCTGTCTCAACGAATCAGGCTATTGAATTTATTATTGCAAATTTATATAACGTCAGTAGTTACTGCTATAAAAATTAATTCACCGTATTTTTTGATTACATCTCGTATTTTTTCCATGACCTTTTCTTCTAAAGTTCGTAAAAAAAGAAAAAAGGTAAAATGCGACTATTATTCCTTATCAAGGAGTCTTTCAAAGTATACTTTGAAATCTGAACATTTCTTATACTAGTTTTTAAGAAGTTCTTTAAAAAAATTATAGACTCATTATATATATATATATATATATATATATATATATATATATATATATATATATATATATATATATATATATATATATATATATATATATATATATATATATTTATATATATATATATATATAAATATATATATATATTTATATATATATATATATATATATATATATATATATATATATATATATATATATATATATTTATATTTATATATATATATGTATATATATTTATATATATATATATATATATTTATATATATTTATATATATATTTTTATATATATATATATATATATATATATATATATATATATATATATATATATATATATATATATATATATATATAAATCTCATGTCACAATGTTTGGCTAGGATAAACTCCGTAACTACTGAACCGATTTTGATCAAATTTGGTAACTATCTGTAATTTTTTTCGATTAAAAATAGTTTTTATCTGTGGAAAAATTTTTTTAAAAAAAACTTAAAACTTTTTTTTAAAGCCGCGATCAACCGGGCACTCATCATCAGTTTTGAAACCACCAAAATGACAAATCGCTTGTGGACTTTCAATTACATTTCGCTTGTAGACATTCAGTACCGAAGATGAAGGGGAAAATTCGACTTCCGTGATGGGGCCGCGCTACTCATGGCGTTTAATTTTGGTTCACTGAGAATTTCAGATCGCGAGGAATTATCAAGGTGGAAAAATTTCGCAGTGTCGACTCCAAAGCCATTTATACTCAGCTCATTTTTGAATTTTTTTTTTAAATATTTTTTTTCTAATCTCAAGACATGTAAAACAATATTGTATATTTAGGTTTTAGGGTTTCGTAAAAATAAATAAAAAACAGAACCCTTATGATGAGACTTCAATGTCCGTGCGTCCGTATGTTATAGCCATTTTTCTCAGTAAGCCTTGCTACGTCTGTAATTTGAAATTTGGTACACGGGTAGAAGTCATTTGTCTACATCTATTCCAGGTGAAACAATTTTAGAAATATTTTTATTTTTATTCGAAAAGGGGTTCGAAATGGAGGTTTGAAATTTAATAGTGCGATTCCAAGGTCAAGTGGGATATCATTTGAAAGGACTTTGTTTACACATTTCAAAACCATTTTTTTAAAATTTTAAGTCGCGTTAGTTTTTGAGCCAAAAATGAACGAAAAAATACCGTTCCCCCCCTCTTATCTCAGAAGTTTCCGAACCGAAAAATTTGAAAAAATTCGTACAAATAGCAGATTCTATATATATATTTCAGGAAAAATAAAATGAACTTCCAAATGTCTATAGTTTTTAAAAAAAAATTTGGCTGGAATTCCGAAAACCATATACTTCCGATTGAGCTGAAATTTTGTTTACACAATCTTTTTGGCTTAGGAAGTTACCCCTTAAACGAATTTTTGACGACACGGGGTACACAAGATATGTATACACGACAAGTTGTATATCTGAGGGTCCAAAGTAGAAAAAACTAGTATAAGGAATACAGACGGATATATTATCAAATGTCTACGACTGAATTGAAATTACATTTATATACTTTTTTGGCCTAAGAAACTACTTTCTAAACTAATTTTTGGAAACACAGACCAGAAGTGTATTTTTTAACCCTTTGAATACAGACAACGCTGAAAGAAGGTTTCCGTTAGAAGAAACTAAAGGGAGATTTTTATAGAATTTTATAAGTACCTAAAAATAGAAAAATAAATTTTTTCGATATCTTGCTTAGTTTTCGAGATAATACGTGTTAGATTTCTAAAACTTACAATAAGGATGGGATAATGTATTGTATACATACAGATGCACACATATAGTATCACTTTTTATGAACATACCTGTCATTCATTTAAACAGACTGTATAATATTATAGAATATAGATATAACACAGATATTATACGGATATTATACAGAACCCTCGGTGTTCGTTTCAGACTCGCACTTACCGAACTTTTTAATAAAATATTTATTTATGTATAGTTAAAAAAAATATATAAATAAAAAAGGTCGATTTTTGATGTTTTTTTAGCGAATCTCCCCTTAACTTTGCATTTTCAATGAATTCTATTCTTTTTTATGTAGTTTTGTGGCTATGGATACTTAAGAATCCTCGGAAAATACCACTTACAATCCTCGCTAAGTAATGTGATACCCTTATCTTACTAATTACTGTCAATTTATATAATAAAATATACCGCATTACGATTTCCAGTTTCTATTTCAACCGTATGCGTATGTAAATAAGTAAATAAACATATTCCAAACAATATTTTTAGTATATTTTTTTTAATTGTTCCGATTTTATTTTGTACAAAGATGGCAAAGCCTGCTCGCAACCGATAGTGAGAGAAATTTTTATGTGTTTTGTTGGTGTGAAAATTTATAATATAATGTGCTAGTGTATATGCAAAGGACAAACTAATTACATAAAAAATTCTAACGATATTTTCTTATTTTGCTCATACTTCCTCCGCTCTCCAATTTAATAAAATTAAAAAAACTGGCACTACAGTTAAATTAATTAATAGCTATTTCGATAAAAAAGGGAAAAAATTTGATTCAGACTGTGGATATAAAATATACAGAATGTATAAGCAAAACGAGTAGTGCTTCAATTCATCACACTCATTTAACACTAGGTATGAAAAAATGAAAAAAAAAACACCCTTGATGGAGTAGCACTGCAGGCGAGATGCCAATTGTTGTGCTGTCGGTATTCGGATGCTGTAAAAGAACCATTTATTTACTGTGATGAGATGAAACAAGTCTGTATGTGTGTGGTTGAGGACCCTGATTCTTGGAACCGCTCTATCTTTGAAGAAGCTGCTCACATACCATAACCATCATGGGTACTGCTGGGCATAATTTAAGTTATTACAAAAACGTATCTTCAAAATAATCGGAAAAAAATATAAAATGTTACATAGAAATAACTTGACCAGATTTTCATATACCTATATCTATTTATCTGATTAAAACTTGAAGTATATAGAAACTGTTCATAAATAATTTTTTATTCATATTTCTAATGAAATAATGAAATACTAGATTTTTTGTTCATAAATAAATAGAGTACAATATGAAGTTTGATAGTGTTTGTGGATTTTGTTTAAAATCTGAAAATAATCATACCTACATATATTAAGATACAGGCTGTAGCTCTCGAGTTTCACCAGCGCAGAATTATCCTTGTAGTTACATGGGTAAAATTATCCAGTTACGTAGATTACCATTCATGAATTCGACTAAAAATTTAGTCGATTAACATGTGCTCGATATTTTCGACTAACGATTAAATTTGTCTGAAAAAAAATTTTAGTCGATTAATCAAGTAACTGCTTTTCAGCTTAACATCACTACTACGTAGCCATGTTTCAGTATGGACAGAAGGAAACTATGACTACATAAATAATTATGTATAACGATTTTCTTTGGTCATCGGTAATTTGTGTCTGATGACAAAAGATGCATTATTTATGATTCCGTATTCCGTTAAATGATTTTACATTATTTTCCCCGTTAAGAATGATTCAGAGAAGGCGTTGCTAATTTGATTAAAAATATTAATGTATAATATAAACGTATATGTACATTCGTACTTACATGTCTTACATGTATATGTTGCAGCTATATTGTCAAAACCGTTTTATTATAATAACTCTAGTCAAATTCTAAAAAAACAGATTATTATCAACGGATGATGTTTCTTACAATACAACTAGTAAAATTCAGTATTATCATAATTTCGCTAGACACTTTTAGGAAATTGTGAAGTGAATAACAAATTAATTTGTACCAAAACTACTAAACCGATTGCAATAAAATTTAGTAGGAATATTTATATGGCTTAAAATAACTGATAATTTACATGTTGATTGAAGATTCCTGCGGGATATTAATACCAAACTAATTAGTGTAAAAACTACAAAACCGATTTCAATCGAATTTAGTAAGGGGAACTTTTATGCTTTGGAATAACAGAAAGGAAAATTTGTATCCCGACTAAAGGCTCATAAGAGATACAAAGTAAATTATCCAGTCAGATCAAAATTATTAAACGATTTCTGTCTTATTTCGTATATAAACTTATACACTTTCATACCAAATTTGCAATCGATTCAGTAGTTTTGACATTAATAAGTTTCATATTCCCATCCCTTAGGAAACTACAGTCGGGATATAGACTATCCCATCAGTTATTCTAGATATGTAAATATCCAAATTAAATTTAATTAAAATCTGTTCAATAGTTCTGACATGACATGAATTTTCCTGTATGTTGTTCCATAGTATATAAATATCCATAATAAAACTAACTGAAATCGTTTCACTATTTTTGATCTAAATAATTTGTTTCCCTTGGGAACCTTTAATCGGAATAAAAATTTCCCTTTCTGTTTTCCCAAAGCGTAAGAGTATCCATATCAAATTTGATTGAAATCAGTTTTGTAGTTTTGATACTGATTAGTTTCGTATTCATATCCCTCAGGATACTTCAAACAGGATATAAATTATCCTGTTAATTATTCTAAGCCATATATGTAAGTATCCCAACTTGTTGAAATTGATTTAGTATAGTTAAGACATTAGTATAGAGTTATTATTATTATTATTTTAATATTCACATCCCACGGGAACCTTTAATCGAGATAAAAATTTTTTGTCGGTTAGTCGAAAGCTTATACATAAATATCTAAATTAAATTTGACTGAAATTGGTTCAATAGTTTTGACATATTAGTTTCGTACCCATATAATGTTTTTTTATTTTTACAATATTTTCCTGTACGTTGATTTAGTTATATTGTCAAAAAGCATTATACTTAACAATTTTTCTAGATGTGTCTAACGAAATTATAATAACACTGAAATTTGCTAGATGTATTGGAAGAAACATAATGAATTGACAATATTTCGTTTTTTTTTATAATTTGACTAGTTATTATAATAAAACGGTTTTGACAATATCGCTGCAACATATACATAACAATAGAACCTTGTATGGAAATTTTTAATGAAAGTATTGTTACAATATATGAAATCATCAGTTAATGTATTTCAATTTTATGTATATTTGTTATAATCGTACAGTGTAACCTAATAATAATTCTAAATTCAAAAGTTCTACGTTTTAAAATTTTAGTTTTTTATTATTTTTTTTGTTTTTGGGTCATGGCCGCCTCGTGAGTCCGATATATATATATATATATATATATATATATATATATATATATATATATATATATATATATATATATATATATATGTGTGTGTGTGTGTGTATTTAAATTTATGCAAGTGTATTTGTAAAGTTTTTTCTTTAAGGACCGGTCAGACCAATACGGGCATTGGGCGAACTAAGTGGATGTCATATAATTATATTGCACTACTAGACTTATACCCAAAAATTCAAGCAGGTAATAATTTCTGAACACAATTATTAAAGTCAAGTGGATTCGGATTTTTTACAAAGAAAAAGTAATACATGTTTTGGGGAATTTGTCACGTTTTAGCTCTTATGTCAAGTATGCAATATAATTTCTAAATTCCCGTTACGGGAAGCCGTACCGGTCTGTCCTTACACTTTCGATAAAAGAACTGACCGTAATAAAACTGACCCGCCCAGCAGAAAATCCATTCAACATATAAAAATTTATAAAATTTGTACTTAGAGATTTAAAATGCGTTCAATAGACCTCTAATGGTTAAAAATTAATTAAATAAATGCTTTTACAAATATAACAATATGCAAAATGCAAATGGGATTAATTTTACATAATATTACTCCCATAATGAATATATTGTCAGTTGTTTGTAGTTTTACTTTCACAAAATGTTTTTTTTTTTTTATTTTTTATTTTCTTATCAGGCAAACTCGTTTTTTTTTTGTTTTTTTTTTGTTTTTTTTTTTTTTTTAAACGGACAAAAATATTAAATAAGAGTTAAAATTGTTATATAAAAATTTAAAAAAAAAGAAAATATTGCCAAAGTAAAACCACAAACAATCCTTCTTTTAATATCTGGCAATATATTCATTATGGGAGTAGGTAATATGTAAAATTAATCGCATTTTGAATATTGTCATATTAATTTGTAAGAGCATGTATTTAATTAATTTTCAACAATTTGAGCTCTATTGAACCCAAGCATTTTAAATCTCTAACAAGGAAACTTTTTGAACTGTCAATTCGCAATTTTAATGAAACTTGGTATATATGTAGTACAAGCAAAAATAACAGACCCGTATTTTAGCGAGTTTCCAGAATGGATACACGCTATTACAGCCGCTGTCATAACGCGACCTGAGCCCGGGACTATGGCAGAAATTTGTTTTGAGGTCCCTAGAACCCGAAAATAACCTTCACTAAAATTTATATATATATATATATATATATATATATATATATATATATATATATATATATATATATATATATTATATATATATATATATATATATATATATATATATATATATATATATATATATATATATATATATATATATATATGTGTCCGCACGATAACTCTCGAACGAAATGTCCTAGGATTACGAAATTTGGTGAGAACGTTGGAAGTCCAAAAATCTTGGATGAGTTCTTCAGCCAGACGTGTCTGACGTCTGGAACATGGTTTTTCAATAAGGAGATATTTGATATGGATTATCCATATACTATATTTTGTTACTGAAGTCAAATAACGACTTATAGAGTTAATATGTACATACATATATGTATGTAGTAAGATACTATATACATATTCCTCAAAGACCTATGCATGTACCATTGATATATGAATACTATTCATATATCTATGGCATGTACATAACTACGAAATAAAAAAGTCGCCAAGTGCAAGTTGTACTTGCGCCAATAGTGTTCCGTACAAGCAGTGATTATTATAGATTTAATGTAATATGTAGCATATAAAATACCTCTGTCGCAGCATCCTGCATAACATAACGAATTTCCGTTTACAAAAATTAGTTTTTGTCGGAAATTAGTTGACAGAATAATTATTGTTCAAAAACCGTTTATATGTGATTTTTTCATTGGTGTAAAAAAATGTTACAAAAATTTTTGAATTTGGGGAAATTTTTGCAAAATTTAATTTTTTTCACGAAAAATGCCCAAAAAACCATGTTCCGAGCATCACATTTATGGCAAGATTTTTGGAGAATTTCCAGAATGGAATTCAGCTATTACAGCCACTGTCATGACGCGACTTGAGTCCGGGACTATGGCAAAAATTTCGTAAAAATAGGACATTTCTTCATTATATATATGTGTGTGTGTGTGTGTGTGTGTGTGTGTGTGTTTTCGCACGATAACTCTCGAATGAAATGTCCTATTTTTACGAAATTTGGTGAAAATGTTGGAAATTCGTTAGTCAGACACGTCTGATGCCGTAAGCATGTTTTTTTGAGCATTTTTCGTGAAAAAAATTTCTTTTTGCTAAAATTTTCCCAATTTCAAAAATTTTTGCAACATTTTTTTACACCATTAAAAAGAGGAGAAAAATCAGATAAAAAAGATTTTAAACCATCATTGTGTATAAACTGGTTACCGAGAAAAACTAATTTTTATAATCGGAAACTCGCTATGTTATGCAGGATGCTGCGACAGGGGTATTTTTTTATCTGTTAATTTGGATGATTTAGATGTCGAAATATATACATTCTCTGCTTTAAATAAGAACTGCTGAACTCTAGGACCCAGTTGCCCGGTACGTTCTTTTAAAATTGAAAATAAGGAAGAAAGCAACTAACCCTCAGCTGAAATTGCTGGCTGTATAGTATAACTGTGTGCTGTTGCTGATAGAGATTGAATAACTTTTTCGACTTTTTTAGCACCCTTTTTCCAAACTATATGCAATAATATTCTTGCATGACTTAAAAAAATCAAATTTTAATATTAGGTACTTATATAAAGTTTTAGTCAGACATCAACAAGTATAATTTGATATATTTTAGACAGTTATTAATTACAAGACAATTCACTCGCTGAAGATCTTATAGAGATATTTTTATTTGGCTGATTGTCAGTAAAATTACGATTGGTACCTCAAATTAACTGTCCAGTTTTGAGATTTTAGACTTTAAATTACAACTTTCAGTAAAAACAAGTAAACTAGTATTTTTCTTGTAGTTTTCATATATGCTATTCAAATTTTAATATACTAAAGCATATCCACCCTATTTCAAAATTTACCCTAAATTTTACCTGAACAGCCCCTCCAGTAGGTCCGACCCTGGATTTATAAACATCAATATAAAGCTCTCTAAAATTAAAATGTTTTGTTAATTTAAAGTTTTTTTTCTATCTGCCGTCGTTTTCAAGTTATCAAGCAAAATTAAAATTTTACCCTAATTTTGAGGGGTGATTTCAGTCTTTAAATGGCAACGATGGCAGATAAAAAATACGGGTTTGTTATTTTTGCTTATACTACATATATACCAAGTTTCATCAAAATTGCGAATTGACAGTTCAAAACTTTTCCTTGTAAGTAGAAATTTTAGAAATTTTTATACCTTGAATGGATTCTTTACTGTGCGGGTCAGTTTTATGACGGTCAGTTTCTTTGTTGAGTAAACGAAACAAACCTTTACAAATACACTTGTATAAATTTAAATACATATAATAATATATGTGGACTCACGAGGTGGCTCTCAAACTAGCCCCGCCAAGTCATAACCCCGAGATCCCACTTAGGCTATATTTTTTTTGCTATTTTTTTACCAACGAATTGATTTTTTGCCGCAGCCGTTACCGAGATACGATGGCGGGGCTGACTTCAGATTTAAATGAGCCCCGCCATTCCTATATCTCCGGACCTGCTGCACTTATTCAAATGAAATTTACGGGATATTTTTTTGCTATTTTTTTACTAACGAATTGATTTTTCTGCTACAACCGTTACCGCGATACGATGGCGGAGCTGACTTCAGACTTAAATCAACCCCCCACCCCTGTATCTCCGGACCAGCGTATCTCGGTAACGGCTGCGGCAAAAAAATCAATTCGTTGGTAAAAAAAATAGCAAAAAAATATCCCGTAAGTTGCATTTGAATAAGTGCAGCAGGTCCGGAGATACAAGGATGGCGGGGCTCACTTAAGTCTGAAGTCAGCCCCGCCATCGTATCTCGGTAACGGCTGCGGCACAAAAATCAATTCGTTGGTAAAAAAATAGCAAA
Source organism: Brachynemurus nebulosus (assembly GCA_035578155.1). NCBI lineage: Eukaryota > Metazoa > Arthropoda > Insecta > Neuroptera > Myrmeleontidae > Brachynemurus > Brachynemurus nebulosus. The sequence continues at coordinate 497,020 of JAPWDM010000027.1, forward strand.
AAAATATCCCGTAAATTGCATTTGAATAAGTGCAGCAGGTCCGGAGATACAGGGGTGGCGGGGCTGATTTTAGATTTAAGTCAGCCCCACCATTGTATCTCGGTAACGGCTACGGCAAAAAAATCAATTCGTTGGTAAAAAAAATAGGAAAAAATATCCCGTAAATTTCATTTGAGTAAGTGCAGCAGGTCCGGAGATATAGGGATGGCGGGGCTCACTTAAGTCTGAAGTCAACCGCGCCATCGTATCTCGGTAACGGGTGCGGCAAAAAAATCAATTCGTTGGTAAAAAAATAGCAAAAAAATATAGCCTAAGTGGGATCTGGGGGTTATGACTTGGCGGGGCTAGCAATATAGACACCTTGTTTTTAAACTTTTTAAATTACACTTTTTGTCATCAAAAGGTTTTGATCGTAAATATCTCGTAAACAGTGCGTATATTTTGAAAGCTAAAACAAGATAAAATGTAAATATTCAAAACATAATTTTACATTGTTGAAATGTACTTTTCGTTATTGAACATTATAGATAATGAATGTAATGTATTTTCATGGATGAAGCCAGGAGGGGACACAAATGGGCACGGACCGTCTCAGAGAGCTTCAGTGTCTATCTTAAAAAACACCATGCACAGTTAGTAAAAAGTGTCCCAAGCAAAAATTTTTTAAACAGCACGATTTCTTTCTTTTTGTGCTTTCGTAGAAAAGTTGCTTTAAAACCTAGGAATTCTTAATGTTCAATAGAGAAAAGTTAATACGTAGATGGTCATGGGCGCTGTATGGCGTTAAGTGAAACCTAACTAACTGCGACACAACGCTGTACCAGTTTGACGTTTCGTCATTACAGGTTGTGACCGTCAGTGTATTAAAAGTTTTATTGCGCTCTTCGCAACACTTCTGTTACTCTAAGTGAAAAGAAGAAACGCCTAAAGTTAGGTATTATCAAAATAGCGTGTTAGTGTCCGTCTATGTAGATAGCGTTAACTAACATGAGAGTAGATGTAACTGGTGTTTTATCTGAACGGGTACGTTACGTAGTACCTAATTTAAACTGATTCGTACATTCTTCAATATATGTACACTAGCTGTTACCCGCGGCTTCGCTCGCGTGGCTTTTGAAATTAAGACATCTAGTTAGATCGTATAAAGTGTACTTTCATCGCGTCGCTCTTGTGCGTCGAGTACTGCTACTTTTTCTTTGAACTTTTCCCACAGAAGTACAATATTTTCCCCGGGTAAAAAATAGACTATAACATTCTTTTAACAACATGCTAAGTTCAAATGAAATCAATGATTCTTTTTTATACCATTTTAAATATATTTTCCCACGGGAATATGACTTCCGACAGGATTTAGATACTTTCCCGGGGTAGAAAGTAGACTGTGTCCTTTTTCGTCCTCTCTGTAAACAATATGCAAAGTCTGAAATCAATTATCCTTTTTTTTTCATAGTCAGTTATTATTTCACTGTTTCCTTTTAAATAGAGATATTTAATCCCTCGGGAATGAGATATTTTATCGGTGCAAAAAAAATAACTTATGTTTATCGCTGTATATCGTCATCTTTGTCTATCATCATTTTTTTTTGTCATTTGAAATATATTTTTTCACAGGATTGAAATTTCCCACGGGAAATTTCGCGGGGTATAAAGTAGTTTGTGTCCTTTCTCATCCTTTCTGTTAGCAATATACAAAGTTTGAAATCATTTATCCATTTTTTAATAGTCAGCTGTTGCAATTTAATGCATTTTCCCACGGGAATGAATAAAAAATAGCCTATAACCGTCTCTGGCCCGAGATAAAAAGTAGTCTATAACCGTCTCTGGCCCGCAAGCAACGTGTGTACAAAGTTTGAAGTTGATTGGTTAAGTTGTTGAGGCGTGAAAGCCAGTCAAACAAACAAACAAGCAAACAAACTCACTTTCGCATTTATAATATTAGTAAGGATTTCTCATCCTTTCTGTTAGCAATATACAAAGTTTGAAATCATTTATCCATTTTTTAATAGTCAGCTGTTGTAATTTAATGCATTTTCCCACGGGAATGAATAAAAAGTAGCCTATAACCGTCTCTGGCCCGAGATAAAAAGTAGTCTATAACCGTCTCTGGCCCGCAAGCAACGTGTGTACAAAGTTTGAAGTTGATTGGTTAAGTTGTTGAGGCGTGAAAGCCAGTCAAACAAACAAACAAACAAACAAACTCACTTTCGCATTTATAATATTAGTAAGGATATACCATGCACATGTTAATCTTATTTAAAACTAGACTTCAACAAATATAGAAAATAATAAAGTATTAAAGCTGGAAATGTCCGAGTACATGTAAAACGGATATAAAGGAAACTAAAGGTATGCATATCGAATTGTCTTTACCAATTGAGGAAAAAGGTCATGCAAGAGAAGCTTCATATTGAAACAGAGTGAGCACAAACGACAAAAAAGCGTTGAGGTACGCATTATATGCAAAATTTCGGTATTGTTATTGGTTTTCCGCGAACTTGATGGCAAAGTGAGTTCTCTTATAATGATATAATAATAATTACGTAAAATAATGAATAAAAAATAAAAATTCCAAAGCAATAGGTTATTTAAAAAAAAAAAGAGTTGGAATGGTCTCATCAGATTGCATATCTATGACTGTTGTCTCTACATTTTTTCTCACAGAAAAATACAAGCAGAGCCATATATAATTGGGAAAATCACGCAATTTTTTTTTTAAATTTCTAGTAGCTTGTACACTATTTTTAAAACGAATGTATATTAGATTAAATTTGTTCACAATCAGTAAAACTCAATCTTTTGTACTCATTTAACTATCTCTACCAACAATTTTACTACTTTTTCTCATTTAAATCTCTTTATTTCTCTCGTAAGCATTAAAATCATTTTGGTATCTCATTAATTCACACCTCGGCGCTCCCAACATCATTACAGCATGTATAATTCAAAAATTTATTTCAACGGCCAAAATCACTTATTTTTGATTTGTTATGCTATAACAAGGAGGCATATATTTTTTCATTTCATTATGCACTAGTTCTATATCTGACCATCAAAAATGGTCAGATAAGGAACATAGGTACCTCAACACTGAGGGCCGAAAGTTAAAAATCTATGAGAGAAATTTGTAATGTCAGAACAAGTAAAGAAGTATTTTTCCCTTTGGAGTAGCGAAAAGTGATCCTTTAGGGCAGCGGTGGCCAACCTGCGGCCCGCGGGCCGCATGTGGTCCGCCTGGAATTTCTTTTGGCCCGCGAGATTCATCACACTTATATAAAATATATTTATTTTATAGTGACCAAGGTAGTGAAAACCAATGTTTTAAAAAAATACATAATACCATGTGAGTTTTTTGAGAGTTGCCATTTTTACTACAGCCAAATTTGTATGATAGAAATGGTACTGGAAAAGATTCTTTTCTTGGATGTAATAGAAATGTAACCAAAAAGAAGACTGTCGGTTGAAGTAGCCTCAAGTACATATGCATATTTTTACCGACTAACTGATAAATTTAAAAAAAAAAAAAAATTCAAAAATTAAACTTGGGTAAAAAAATTTTTTTTGCTCATTTATGTTGTTAATTAATGCATTAGATCAGTTTTATCGAAAAATTAATATATAGTCTCATTTAAAAATTTATAAGTTTGTATCATAGTTCGAAAACCATAAGAGTTATAAAGCTCCTGACTATAGCAATCGGTTGCCTACGTCGATATCTACAACTCTTATTTGAACAGTTTTTCGGTTAAATCAACGGTTTGGCTGTAATAAAAATGGCAACTCTCAAAAAACTCACACGGTATATAGGAACACATAATTTTATATGCGGCCCGCGGAGTCATGATGTGCTTGCAAAGTGGCCCGCAAGATCATTTGGGTTGGCCACCCCTGCTTTAGGGCTTAATCCATAGTAGGTATTATTTAAATATTTTTCTGGGTTATTTGATAATGATAAGTATATTATAACCTTATAAATATTTTTCAGTGTTAGATTACACTGTAGCTGTTCTGGTTGCATGATTTTATTTTATTTTTTTTTTAAGATTTTTATGTAGATACATGTTTACGAAAATTTTATAGTGGTATTGAAAAACAGTAAGTTGATATTATAATGTCATTGAACAAATGAACACAGTCTATTTAAATATTTAAAATGCTTCTGAAATATTTAAAATGTATTTACAAACTTTAAACAATAAAATCAAGATTATATTTATATAGTGATATGTAACTGTAGCAAAAGACTCCTCCGGATAAGATAGGTGAATCTGCCTAAGGCCCAACCTGGGTCGGGAGTGCCATGGTAACGTTCGCCCTTTAAATAGCCTTTGAAAATGGGCAACGATTTTCAAATTCTTGGTATTTCTTTACTTTTGTTATCGGAGAATGTTTTTGGTGATTTTTAACCGCCCTCGTAAAATTTCAACGGCATTCGGATTGATGGGGATTTTTGATACTTCATTCACAGCCACAATATGAAGCTTACCAAAATCTAATTTTCCGGAAATTTTTTCGAAGTCAGGACTTTTTTTGTTTAATTTTTCTTTATTATTATGCTGTAATAACAGCCTTTAATATCTACAGGCAATTATATAACTGTAATTTTGATATTTACTATTTCATAAAATTTGAATTATTAGCCCTATATCAACAAACTTCTGATACGTCTGCCCAACCATCATTTTTCTAATTCTTAAAAACAACTGATGGGACAGTTCTGATAACATACATCTTAGAAAATATGGTTAACTTTACTAAACTGGCTACTATCCTTTTACTCTTACCCTCGATATTCTCTAAATATGTTTCAAAAATTTTAATGAACGATTGTGTAACACGAGTGTAGCATAATAAGAGTCGCCGTCTAGCGGTCATGGAACAATAATGGAATGCCTGACAGTTGACATTGACCCCACACTAATATTTATGTATTTTAAAGGATAATTATGTATAATGTTTTTGGATGTGTATGCGTGTATTATGTGTATATTGAGTCACTTTGCAATAATTTCTGTTCACTATTTGTATAAAAAATGTTACTAAAATGTTACTTTACAATAATATTGTTATTTCCTATTTTTGTCAAATAACTTGTTTTTATTAAAGATATTGAAAGTATTTCTTTTAAAATTAAAAATTCAGTATTACCCAAAATACCTATACTTACCAACCATACTGACTAATTTTTTTTTTTTTTTTTGGCTCCTGCATTTGCAATATGAAAGCCCTACGAGAGAGTGGGGTAGACGGGGTTGCAGCCCCGGGGCCTGAGTTCGAGAAGGAGATCCGTAGCTGTTGACAGAGGGCCCGGAAAAAAGTTACCCAGTGAACATTTTTCTGTAAATTTTATGTCACAGTGACAGAACTGAAAGTCACATGTTACATAACATGTAAGTTACATATGACTCACATGTAACTTACAATTTCCCACTTATAAACGTAACAATGTGACGTAACATTGTTATGTTCTTGTTACGTTTTAGGAAAATATAACTTTGATGTTACCTTATAGATAAAAATACGCCTTACGCCTTCTTTTGCAAAAAGCAAATTCAAAATTCCTTTTCTTTTGTTTCTTATTAACATTACATACACATATTACCAACTTATTGACATATACATACACCCAAATTATTATTATTATTTATTTATTTATTTTTTTTTTGTTGACTGTTGCAGGATTCGATTCATTGTCCAAGCTGAAGCATCTTTTAAATTATCGACAGTCTTAACCACTAGACCAAACTCACTTATTTATTCTGATCGTTATATATTAATATATATCACAAAATAGTAAATAAAGCCTTACAAGAATTTTCATAAAATTTTCATTTTTAAATTAATATGTAACAAAATTAACGTTGTTTTAAAGACATATTAATGTTGTTTTAATGAAATGTCGCAATCATGACTCTTTTGTTATGTTTTTGTGACGTATCAATATTAATAAAACATTCGTTCATCCATTTCATCCATCCATTTCTGTATAAGTCGATTTATGTTATTTGTTATATGGGTTATGGGTTTATATTATATATATATATATATATATATATATATATATATATATATATATATATATATATATATGTATATATATATATATATACATATATATATATGGTGGATGAAATTTAGTTACATCAGACGGCAACAGGGGATAGATTGAAAAAAAAAACTACAGGAATCTTTAAATTGATAATTCCTCGCGAATTGATACATTTAAAATTAATATGGTAACAAAACATTTCACAAAAGTGACAAGTGAAATGTTTTATTAATATTGATACGTCACAAAAACATAACAAAGGAGTCACGATTGTGACATTTCATTAAAACAACGTTAATACGTCACAAAAACATAACATAAGAGTACTGTTGTGACGTTTTGTTCAAAGTAACATTGTTAGGTCATCAGGACATAACAAAAGAGTCATGGTTGTGACATTTCATTAAAGTAACGTTGATACGTCGCAAAAACATAACATAAGAATCAGTTCTGTGAGGTTTTATCAAAGTAACATTGTTAGGTTGCGAAGACATAAGAGTCGCATTGTGACGTTTTATCAACGCAACCTTGATACATCATCTAAACGTAACATAGCAGTCACAAATGTGACATTTTATTACAGTCACAATGACATGTAACTGCTACGTAACATACAGGTAACAATTAGGTATATAACATAAAACTCTAATTTTATATAATCGTTATGTCACCCATAAGTGAAAAAAGTTACGTAACTTGTTATTTCCTTGTTACATCACATTTACATCCTATGTTCACTGGGTAGTTGTTATTTTTTTTGGAAGAAATTTTTTTAAAAATGCGGCTTATTCCCGGCGCTCGCTATTTTTCTCCACGGCCTTGGCAATATTTAATTGCATTATTTATGATATTAACATCTTGGCGGTCATAACCTATAATGACAAAATGTACACTATTTTCACAGCTAATACACTTTATATGGAATTGTTAATGTCGTACGACGTGATGTGAGTTAGTAACGTATCACTTGACGTCTTTTGACATCAATTGTAGCTTAAAAATGGTGGGGTGGGGGTAAAATATCAAAAACCTCCAAAAAGCAGACTCTAGGTACGAACTCTATCAAGATACCAAATTGCAACCTTCTACGTTAATTCTGGGGGGCTGTGAGCGTATTAGATCCAGCCAAAATAATTTTTCCCCCTCTACTCTCTCCAAATCATCCTAGGAAGCTAAATTTTGGATATGGTATAGATAATTGACCGAAACATTATTTCCAACCGGTTTGGAAAAGTTTTATTGTTTTGTTGCCTCCCATCACCCCCTTAAAGGTTGGGTCCGATCCAAAATTGCCCAAAATTTGACCCCACTTTGACAGTATTGTTGTGCATCGGAATGAGCCCCACTTACCAAATTCCAGCTCTTGACTTCCATAGGGGAGCCCTACACATGGCAAAAGGTAGCGGGAATATATATATATACATATATATATATATATATATATATATATATATATATATATATACACGACATTTTTTTCCTTCAGAATCGGGTTCTACGGATCCAAAAACGGATAGCGCCCCTACCTCGCCGTTTTTATCTTAGACACGTTCGGTAGTCGGAATCTCAAGAGATTAGTTTTTAGCAAAAATTTTTTCGAATTTTTTTTACATCCCTGTTAAGAGCGGAAAAATCACATAAAGATTCGTTTTTGAACAATTATTCTACGTAAATTGGTTTTCGAGAAAAAGTAGTTTTTGTAACCGGAAATCCGCTATTTTATGCAGGATGCTGCAAATGTCCTATATGTGGATACCTCCTTTCAATAAAATTACTTCAGTACGGTTGCAGTTATAATAAAAAATTGGTTCGTAAGTTTGATCGGGGTGACCTAGTAGAACCCGTGTTTATTTAATACTAGCTGTGACCCGCGGCTTCGCCCGCTCTTTAATCTTTAATATGAATATAAATTCTAAAAACAATATATTTTTTTTTTAAATATATAATTTTGGGTTGATTTTGATTTAATTAGTGGATTCCTATAAGGCTATAAAAATATTTTTATACCTAACATTTTATTGCAATACTGTCGGTGTAAGGTAATAAATAAATAATAAATGTGCGTATACTCAAATTTTTATAATTTAAAAAATCCATTGCTTACTTTTATTTTTACTTTTATTAGCTTATGTATGACATTTGTATTTTCTATATCCAAATAACGGATTATTACCAAAGGAAATAATTTTAACCATAAGTTCAAGTATCAGGTATAAAAAAAGACATTTACATTATTCTCCGAAGTTTTAAAATGAATAGATAATAAAATATTTATTGTTAGGCATCCGATTTGAATAACTGACCTAATTCATATTTACACCTCCATAAATTCAGTTATAATAAAACCTCATATTTAATAAACTATTTCAGTGTAACTGAGTAATTTATTCTACATGAAATTTCAATTAGTAACAGATATGAGCATGGGAGTGGTTTTCTTAATCCGTTCCCGTCCACTCACAATTTTACCCAACGCTTCCGTTCACTCCAACTCCCGTCGAAAAAATACCACTTCATCAGGAAAATTTTTAATTTTAAATAACGACAATAAAAATTTAATACTCCCGGCATATCTATCCACTCTCGCCCGTTCCCTTTTTCGTCAAAAAATTTTCACATTCGCCCGTTCCCGTTCCCGCCGCGCCGCTAAGACTCGAGGGGACTCTTATAACTTCCGGCCCGATTTACATCTCCAACAGGTAATAAATAATTCTGTATTAATTTATGGTTAAAGTCTCTGTACCAAATCTCACTGAGTTCGTTTCAGCCATTTTGCGTGATTGAATGATTGATTTTGTTTTCATGAAAACCTTCTATAGAAACAAAATCATCCTATGTGCGGATTTAAAGTAAATAGGGTTTTTTTTTCTATTGGTTAGGTGCGCAACAGCTAGGGTCATATGCACCGTAAATAGCGTTTGTATACCAAATTTCATCACATTTAGTTCAGTCATTTCAGTGTAATGGAAAAACTAATTTAGTATCCCACAGGAACTTTCAATCGGGATAAAATTATTTTATACCTATATCAATCTACGATAAATTTTGTCGATAAAAATTTTTTTTTCCAATTTGGATCAATAATTTCAGTAACGGGATAATACGTTAAATTGGTGTTTTTTTTCCACAGTGATTCCATAACTGATTTTGTATCCCACAGGAACTTTCAATTGGGATAACATTATCCTCTGTGTTAACCCATTGTCAGGATAAATAGGGTCTGTGTACAAAATTTCATAAAATTCGGTTATTTGGACGTGATTGAGTAATTGGTTTTTAATCCCCCAGTAACCTATAATACGGATGAAACTATCCTATGTGTTATTAAAATTATTTTAAATCCATTCATAGTAAATAGTTTCTGTATACCAATTTCATCGAATTCAGTTCAGTCATTTTGCTATGATTAAGTAACTGGTTTTGTATCCTACAGGAACCTTAAATCGGGATAAGATTATCCTATGTGTCAATTCAGGGTAAATAGTGCCTGTACATCAAATTCCATCGGATTCGGTTCAATTATTTGAGCGAGATTGATTGATTGGTTCTGTATCACTTAGGAACTTGAAACCGAAAAATTAGGTTCAGTCATCCCACAGGAACCTTTAATCATGATAAAATTAGCCTATGCGTTAACTCAGGGTAAATTGTGTCTGTGTACCAAATTTAATCGAATTCGGTTTAATTATTTGGACGGGATTAAATAATTTGTTTCTGTATCCCTTGGGAATGTTTGATCGGGATAAAATTATCCTATGTCTTATTAAAATTCTTGCTATATGCGCCCATAGTAAATAATGTCTTTATATAATATTTCATCGAATTCGGTTCAGTCATCCCACAGGAGCCTTTAATCTGGATAAGAGTTACCTATGTACCAAACTTTCACATTTATTATATTATTAAGATTAAGATTAAGATGCGTATGATAGTATTGTAGAGATGACTTAAGGGGGTGTAATTCTGGTCTAGACGGTCAAATTTTTGGTGTTTTTCCAGGCGTAATAAATAAAAAACCTTAAGAATTTTTACTGTCGGTTTTTTATTCAGTTTTTCATTAACATTTGAAAAGTACAAAAAAGTAAAATCAAAATTGAAAAAAGTACAGACCGGCTAAGTAGGGACTCAAAAAAAGCTGCCCCTTGGTTAACATGATTTTGACCCCTCGGTGATCTGAAACACAAAATTTTAGTGAATTCTTAAAGAGTAAGGATGTCATTTTAGTTTGACGGAAGCGATTTGAAAAAAATTATTTGGTAAAACGGCGCCCATGTGAAAAAAAATTATTTTTTCGCATAGTTTCTTCAGTTTTGGGAATTTTTTAAAAATAGTAAAAAAAAAATTTCAGAAAACCTCTCGTCAAACGAGTTTTGAATATATTTAGAAGTTCTGTACAAAATTTCAAGGCAATCGATCCACTAGAACTTGAGATATCATGTCAACCGTTTCAAAAAACATAGTTTAGAATTTGAGAAAAATGGTTTTAAAGATTGAAGTCTCGTTTCGGGCAGTCTAAGTCATTTATAGTGTATTATAATTATATGTTTTTATTAAGCGATCCCTGTTCTCGTACAATGTTCCTTCGTCTGACTTTCCAATGTTCCTTCTTCTAAACCAGAATACCCCCTTAAATTCCCTGGTCTATTATAGGTCATATTATTTACGGTAAGAGATATATGAACCAAGTTAATTTTGGTTCTAGTCGTTTTAAGGATCGATTATATTGGCATTCAATTATCTATCAAACCTAGCAAGCAATGTGATTTACTAAAATAAGAGAGAAACCAGGTTTTAAATTTCAACTAAAAGAGAAATGTGCTAACAAGGAACTTTATACAACTGTATCTCTCAAACTTTGCTGGATTGTAGACCTTATTAAAACTAATCACGAGCCATATTTTGTTGGTGTCTACAAAGAGTTTAAAGGGGTGAAATTCATTGTTCAAAATTCGATTTTTTTCAGTTTTGTTAAATATCTTGAAAATGGTACGAGCTTTAGTAGAGAAACTGTATATTTGTATCGTAAGTTTGTAACAATTCATCACTACGATACAATATTTTTGGCCATATTTCTGCTCATTATTAATTAAAAAAATTAAAATTTTTCCCAGGTTGTTATTATCAAACGGTGTATTTATCCAAAGGAAATAAATTGGTATGATGTAAAATATATTAATTAACAACTTGTTTATTAACACATAACAGCCTCCTCTTTTACTAAAAAAATACCCGATAAAATTAGGAATTTGGAGTGGCGGATGAAATCTCAATAATTTTATAACTTTAATTTTTCTATCATAATAAAAAGCCATATATACAAATATAATATGTATATAGTTTATTAGTTTCCCTACCAAAGCTCTTACCATTTCTAGGATATTTAACAAAATTGGAAAAAAAATCAAATTTTTATGGGTGAATTTCACCCAGTTAAACCGTTTATGGGTACGAACGAAATATGGCTTGTGATTAGTTCTAATAAGTTCTACTATCCAGCAAAGTTTCAAAAATTTTTGAGAAGTACAGCTGGGTAACTTCCCTTGTAAGTGGAATTACCCATTTAATTTTTATTATTGAGGATTAATAATCTACTTGAGTTTGGATTTTATAGTTATACTAGCTGCGACCCGCGGTTTCACTCGCATAAAATTATTTGAATTATAGGTAAAATTTATAAGTCAATTCAATCATATATTCCAAAATTCTGTGCAAAATTTACAGCACTTGACCCTGCTCGCCCAATGACACTAAAATAACTTCATACTAACAAATATCTTCATATTTTATTAAGCATGGCTAATTTCCGCACCGTAAGATCCGCACCGTATTTCTTCAGCTTTTTAATTTGCGCTCTATTTGGTGTAACTGACGGACAGCGTGAGCACACGTTCATTTGAATTTGATATTCTGAAATTTTGTACAAAATCAGTTTCTTATGTGCTTCGCTTCGCTCGCTCGACGACTCTAAAGTATTATTCATATTTTCATATTTTCAAGTCATATGCGTATTTTTATAGCATATATTTTCATAAAATTTTATCAAAGTCAGTCAAGTTGTTTAATTAGGTTATAGAGTTGTTGAATTCGATAGCGCTGGAGAATTCATTCTAACTTCACCTTAATTTCAAATCAGATATTCTGAAATGCTTCGCTATATTCGTATTTCAATAGCATGTCTAATTTTCATACCTTGAGATCTGATCGTACATAGTTAGATATTCATACTGACAATTTTAAGAGCACTGTAATTTGTGAGACATTTTGAGATCCCAGGGCTCTGGAGAATATTTCTGAATTCACATTATTTCGGAATCTCAATAATATTTGAGAAAAATTTCGATAAGATCTGTCTGATCGTTTATATGGAGGGTTTTTTGGGTCCGCAAAAGTCTACGGTGGAATTTTAGCCTCATGTCAATTTTTTTCAGAATCTCAATACTATTCGAGAAAAATTTGGTTAAGATTTGTCCAGTCATTTATTTTGGGTTTCTTTGGAAAGCCAAAAATTTAATAACGATACGTCCAGTCGTTTACTTTAGGCTTCCTTGGGAGTTCTCAAATCCTACAGGATAACTTTAACTTTGATCGTTTTTTTTCTTTTTTTTTTTTGATTCGTACACCAGTTTTACCTATAGTCTTGTTTCATCATTTTTTGATACCTGCTACCGTTTTCTCGTAACTACTGAGAACAGATAAGTAAAGTCCATATTTCATTTTTAATATCACGATGACCGAGAGCGGCTCGATGGAAATTTCATCTGTATGGAATTTGCTAAGAACAGCAGACACACGTACCAATTGATGATAACTGGACAGTCCAGTTGTTTATTTTCTTTAAAGGATGCAAATAGTATTTTGTACAATAAATAAGTAATTTCATAGTAGTCATAGGTAAAAATTGGTAAATAGGTAAATTGGTGGTATCTATAGAAATATTTATTAATACCCCTGTCGCAGCATCTGCATAACATAGCGAATTTCCAAATCTTGGGCACTGGCGGATCTCATCTAAGACCTGTACCTATTTAAAATAGTTTAGCTTTCTAAGAGTAAAAGAATTTTTAAAATCGGTTGGGTAATTAGTTTTGGTATTTTTGGGGACCCAAGAACCCGAACGAATTTTGTGCAGCATAGTTGTATCCATCTAAAATAATTTAGTTCTCTAGCAGTGAGAAATTTTTTAGCATCGGTTCGATAGCTTATTACTGGCGTTTTCGGATCTGCAAGATCCCGGTGGACCTCATTAACAAATCAGCTCGACCGTATATTCTAGGCGGACTTTATGTAATATATATATATATATATATATATATATATATATATATATATATATATATATATATATATATTCAAAACCCGTTGTGTAGCATTCTACGCCGCATTTGCATCCGCAGGACAGTTGTGGATCTCAGATAACACAACCTGTACCTATCTAAAATAGTTTACCTCCGTAATAGTAAAAAGGTTTCAAAATCGGTCAGTTATTTTATTTTTGACACTTTTAGGTCCTACTGTCACTTCAGACCTTACATAACGTAATCTATATGTATCTAAAATGGCTTAGCCCCCCAACAGTGAAAAAATTTTCAAAATCGGTCGGTTAGTTTATTTTTGACACTTTTGGATCCGATGGACCCTGGCAGACTTTACATAACGTAATCTATATTTATCTAAAATAGTTTAGCTCTGTAACAGTGAAAAAATTTTCAAAATCGGTCGGTTAGTTTATTTTTACCACTTTTGGGTCCCATGGACCCTGGCGGACCCTAAATAACGTAATGTATGTCTATCTAAAATAGCTTAGTTCCCCAACAGCGAAAAAATTTTCAAAATCGGTCGGTTAGTTTATTTTTGACAATTTTTGGATCCCATGGACCCTGGCAGACCTTACATAACGTAATCTATATTTATCTAAAATAGTTTAGCTCTGTAACAGTGAAAAAATTTTCAAAATCGGTCGGTTAGTTTATTTTTGACACTTTTGGATCCCATGGACCCTGGCAGACCTTACATAACGTAATCTATATTTATCTAAAATAGTTTAGCTCTGTAACAGTGAAAAAATTTTCAAAATCGGTCAGTTAGTTTATTTTTGACACTTTTGGGTTCTATGGACCTTGGTGGACCTTACATAACGTAATTTATATTTATCTAAAATAGTTTAGCTCTGTAACAGTGAAAAAATTTTCAAAATCGGTCAGTTAGTTTATATTTGACACTTCTGGATCCTATGGACCCTGGCAGACCTTACATAACGAAATCTATATTTATCTAAAACAGTTTAGCTCTGTAACAGTGAAAAAATTTTCAAAATCGATCAGGCAGTTTATTTTTGACACTTTTGGGTCCTATGGACCCAGGCGGACCTTACATAACGTAATCGATATTTATCTAAAATAGTTTAGCTCTGTAACAGTGAAAAAATTTTCAAAATCGGTCAGTTAGTTTATTTTTGACACTTTTGGGTCCTGTGGACCCTGGCGGACCTTACATAATGTATTCTAAATCTATCTAAAATAGTTTAGCTCTGTAACAGTGAAGAAATTTTTAAAATTGGTCGTTTAGTTTATTTTTTACAATTATGGGATCAGTAAATCCTGGCGAAACTCATACAAGTCTAGTACTCTAACAGTAAGAAAAGGGTTCTAAGGATCATATAACTTATGGCAGTCCGTAAGCTTCTTGCGGACATCATTTAATTAATTAATTCAAATACTTTAACTTACTAACTGTGAAAAAATTTTTAAAATCGATTGGTTAATTAATTTCTGGCCTTTTTAGGTCCCGAAAACCTTGACCTCACATAAAATACCTTAAATCCATTTGAAATGGTTTAATTTTTTTAACATTATTAATTATTAGTGAAAAAACGCCGTGAGCAGCGGGGCCCCATCACGGTAGTCGAATTTTCCCCTTCATCTTCGGTATTGAATGTCTACAAGCGAAATGTGATTGAAAGTCTACAACCGAATTGTCATTTTGTTGGTTTCAAAACTGATGATGAGTGTTCGGCTGATCGAGGCTTTAAGAAAAGGTTTTAAGTATTTAAGGGCTGTATCTCAGTAAATTTCAATTTTGTGCCGAAAACAGGTAGCAGAAAAAAAGCCAACACAATTCGTACGAGGACATTCCTGCCCATGTTTATCCGCTAATTGCCTTTATGTTTTAGTTTTAAAAATTAAAAAAGGACCTTAAATAGTAAACTGGAAGGCCTTTATAAAGATATTTTTTCTTTCCAAAAAAATCCAAAATTTCTATTTTATAAATACTAAAAATCCAAAATTCCTAATTTATAAATAAACAGTGACTTTAATAACATTTTTAAATTACTTAATATGTATGTATTTCATTTGTCATAAAAGTAAGTTCACTTTTTTTAAAATTTTTTAAAATTACTATTCGCCTACTTGTATTTAGAATAAACATAATGCTTTTAAAACACATTTAACAATAGCATTCAATTCCGATGTAAAAATGGGAGAAGTGGGGGGAAAAGTGATGCGGACTCCCTACAAGATACTACCTGGATACTAACTGAATACACGTACAAAATTTCAGCCCTCTAGGTTTCCTTATGGAGTCTCTAGACGTGTTAGCAAACAAGCAAAAAAATTAAGGAAATATTGGCGTAAAAATCGTGGGGGTAAGGGTTAAAAGTTGAAACCTCCAAAAAACAGTGTCTGGCTATTAGCTTAACCTGTACACCAAATTTCAGCCCTCTAGGTTTATTTGGGGAGATTTTGACCCGAACGAAACTGTTAAAAAACAAGAAAAATCATGTTCTTTTGGGTATAAAAATGGTGGGGGTAGGGGTTAAAAGTCGAGACCTCCAAAAGGCACCCCCTTGATACTAACTCAATCCGAATACAAAATTTCAGCCCTCTAGGTTTATTCGGGTGACCTGTGCGAGTGGTACAAACTTCGAAAACGTCGAAAATGCATAAAATTGTAGCTTAAAAATGAGGTGGGTGGAGGTAAAATATTAAAACCTCCAAAAAGCACAACCTAGGTACGAACTTTATCAACACACCAAATTTCAACCCTCTACGTTAATTCTGGGGGGCTGGGGGCCTGTTAGATCCAGCGAAAATCGTTTTTCCCCCCTCTACTCCCACCATATCATCCTAGGAAGCTGAATTTTGGATATGTTGTAGATAATTGACCGAAACATTATTTAAAACCGGTTTGGAAAAGTTTTATTGCTTTTCCGCCCCCCACCATCCCCTTAAAGGTCGGGTCAGAAAAAAAATTTGCCCAAAATTTGACCCCACTTTGATAGTATGAGGTGCCTCGAAAATGAGCCCCATTTACCAAATTTCATCTCTTAACTTCCATAGGGGGGCCCTACACAAATTAAAAGGTGGCGGGAAAATATATATATATATATATATATATATATATATATATATATATATATATATATATATATATATATATATATCAGACATTTTTTTTTCTACATATTCGTGTTCTACGGGTCCGAAAACGGATAGCGGCCCTACTCTCGCCTCTCGCAGCTCTTATCGTATAGACTGTATAAGTCTAATTTTTCGGAGAAAATTCGACTAAAAATTTTCAAAATCGATTCAAAATATTTTTCCGTACATACATATGTACATTGTACATATTTTGTTTTGTTTCATATATTTAATAATATTATATCATAACATAATCTTCAATTTCTTGTTTTCTTAAAAATTCAATAAAAAAAAAAAAAATTCTTCATTACATTAGCTTAGAAAATCTGTTTAATTTACATTTTTTAACATGAGATAGAACCATGCTAATTATAATGCAATAAATGAGAAACAAAACTCTATACATGTATGTGTGTTATAACACATATATGTAAATAGTCGTCACTTGTTCTCACAAAATTCTTTAATAAAAAAGTGAAATATTTTTATACTTCATAAAGAACTGAGATATAAATATAAATTACTTATTAGACTAACAAAGAAAGAATAAAAGTGAAAATTTACATTTTCTCGAAAAATACTTAAAATAGAAAGAAAATTATAAGAATATTTTCTTCATAATTTTTTTTTTCCTTTTCAACGATGTAAAAATCGAACTGCCTTATGATAGGATCGAATGATAAAAAATGGCCAGAAAACCTACTTCTGGGCATCCGACGTGTCTGGCTAACGAACTTAGCCAAGCCAATTCAGAATCCAGTCCGCACACAAAATTTCATAAGCGTTAGACGTTTCGTTCGAGAGTTATCGTGGGAACACATAAATATATATATATATATATATATATATATATATATATATATATATATATAAATTTTAGTGAATATCATTTTCGTATTCTAGGGACCTCAAAACAGATTTCTGCCATAGTCCCGGACTCAGATTGCGTCATGAGACCTACTGTAATAGCTGAATTTCGAGTTTTCGAAATTCGCTAATACTTACAAAAATTCCAAGATTATTTTTTCACAAATAATATAATTAGCAACTATTTAAAATTTGGATGATTTTTTAAATAAATTCATAGATTGCTGTATACGGTAATAAAAAATTGATATTTTTTGGATTTCCGTAAATTTCGACGGTTAGACAAAAAATCTAGCAAAACTCTTTCTTATCGAGTGCCTACGACCCAATAGGGACCTACATGCGAAATTTCAAGTTTGTAAGTATTATATAGTTCTGATGATTTTGTGATAGATGAGTGAGTGAATCAATGAGTGAGTGAATGAATGAGTGAATGAGTGGTATTTCGCTTTTATGTTATATAGATTACTTTTATTTAAACGTTTACAGGGTGTCCACATTCTGGAAAGTCAGGGAAGGTCAGAGAAAAGTCAGGGAAGCTTTTAGCAGTCAGGGAAAATCAGGGATTTCACGAAATGTTCTGGAAAGTCAGGGAAAATAGGTGATAATATCCCTAAAAATAAATTTTTCACTTAAAAAAAAATTATTTAAAAAGACTCTTTTTTTAACTTCACTCACTAATAGTAGGTACCTTAAATAATTTTGCAATTTATTTTTGATAGTGTCAACTACCGCATTCAGGGCCAATACGTAAATAATAATTTTGTTTAAATAGTTTTTTATGTAGTTAATCTAGCTCTACCCAATCCCTTAATTTCAGTCTTACACGTATCTATTTGACAAAATAAAAAATTATGTAGGTATGTATTAAAATTTAAATGAAAACCGTGTGTTTGCACATTTATATTTTTAACCATTAATGGGAAACAAAAAAGTAATGGTCAGGGAAAATCCAACCTAAAGCCATGGAAAGTCAGGGAAAAGGCAGGGATTTTTTTTATGATGGGCTGTGGACACCCTGGTTTAGTTGTATATTAGTTGAACTCAAAATCTGCTAACACTGTCACCATCCTTAACTATGGAAAAATAATAAAATTTAAGAAAATGGGTAAAGTTCATATTTAGGGTATTTTTCAAAATGAATTTCTAGAGAAATAAACATCCTGACGTTTGCATTTGATTAACAATGAGTTATACATACACAGTATAAAGTAGATAAGCTTTAACCGCATGCCGTCATTCGTTGTATACATAAATTTATCAATGAAATTGAATAATCTTTTTCTCACAAGCAAACAGTTTTTTTTCTGTGTGACTTAATAATTGTGTAAGCAAAAAATATATTTTTATCAGTAAGCTAACAATAAGTATGTATGTACAATTGTACATACATATTACTATATTCTATTGTATGTATGTATATATGTATGTATGTATGTACTACTATATATATTACATATATATAAAGCGAGGATTCATAGTGCAGGTCATAAATTATCCTGTCAAAATTAAATTATTTCCAGGAGCGTAAAAACAGGTATGGGGGATCAAAAATGATAGTAAATTGTAACTTCAAAATTTATAGTAATTTCATTATTTAAATTATTATTGGGTTTACGAAAGATAAACGGTTCACTTTCAGTGAAGTGTAGCAGGCTTTTTTGACATAATAATACAAACAGATGCTGTATCCTACGAATTTTTATACAATTTTACAACAATCGGAAATTGTTAATTAAGAAGTTCACAATTAGTATTTTTTAGTTTAAAAAAATTGGATACTATTTGCAATCTGTTTTCGATCGAAAGATTTTGATAACGAAAAGTAAATAGAATAGTAGATGTTATATATTTGAAAGAATGCTTCCTTTCCTTATATCATCCATTTTGGAAATATCGTTATTTTCGATATCGATAATTTTCGATAGCGAAAAGTAGGTTTTGACAGTCGTAATACGTTCGGAATACCCACAACTTGCTTCGCTTAAGCCTTCAAAAATTTCGTTATTTTTGAGCTACGACGCACCGTTTAGGAAATATTTACGATTAAAGTTTTCGATAGCGAAAGTTAACGAAAAGTAGTTTTTTATAAAATTGTTCGGTTACTGACCAGAGCAATGGCAATAACAGAGTCTAACTTAACTAGTTATAACCAATTTATGACAAGTTACCCGATATCGATAATTTTCGATAACGAAAAGTAGGTTTTCACAGTCGCAATACGTTCGGAATACCCACAACTTGCTTCGCTTAAGCCTTCAAAAATTTCGTTATTTTTGAGCTACGACGCACCGTTTAGGAGATATTTACGATTAAAGTTTTCGATAGCGAAAGTTAACGAAAAGTATTTTATAAAACTGTTCGGTTACTGACCAGAGCAATGGAAATAACAGAGTCTAACTTAACTAGTTATAACCAATTTATGACAAGTTACCCGATATCGATAATTTTCGATAACGAAAAGTAGGTTTAAGTAGATAAATTCCATTAATTTATCTTGCTTTTCGATTAAAAATTGGATGGTGAAATCAGATATTAGATATTTTTTTCTATTTTCCAAAAAGAATATTCTAGAACTTTTTCTAAATACCGGTACTTGGTTACTTTTTCGTTGGTCAATCCATTGATTAAGGATTTTTTTATATCTTATTGAAAGAATATTCTAGAATTTTTGCCAGATTTCGCTATTCAAGCATCTTTTCGATGACCAACCCAGTTGTGAAATCGAATTATGTAATAGTTTTAATTTATCTATATCTTCGGACAAGAAATATCTCCTGATAAAAATTTACAAGACTACGTTCCTCTCAGATATGTTTTTTCTATTTGTGTATGGAATTCAATTTTTTGACAGGATGATTTATAATTTGAGTGTATGGAAAAAAATTTTTTCTTCGGGTAGCTGTTTACATAAGACAGATGCAGTTGATCAAATTAAACTGTGTTCGTTCGTCGTGCGAGCGATGTTACAAACTTAAATTGAGCGGTTATATTGTTTATAGAAAATTTTATTGTTTTCAAAACAAGATATATTTGTAGTGGACCTCTTTAGTTCCTGCCACAAAAACTATAGAGCGCATTTAGAAAAAAATTATAAATCTATTTATGAAAAATAGATAAATTATGTGCCGTTTGTAACGAATGGTGATACGTTTTTTCACGCAATTTTGACAGAATAATTTATTACCTGCACTATAGATCCTCGCTTTACATATATATCACATTGTATCAAGTGTATCAAATATGTATGTACGTCGTAAAGACGGCCAACATTGCTTAAATTGTTGATTTAAATTGGAATAAAATGAATTAATCTAGTTATATTCAAACGAAATTAATCTAGTTATATTTAAATCTTTAGTGAAATAAAATGATAAAAATTTTTGATCTGAAATCATAAACAAAGAGCCCCCCGACACTTCTATGGGGTCAGTTCCCTAAACAATTCTGATCTATTTCACGATGGATTTGAATGTGTGTATACAAGTCATTTTGAATATCGCATCTGATTTGAAAATGTCGCATGTCAAACGCTTCTCAAGATGGCGATTATCGGTCAGCTGATTGTCACTATTGTTTTCAATAATGAATGGATATGACCACTCGTTGCAAAAAGTCACCAAGTCAATTATTGCTTTCTGATCTTGGAATATTATTTGGATTCATCTTGATTCTCGCGATTCAATCATTGATTTTACTCTCTGAATTAGCTTTTATTAATCAAGTTTTTAAAAGTCTCTCTTCATTCTTGTAAGTTAATTTATATATATATATATATATATATGTATATATATATATATATATATATATATATATATATATATATATATATATATATATATATATATATGTATCCATCTTAAATATATGATCTACAGTCTGTCACACAAAAGCGTCCGGTGGATTGTTTTAAGAGAAAACTATTAGGAAGCTCCACTACTGTTGTATTCGTTGTATTCTACGCTTTGTGCTTGAGACGCCAGTATTACGTTGTATTGCGATAAGAACACAGCATTTCCAAAATTAGTCCATCATATGCAAAATGTTTCGAAACAATGTTCTTGTCTAGTCCCAGTAAAGAACTTAAAATGACTTATAAAACTGCTGCTAAAAATATACACAAGTCAGAAGACTTTGTATAGAAGTAGGTGTTGCAATATAATGGTCGGAGAAACGTTAAGGATTTTCCCGAGAAAGAAAAAATGCGAGGGCCTTCTGAAAAAGAAGATAAAATCATTTTCAAGTTATTTCAACGAAAGTCTTTTTTGACACTGCGGCAAGGGCAAAAGTTATTGGCTAAAAAGGAAGTTAATATTAGTATAATGACTTTGAATAGGCGATTAAACGAAGCAAATATTTCTTGGCGTAGTACAGTGCTGAAATTTTTCCTCAATCAAAGTGACGCTTCTGGGCTATGCAAAATTTGAATCGTGATTGGTTTAATGTAATTTTTACTGACGAAGCGTGTTTTTACACATTGGTTTCTGCCAAATATACTTGGTCTTTTATTAAAACAAGTGAGCCGCCGTATCCGAGCTCTCTGGCGGTCATTACCGCAACAAATGCGAAAAATCTTATAAAAAGTATACCAAAACGGTGCCCACGAATTCTAGGCAATTATGTAGTCTGAACAACTTACTAAGTAAATGCATAATAGTGATCAATCGAACGTTTTGGAAAGATACCGCCAAAAAGAGATTCATAAACAATATATGTTTACGGTACCGAATGACATAAATAAGACACGATTTTATGGAGTCTTGATTTTTTGTCATCTAAAAAAAATGTTGATGCTGCGATGGTCGGGACTTGGAGCAGATATTTTTTGTGCAGCTTTTAACTTTCAAACCTTTGGACCTCTTTCTAAACTCGAGAAAAATGCTATTGTTTTTCAGACCTCTTTGATCCTATAGCTCAAAATCTATAAGAAATAGAGGTATGACGCTATTGAGACATCAGTTCTGTTTGGGGTGCACTATCATATGGTGCCATCAGAATTTCTTTACGGAGGTTAAGGGACTAGGCTTTTAGAAGTACTGGGAGGCTCTTTTCCAAATACTCAAATGACTGAAAGAAAAAACGTAATTGATGTCAATTAATAATTTTGATATTTATCTGTGACATTTTTACTAAAATGTTAAAGATATGTAGTTGAAAATTTTTAAATATATCACTTTCTAACACTTTATTGTTAATACCAAGTACAGTAGAACCTCTGATTACGGACACCTTTCTTAACTAGATCCCTTCTATAGCCTGACAAATTTTTTATGACGTTGGCATGCTGTACTAAAACCTATGCATTTAGCACTCTTACGAACACCCTCTATTAACCGAACACGGACACGATATTTTTTTATGAAGATAATCAGTGAAATTCTAAAAAATGCTCATGCTCATGCTCATGCTCATGCTCATACTCATACTCATACTCATACTCCACTTGCTCATACTTACTTTGCTTCATTTGCTTACAATAATTTTATACTTACGTACATAAATTATATACCTACATTTTTTCAAAGTCTTCGTTGAAATGTATTCACAATTATTGTCAATAGCTTTATGAAGGGTCATCTTTTGTTATATTTTTTACAACTTGGGCTAGTGAAGGTACATATTTGTACAGATTAATTTCTTTTATTTAATAAAAATAGGTAAATTTTTAAGAAATTGTTCTAAATAGATATTTATGATAATTATTATTTTCTTATTTTTAATATGAATTTATGTAAATATAAAATCCTTATATAGAGTCTATGTCAGACAAAACTTTTTTAGTTAGTTCGACTAAAGTTATATAACATTAGGATTATAATTATTCATTCAATCATTTGTTGAAAGGTCTATCATTATGTGTGTGGAAATATTTGGATTACTAGTAACTTTTCCTATATATATATATATATATATATATATATATATATATATATATATATATATATATATATATATATATACATATACATATATATATACATATATATATAGATATATATATATATATATATATATATATATATATATATATATATATGTATATGTATATATAGATAGATAGATAGATAGAATTGGGTTGGCACGAAAGTAATGAGACACTTTTATTTTCATTCTAACATTTTCATTTTAAAAAATACTCAATCAATTAAAGTTAAAAAAAAATCAATTCCGTTCCAAAAAGCATTTGTTAACATTAGATAACAGATTAACTGATATATATATATATATATATATATATATATATATATATATATATATACATATATATATATATATATATATATATATATATATATATATATATATGCATATATATATGTATATATATATATATATATATATATATATATGTATATATCTGCATATATATATATACATATATATATATATATATATATATATATATATATATCAGTTAATCTGTTATCTAATGTTAACAAAGGCTTTTTGGAACGGAAAGCGATGCACTTAGAACCTGAATCTTTACGCCTTTGTTCCTAGCCATGTTATAATATAGTCGAAAGGATATTACAAGTCAAATATAAACGTATACGAATGTTGATTTTATAACATACAAATATGAATATACATAAATTGTGAGATGTGTAGCGCATTCCAAACAACCTTCGAGTCAGCCGACATAAGTATTACTGTATTAGCCATGGCCATATACACAATATTATACATAATATGGATATACATATGTAATAACTAATATAAGTACGGCTATCGCTGCTATCGGTCGCATTGTATAGTCTACGTATGTACATTATAGTGTGACGAACACAATGTGAGATGCTGAATGACGACACTACTAACTTAGTACAGCACAAAACGCAGACAGAAAGAATGATCCGAATGAACCGACCAAGCGACGGGGAGTTTGGCCCTGCACAGGGCCTCTCTAGTTACTTGATTCCCACGCCCCCACATAATTATTTCTTAGTAATGTAATGTTTAATGTTCTTAAAGATGATTTATTATTGTCGGGAGATGCATTTGCATTTCACATCTAACATATATTACAATATTACATACATACATGTTATTTTAATATCAATACATTCTGATTATATACATACATGATTATTACTAGTAATAATTAATAAAGTTGTAATAATAACAATTATATTTTTAAGTACCATATCAACAAGTCATTTAAAATAGGTTAATTGTCATAAATCTATATATATATATATATATATATATATATATATATATATATATATATATATATATATATATATATATATAGGGTGTAAAGTAAATAAGTTTCATAATTTGCAGGAGAGAAAGGTCTCAGTCTACTAATTAAGTATTGCTAGTTAAATTTTACCGATCAAGTTTCATTTCAGAAATTTTCGATTGTCAAAAACGTGTTAAAAAATGGCCCCTAGAAAAAAAAACTTAATCAGGCTCTGATTACTTATCATTTTTTTCCTTTGCTTTTTTGAATGGTAAATTTTTTTGTCAACAAAATATTTTTACCTGCTTGTTTACGGAATCTTTTGAAAATAGTTATACAGTAGTGTCCATAAAAATTTAAACATAATTTTTAATGAGACAATTTACGTCACATATCAAATAGATCGATTTCGTCAAATCTCATTAAATTATTTGGAAATTTAACAAAGTTCACTAGATATTTATTTTCTCCAATACCAATAATACGAGCCCTTACCGAAAAAAAAATTGACCACCCCAATTTTGAGAAAAACGATTTCAAAGTTTTGTAATTTTAACACGGGTTCTTATGGGAAAATTCTATTTTTTTAGAATAAAATGAAAACGTGTCAAAGGAATTTGATAAAAATTGAATGTTATTTAATACAAAGTTACAAACCATATTTAATAAGAAATAAAAATTATTGACCACGCCGATTTTGAAATATAATTTAAAAACATCATTTTACTACGTTTTTACAACATTTTTTCAACAATTCTTTTAAATTGCTACAACATAAGTGCGCGGAAATACAAAAAAACAAGTGGTATACAAATATAATAACTGAAGAATATCAATACATTATTTAATTTTTGATAAAATAAAGTTTTTTTGCTGAGATAAACTTTTGTACCTGACTATCTCAGAGCAAGTACGTTAAGTTGAAGTATTTTTATGACACAACAATTAGATTTTAAAACATTTCTAAAATATACAATTGGTTTATTATTCACGCACATACACATACTTTTAATTTTAATACTTTGATTTAAAAAAATTATAAATCGCTAATTTATTTTCACACAGTTAATTCATGCAACAATCACATTGTTCCATCTTTATTCTGAATCACATATTCACATAATCACACATACACATTCAACTACAAATGCATATACATACTTATAAAGTTATAAAATAAATAGGTTACTGGTGTTTCCAAAACACATAAATATATTCAGTTTGACAGGTAATAAAATATTATGTTTATGTATGTCTTTAAAAAATAATTTTCAAAAATTAGGGTTCCGAAGAACTCTGGAAGTTCTTATAATTTTTTGATTGTAACATTTTCAGAATTTCCACGCCTTTGCATGTATGAAAACGAAATTTTGCAAATACAATACATGCTACAGATAGATATCTCAATTAACCGTCAGTAAAACAATTTCTTTCTTAATTTGTTATGGTACCCATCTTCCGTATTTAAAGCTGGGCATAAACACTTTTAGTACACTCAGTAAGTGAAATTTTACGTCAAAGTATATTCTGATATTAGATAACATTTCCAAAAATTCAAATCAAAATTATTAAGAGAAATTTAGAAGAGAAGAGAACTTACGAAAATTTTTTTTCGTAAGTTCCTTCAAAAATAATTGTTTGCAGCATATCATTAAAAAAATCTTTTAAAATCAAGTTAAGGTCCTTTTAACAACTTCTAATCTTTACACCTTGTTTCAGAAATATTGTATGTCGAAGTCCATGTGGTTTGTAAGGAATCCAATTACCACTTAATTGACCCTTAAGTAACACAAGTACAAATATATTTATTTATTTTCACAGTAAACCGTAAAAAAATATGCTATGCGATGTATTTTATCTCCAAAAATACAAAAACGCAAATAACTCAGGAACTCGGCTTAATGTGTGTTAAATACGCACTTGGCCAACTCCTTGATTATCGATGGTTGATGTGATGATATCATCATGATTGTCTGTGAATCCCCAAGTACATATGTATGTGAGTATGTCTGTAATTGTTTATTTAAAAAAAATGTTTTGACCATAGAGCATCTAGAGAGAAAATACATATTTCTATACTACTGGAACCTGTGTAACCACTTGAGATAGAAAATATGTTGTATACGTGCACGGTGTTTACTTTGTATTTGTGCGGTAAACTCTGTTTGTGTGAGTGGTGATAGCCGTCACGTGACCTTTGGTTCACATACATGTATGTGATGTGTGTGATACCACAACGCTACTTGTGCCGGTTCAACAATCAAATTTATTGTTGTTTGACTGACTTACACTGAGCGACGGGTACTGACCAACTGACACCTAAGCAGCCTAAGATGCACATACTTCCACGTAAGTGATTGCAGAAAAGAGACAGTTATATTCGTTCTATTTGTTCTGTGGTTTTGACGATTTTGACACACTGGGAAATGAAAAGGAATATTTATCAATTTGAATGAATCAATAGATAAGGTAAATGACCCAAAATCAGACAGTGTCTTAAAATCAAACGTTTATATTATTTTAAAGAATTTAAAAAAATTCTGCTTTTAAAACGTTCGTTTTGTATATCAGAGATATCTATAAACATTAGGCAATACTACCTTTTGTATATTTCGATTTATTTTTAACAAATATTGTACTAAAATTAATGATCAATTAGTTATTTTGCGAAATATACAACAAAACAGTATTAATTTTCATATTAGCAGAAATTGGAAAAGTACATTATTAACTAATATGTACGTGTAATAAATAAAGCAATTTTTCAATAAATTATACTTAAATGCATCTTTATCATTTTTTTTTCTTTTTTATTTGAGCTAAAGCGTTTATAGTCAAAATTATGGACACTGTTGAATTTAAAAACACGAAAATAAGTTCACAAAGGTATTGAATTTAGAGCTAAGTTCTTATGGTAGATGTCGAAATTATGTGCCATTGCAGTAGTACAAAAATTCTTATTTTTTGTATATTATCTTTCTATTTTTCTTAAGTGATAATTTATCTAAAGTAAAAATTTTGGTCTGGTTGTTGACAAAAGACTTTCAGCCTTTCCAACGAATTTTAAATTATTTTAGGAAAATATGTTTGGTTCTTCCTTAAAGTGTCGGAATTTGGGACATTTACCTTACTGTATATTTGCTTACACAATAGAGGGACTACTATGTATGTTTATAGTACATAAATTTTTAAATGTGTTTTGTATCAGCTTGTTGGTATAATAGAACAAATTTGGTAAAATAATTGTACAATAATGATAATTAATGCCGAAGTTTGGAATTCTCTGTTACAGTTTTCCGCTAAAGTTACTCACTTATGAATAAAAATTCACTTTTTAATCTGTGTTGTGTACCAACAATATTAACAACAATGTTTTATGACAGTTAAAGGAAAGTTTTTATTTTGGTTTGTTTAAAAATTCAAGTGTAATTTTTAATGTAATTTTTAATTAAATTAATACTTGTAATTAAAGTAATGCAACTAAATATTTGTAATTAAAGAAATGCAACAATACCAGAGTTACGGTTCTTGCAATATTCATAACGTCCTGTGAAATAAAAACATACAAAAATATTTCAAACATATTTTAACCAAAATTTATGAAAAACAGTGTTCGGTTTTTTTTTTACTATACAGTACCTATCAATTCAAAAGTCGGCAGATGTTTACATATTGTCGTAAAATAAAAAAAAAAAATTTATTTTTATTTTTAAAAAATTTTTATTATACAGGGTGCGAATAATTTTAGTTTGGTCAGAGGCGTATTCAGAGAAATTCATATTAAACGATGAGCTGGCTGGGATGCGATTTTCTCAGATAGCGAATTCCGAAAAAATTTTTATGTCTTCGGCAATTTTACACCGAGATAAACCATCTCTCAAAAGGATGAAACTTATTTACTTTACACCCTGTATATATATATATATATATATATATATATATATATATATATATATATATATATATATATATATATATATATATATATATTTATATATATATATATATATATATATAAATCTCATGTCACAATGTTAGGCTACGATAAACTGCGAAACTACTGAACCAATTTTGATCAAATTTGGTAATTATCTATAATTTGGTCCAACTTAAAAGATAGGATAGTTTTTATCTCAATTATTGACCTTAAATTTTCTTTTTTGCAAATTAAATGTTTTAATAACAATATACTATTTTGTATTTAAAATCTATATAAATTTGAAAATATGCATATACGTGTGTTTGTTATTGATTTTTGTTTCCATAGTTTCAAAGTATGCATTGGCAAAAATTTGAACATCTTTTACAACTTACATAAATTAATAAAAAATTTTACTGTTTATTTAAATAAATATTAATGTAAATTTTACGAAAAAAAATGTTTTCGCAGAATATATATATATATATATATATATATATATATATATATATATATATATATATATATATGTATATTATAGTGTGTATTGTGTTATATAATAATTGTGCAGTGTATCTAAAACCATCAATATGGGAATCTATGGAAAAATCTCAGTGTGAAAATTAAATATATTAATGGTTACTTTCGAAGTCGTATGGCGAGCGGAGCGAAGCATTACATGAAATTTTAGCATTACTTTTATAAAATTTTGAACTGTTTAGCGAGCGAAGCGAAGCACTTTATTCTTGCGCCTATTCTCAATCCCATATGATTTAAGATTGGCTAAATTATTTTCAGCTTTATTAGTAAATCGTATAGCGAGCGGAGCGAAGCATTACATGGAATTAACCTTTCATAGAATTTTGAACTGTTTAGCGAGCGAAGCGAAGCACTTTATCCTCGCGCCTATTCTCAATCCCATATGATTTAAAATTGGCTAAACTATTTTCAGCTTTATTAGTAAATCGTATAGCGAACGGAGCGAAGCATTACATGGAATTAACCTTTCATAGAATTTTGAACTGTTTAGCGAGCGAAGCGAAGCACTTTATCCTCGCGCCTATTCTCAATCCCATATGATTTAAAACTGGCTATACTATTTTCAGTTTTATTAATAAATATTGATTTGATTGTATCAAAATGATAAGAAAAAATTAATTCAATCAATTATAACTACTGAGCCACAGCAACGCGTGGCCGGGTCAACTAGTCATAATAAATAAATTTTGAAACTAAACTAGTTACATACATACTTAAAATTTGTTTGTTTTCATGGTTAAGATTACAATTTCAATTAAATTGTAGAAAAGTTGGGGTAAAAATTTAATTTTGTTAAATTACTCGAAAACAATATAGATAGAAAAAAAGTTTGAATTGACACAACCCTTTATTTTTAAAGATCTTTCTACTGATGTACTCAAATCCAGGGTCGGACCTACTGGAAGGGCCTTGACTATAAAATTGAGGGTAAATTTTGAAATAGGGTGAATATGGTTCGACCAATCAAAATACTAATATCAAATATGAAAATTACATCAAAAATACTAGTTTACCTGTTTTTGCTAAGAGCCGTTACGTTAAATCTAAAAGCTCAAATCTTAATCTAAAATCTTACATGTGCACTCAATATTTTACTTATAATATCTTTAAAAATAACTTTTTAAATCGTTTTTATTTATTGTATTTATACTCTACAATTAATATTTAAACAAAAATATTGGATAAAATTTTATTATAATGTTATTCGTACAAAATTAAGAGCTCTATACAAATTCCGGTAGCTCTAGTTAATATTGGAAACGGGAAATATTTTAAAAACAGTCGGTAGAGACAAAATTTAAATTGACGTACCTAGCATATAATTGTTTTAGAGTTCAAAAAAATATACAGGGATATTAACATGTATAAATCAAGTGTCGTAATTATTAACGGGTCTTCAGAAAAAATTAAATATTTACTATGCCCAATTTTTAGTACAACCTACTTCCGATTTTCCAACATTGGTGAATTCCGTTCGGATCAACATTATTTCACAGATATGCGAGTAATATTTTTACAATGAAGCCTTTTCAATTTTTAGTAGTAATCCTGTAATATTAGATTCCCTTTAGAGTACTATTTTGCTAGTTAATACAAAATGCTGGATCATTAATTTCAAAAGAATAATTTATTCTGTAAAGTAAAATTTGTGAGGTATAAAAACTGTAGTAATTAATTACATAGAAATATGCAAGAAATATGACTATTAATCAATTTAAATTTTGCCTCTGCCGATTCTGTTTTAAAATATTTCAACAGTTTGGGAGGAAAGGTTTACCCACACTGTCAACTTCCCATTGGGTGTCCTTAAAGACTACTGTACATAAATAATTCTTTTTTCATTTCAGGTGGCTCCTCCTCTGGCCCCCGATAGAGACTTTGCCCCTTGTACCTCACCGGGGACTTCGCTCTCTGTACCTATGGGTGGGTACCATTACCAAACAAATGTTATTATCATTTGTTCTCAAGATATGCAAGACAAAAAATATTTCATAAAAAGTTTCTTATTTCGTGTTTTTTTTCCTTAAATTTTATAATAATTTACTGGCGTTTTAACATCAATTAGGGTTTTAGGCCATTATATAATAAAGACATGGTAACAAATCTATATGATTTATGTTGTGTGAATAAAGTTAATTCCGTTTTTTATCACAAAAAACAAACCGCTAATCTGAATTTGCTGAAAACTTTATCCGGTTTTTATTTTTTAATTAGACATCTAATGAAATTAGTCCGGAGTTGATATCATCATTTGTTCTCGAGATATTCGAGACTAAAAAAACTCACGAGCCAACGAACTAACGAACACACACACAGACATCACACTAAAAACGATGGATTCGGATTCTAGTGACCTTGAAAAGTGGAGATATGTCCAAACTAGCAATTCGTAAAAATCGGGCCCATTAAAATAACTTCCAATGGGAAGTTAACTAGAGCTACCGGAATTTGTATGGAGCTCTTAATTTTGTACGAATAACATTATAATAAAATTTTATCCAATATTTTTGTTTAAATATTAATTGTAGAGTATAAATACAATAAATAAAAACGATTTAAAAAGTTATTTTTAAAGATATTATAAGTAAAATATTGAGTACACATGTAAGATTTTAGATCAAGATTTGAGCTTTTAGATTTAACGTAGTGGCTTTTAGCAAAAACAAGTTAACTAGTATTTTTGATGTAGTTTTCATATTTGATATTAGTATTTTGATTGGTCGAACCATATTCACCCTATTTCAAAATTTACCCTCAATTTTATAGTCAAGGCCCCTTCAGTAGGTCCGACCCTGGATTTGAGTACATCAGTGGAAAGATGTTTCAAAATGAAGGGTTGTGTCAATTTAAACTTTTTTTCCATCTATTATAGTTATCGAGTAATTTAACAAAATTAAATTTTTACCCCAACTTTGGGGGTGGATTTCACCCCTTAAATGGCGTTTTTTGCCGATAAAGAAAAATACGTGTCTATTATTTTTCTGTGTTCTACACACCTACCAAGTTTCATCAAAATTGGGAATTATCACTTGAAGACCTTTACTTGTAAGCTGTCGTCTAATGATTCTAGAATAAGTCCATGAACTTCACTTTTTTCTTTAGTTTTGGTTATTTTTGACTTTCTTTAAAGATACGAGTATATTATTCAAAACAAGGAAAGCACAAGCTAGAATCTACTACTCTCGATTTTGTACAGAATATTTCCCAGTGTTTAAGCTATATTTTGAGATTAGGTCACAAAATGGTAGCCCTTGTCAATTATACAGTTGAATGCTCGTTATAAGTCTTGTCTAGAGGACAGGAGAAATTTTTCTCGGAATTTGGAGGCTCGACTACTTCTTATAAGAATATTTCATTTTAACGTTGCATTCCTATACGCAGTTTATAATTTTGACAATTTCAGCATCGTTTTATAAGGCGGCCTGTACACGATCAGTAATACTGTCAGTATTTTGAAATACTGACATTATTACTGATTGTATATTGACAATACTGAAATATTCATATATAGAATTTATATTATAAAAATAATTCATTTTTTTTGTCAGTGATAGTATTACTGATCATGTTCAAGGAACCTATGGAGTGGTCTGGCACAAAACTCGAAAAAGTAATTAATGTTGCAGCTGCTGATTGAGGGGAAGAGTCCTTAAAAAATGAGGCCTTAATAAGACCTTAAAAAATAAAAAATTAATTTAAAAAATCAAAAAACCCGACTGCGTTTAAAGTAAACTGAAATGGTGTAAACAAGATGAAATAGAGAAAAAGAAGGATGAATCAAAAGTAAAGCAGTCGGAGGCATCAAACTTTTCTGTTTAACTTGGTACAACAGGTATGCCTCTGACTGCTTTACTTTTTATTCATCCTTCTTTTTCTCTATTTCATCTTGTTTATACCATTTCAGTTTACTTTAAACGCAGTCGGGTTTTTTGATTTTTTTAATTAATTTTTTATTTAGGTATTTTTAGCGTTGTTTAATTATTTAGAAGAAAAAATATATAGGTTTGCATATAAGAGATTACAGCGGCTGACAGCCTAAATTACCACGAATTTAATATTATTTTTTTTTATACTAGCTCTAATATAATAGGTTTTGTCTACGACTTCATCCGCGTAGAGTCACTGGAAGTTGAGTAAATGATTTTGTACACTTACTATGTCGTCATCGACTCCACACGGATGATTTCATCAACAAAAACTAGTTTCCATATAAATTTTCAACCATTGTCCTACCGCTTTAGGATATGAAATTTTAAAAATCTGCACTTGGTACTCGCTTACGTTACTAAAAAAAACCCTGTGCAGAATTTCACTTTCTAGACTCAGTGGTTTTCTATATAAATTTTCATCCCCTATTTTATATCCTTACGGAATAAAATTCCAAAAATCCCATCTTAGAGCTCACCTACGATACATAAGGAAATCTTGTACAAAATTTCACGTTTCTGGGCCCAGTAGGATTTTTAAATAAATTTTAACGCCCTATTTTATCCTGTTAGGGGATGAATTTCCAAAACCCCTTATTGGTTCTCGCCTACATTATATAAAGAACCCCTTTGTAGAATTTCACGTTTCTAGACTCAACAGTTTCTATATAAATTTTCATCCCCTATTTTAACCCCTTAGGAA
The DNA here is from genome assembly GCA_035578155.1 of Brachynemurus nebulosus. Classification (NCBI taxonomy): domain Eukaryota; kingdom Metazoa; phylum Arthropoda; class Insecta; order Neuroptera; family Myrmeleontidae; genus Brachynemurus; species Brachynemurus nebulosus. The sequence goes on from JAPWDM010000027.1 coordinate 530,625, forward strand.
ACGAAATTCTAAAAATCTACTCTTGATGCTTGCTTGCGTTACTAAAGGAATCTTTGTACAAAATTTTACGTTTCTAAACCCAACGGTTTTTTATATAAATTTCCATCCCCTATTTTACACCCTTAATGGATAAATTTTTACAAAAATTATCCCTCTTAATACTCATTTACACTATTAAATGAGTGGCCCTGTGTCCCTGTGGCCCTATGCAAAATTTTACCTTTCATAAATTTTCATCCCCAAAATTATACCCTTTGGGGATGAATTTCCAAAAATCTTTTCTTAGTATTCCCCTACGTGACATAAAGAACTCGTCTACAAAATTTCACGTTTCTAGACCCAATGGTTTACTATGTAAATTTTTCATCCCCTATTTAGGGGATGAATTTTGAAATTTCATGTAGCCTATAGCAATCCGCAGATTAAGACGAATCCAGCGACACCTTCTTTCCCGAAATCCGTCAAGCCGTTTAGGTTGCAGGCTGCACCAAAGAAACATAATTAGAGGATACATACAAACTTTCAAAAAACATTACCTTCCTTCTAATGCAGTCGGGTAATAAACAATGCTTGACAAACATATAGAAACAGAAGATTTTCGTCAACCTACAGAACCTTCGCGAGAATCTTCTGTTTCTATATGTTTGTCAAGTTTAAAAAAAAAAGCATACACCGGCCGATATTAGGCGATTCCACTTTATATTTGTCGCTCTGGGCATTAGCCCCACTTGCTCCTAATGTAAATCCAGCACTGAGTGATCCCATTCTGAGGTTATGATCATATGCGTCCGACTTTTTTTTTAAATTAGGTGTTACACTAGATGAACATACATAAATACCTAAATGTTATACATAGATAGTGGCGGATCTTTAACACTGGCGAAAGCGACAGTTAACGGTAGTACACGGTCAAACAACTACCTATGTATATCTATTTCATGCGAACGGTATCGACTTGCACTGACGTGAATGACGTGAATGATCGAATTTCTTCGACAGTAGGTATACGCCAGTGTTGTGTTGTATGATATGTTTAAATATGCATAAATAATAAATTTGAAATCATTTTTATAATTTATTGAACTTATCGGAAAATTTGCGATATTTTTCCATTAAATGCAAAAAATAATATTGTAAAATTAGTTAAAATTATTAAGAATGAGTTTTAATGTTATACCAATAAGCACGGACACAATATGATCATACGACTCCTCCGTGTATACGCTATCGTACACGGACATGTAAATACACTGCCGAAGCCGGATGCACTGTGACTGCTGTGACTGTAGCCGTAGATTTTTACTTACGTGTAAAATTATATTATAATAGACTAATTTCTACAATACAAAGATATTTTACTTTCTGGAAATCACCAAAATTGCATTGCCTTTAATGGGTTATTACTGCATTCAAATCCGGATTATAAAACAATAATTGCTTCACACAATAAAAAAGAAACGTTGACTAATAACTACCATACATATGTCATTATTCTGGAAGTAGGATTATATGACAGGCAGAGTAACAAAATAGGTATTCATAATAGACCGCATAATTTAGCAATTTTAGTTTCAGGATATGTCATGTCACCATAGTAAACAAAAGACACCTTGAGATTCGTCTATATTAAATTTTAGTTTTGTCTTTCAAACAGACGTGTTTTGTATTTTGTTAGATGTTTTTTGTATGCTTTGTCTAATCATACTTTATGTTTACTTTCTAACACACCTACCTCATCCCGTTACTCACGGCCTTTTTAATGGATACATAGGAAACTCCCATTACGCAATCCACTGGGACCAAATTGCTAAATGAGAAAGTCAAAGATTACGGGCGTCAATGTTTCCGATTTATATATTTGTTAGTCTAGTCTAGAAGAGCCATTTTAATGAAATTCTCATAGAGGGCACCAAAAATTATGATTTTGGTGTCATTCGATTCGTATTGACCTCTAGAAACTTTTTGAAAAAGTTGAAAATACGCTCATAAAAATTGCAATTGTTATAAACAAAAGAGTGAAAAAAAATGAGTGTTTTTGTTTTTTTTTTTATTTTAAAATTTCAAAAACTATTAAAGATTTTTGAAATTAAAAAAAAGATCTGAAAAGAGCAGGAAATTTCACAAAAATAAGTCCCGACTCCCGAAACTGTATCTCCAATATTTATAATTTTAACAGAGCCCTAAAGTTATTGCTAAAATGGGGTGTTTGGCGTTCTCGCGCGCCGCGTCATTTAAACACGGTAAACAAAAAAAATTATTTAAATATATTAAATATCAATATTAAGGAATGAAAAAATTCACGTACCTTCGGAATAAGTTGATAAACAATAACCCGTGCAAAAAAAAATTATATATGTATTTTTCCATTAGTTATGCTATTGTTAATTAACAAAATTTTTGAAACCGAAAGTTGACATAGAAACATTAATAATTATTTAACTAAAAAGCTCAATTTTTTTTTGCTTCGTAGAATTGTTCTGAAGAGGTGAAAAAATAGATTCCCGTTGAAAAAATCAAAAACTTTTAATTTTCCACTTATTTATAAACAATCAATTTCACTGAAAAATGAGAAATGTTGATAAAGCATTTGTTTTTTTTTTTTTTTTTTTTTTTAAATCTTGATTATTTCGTTTTTTTCTCATTGAGCGCCACTTGAAAATAATTTTTTTAAATTTTTTAATGCTATTATTTAAAAAATTGTTATAAACAAATGCATTGTTTAGAGGCAATGGAAAAATTTTTTTTTGATTCGAAGGACCAAAAAATATTATGATTTTTAAAAGAAAAATCGTTTCTTAAAAAAAATTTTTTATTGCTCAAAAATGCATTTGTTAATGAACAATTTTTTTGTGTCATTTATTATTAATATTAAAGATCCGTTTTTTTTTAAAAAAAGCTCAAATTTTTTTGCTTCGTAGAATAGTTCTGAAGAGGTGAAAAAATAGATTCCCGTTGAAAAAATCAAAAACTTTTAATTTTCCACTTATTTATAAACAATCAATTTCATTGAAAAATGAGAAATGTTGATAAAGCATTTGTTTTTTTTTTTGTTTTTTTTTTTAAATCTTGATTATTTCGTTTTTTTCTCATTGAGCGCCACCTGAAAATAATTTTTTTAAATTTTTTAATGCTATTATTTAAAAAATTGTTATAAACAAATGCATTGTTTTTGAGGCAATGGAAAAATTTTTTTTGATTCGAAGGACCAAAAAATATTATGATTTTTAAAAGAAAAATCGTTTCTTAAAAAAATTTTTTTATTGCTCAAAAATGCATTTGTTAATGAACAATTTTTTTGTGTCATTTATTATTAATATTAAAGATCCGTTTTTTTTTAAAAACTCAATTTTTTTTGCTTCGTAGAATTGTTCTGAAGAGGTGAAAAAATAGATTCCCGTTGAAAAAATCAAAAACTTTTAATTTTCCACTTATTTATAAACAATCAATTGCATTGAAAAATGAGAAATGTTGATAAAGCATTTGTTTTTTTTTTTTTTGTTTTTTTTAAATCTTAATTATTTCGTTTTTTTCTCATTGAGCGCCACCTGAAAATAATTTTATTAAATTTTTTAATGCTATTATTTAAAAAATTGTTATAATTTTTTTTGAGCTAAAAAGCTCAATTTAGTTAAATAATTATTAAGGTTTCTATGTCAACTTTCGGTTTCAAAAATTTTGTTAATTAACAATAGCATAACTAATGGAAAAATACATATAAAAAATTTTTTTGCACGGGTTATTGTTTATCAACTTATTCCGAAGGTACGTGAATTTTTTCATTCCTTAATATTGATATTTAATATATTTAAATAATTTTTTTTGTTTACCGTGTTTGAATGACGCGGCGCGCGAGAACGCCAAACACCCCATTTTAGCAATAACTTTAGGGCTCTGTTAAAATTATAAATATTGGAGATGCAGTTTCGGGAGTCGGGACTTATTTTTGTGAAATTTCCTGCTCTTTTCAGATCTTTTTTTTAATTTCAAAAATCTTTAATAGTTTTTGAAATTTAAAAAAAAAAAAAAAAAAAAAAAAAAAAAAAAAAACAAATACACTCATTTTTTTTTCACTCTTTTGTTTATAACAATTGCAATTTTTATGAGCGCATTTTCAACTTTTTGAAAAAGTTTCTAGAGGTTAATACGAATCGAATGACACCAAAATCATAATTTTTGGAGCCCTCTATGAGAATTTCACTAAAATGGCTCTTCTAGACTAGACTATGTATGATTTACTGTTACAAACTATTACTTAAGGCCCCTATACACGATGAGATCTGTATCGCTACATGTTACAGTACCAGTATCATCATACAGATCTCGTCCTGTATGTGACTGTCTTGGTATCACAGTATCAGTATCAGCAAGTATCAGCTGGTATCGTGCTTGTCTCAAGTATCGTGGTAACTATGGTTGCATTTTTATTTTGACAGTTAATAAAGTAAATAATTGTTATTTCTTTGAATAATCATGTCAAGATTTTATTAACACTTTCAATCCCATGGCTTCGGCATCCGAAAATAAACAAAACATCCACCGAGGCCGACCGCGATCAATATTTAGAATAAACAAAACATTTAAAAATATTTATAATATAAAAAGAATTTTATATTATTCTAATAAAAATAATTTATTACTACGTAGGTACCGGACACTTTTCATTTTTTGTATATATAAATATAGGGTAAGAGACCCGATGACCGATCACTATTTTTAGCTGTATCATTAAATTAGCTTAAAAAAATTAAAAAATAAACAAAACACCCATTTTTTTTTCTTAATAAGTATGAAACCAAGTTTTTTTAATCCAATGGATATGTTTTTAAGAAAATATAACCCAAAAATTTTGATTTATTAATGATTTTGTTTTATAATTTGTTGACGTCTATTAAAAAGCAGACAAAAAATATTAACCTCCTTTGAAAGATCAATACACTGGCCCCTATGAAGAATCGCGCATTAACGTACAGTAGTAAATCTTATACTATCGAATATTTGAACCATTCTCTTTCAGTCACTTTGACACTCTATCCACTACAAGGGGTCAGTCTGTGTCATAGAGTATCACAGAATGACACCTTGTGAAACATAGCAGCAATGACAGAAGGGTTTAAATATTCGATAAAATAAACCACTAAAATACTGTATTTTCTTTCGCCATCTAATTTTGCTTTAAAAAACATTGTGTACATTCTAACATGATTCTAACTTATCTATACGCCATTGTGAATTTTTAAACAGTTAAATTGACGATAGATGACGTATATATTTATATATCGTTTCAAATCTAAATGTCTGACGTTTTTATTTCAATTTCGAAATTTTAAGTCAATATTAATTATTTTTCAATTGATTTTACGTTCTGAAATAAATAAAATATTAAAGTGAAATTATAAAAACGGTTAGTTAAGTGTTTTAAACCCAAAAATTAATTAAAAATGTTTATAAAATAGATATGGAATATATAATTCTCAAAATACCCAACTCTAAAACTTGGATCCCAACAAGGATCAGTCATACAAATAATATTTAACACATATAAAATTTAATTTAGCTATCCTAATCTCTTAAGTGGACTAATAACAATTATTTGTATACTTTTATTATGCTAATAACTTTAAAAATTCGGTGAAAAATGTTACAATTTATAACCCATGTGTTTTGAATAATGATCATCCACCATATTAAAAATTCACGAATTCAACAAAAATTGTTATATATATATATATATATATATATATATATATATATATATATATATATATATATATATATATATATATATATATATATATATGTATTTCTTAAATTAAGTGAGGAGACATTAAAATGAGGTGAATTTAAATTGAAAAATAATCATTCTATTAACAATAATTTTTTTTATCAAAGGTTTCTTTCAGAAATAACTTCATTAAGATATAAATGTCAAAACTGATCGGACTTATAACCCCGATCGACAATGGGGTCTTTTACCCTAATATATTTTATCATCAAAATATCTAGCTTCATCTTTTATTTAAAATAATATTTTTATCCACATAATATGTATGTATGTGTGTATTGTATGCTTGTATGTTTATGTATGTTTTATCAAAATAATAATAACTATGTACTCATCTTTTGACCTGCATAACACATACATGTTGAATCAGTTAGTGTTCTGTGGAATCATTTTATGTACTTGTTTATACATAAAATTTCTTTAAAAATATTGGCTTCCGGGGAAGTTTACTGTGAAAATGCTCAAAATTTAAAAATGTTTGTATTGCAATTGCTAATAGCACAGGTCGTAGCTCGCACATTTTTTTATTAATAAAATTTTTCATCTGTACTGAGGTTTCACGATTCAGTTTCAGTGTGTGTGTGCTAAATAAACATGATACAAATTTCAGATATATGTATCGCTATTTGTATCGATACAAGGTATCGATACAGATCTCACCGTGTATAGGTCCTTTAGACACAAACACATTCAAACATATTTGTTTTAAAATACGGAAGGGTGCCATTATACACATCTTGTGTGCGACGAAATTGTTAAATGGGAGCGTGCGCTATGTATTTGGCCATGATTTACAGTAAAATTAAATGACCGTCTTACGAAAATTGTCTGCCCGTGAAGGCTTTAATAATAACAGGGTTTAACATCCGTTTTCATAGAACAGATACCATCCACATCACTTTTTTTCTGATTTTATTTATTCATTTATATAAAAAAAAAATTTTATTTTATTATGATATGAGTCAGGGCCAAAGAAAGTGTTGTGAAGGTTAGGATTTAGTAGATAATCGTCTCTAGCCATCTTCTTAGAAGCCATCAGAGGCTGTATCTAAGGCCGGCACGACCATATAGGTAAACTAAGAGACCGTCTAGAAAACAAGAAATGTCAGAATCTGCGAACGTAAAAATTATCAAATATATTGCTAATGAATTGTAAACAGAAGTTTAAGGTGGTATTCCTATGTGACACGTAGAGTTTTAAGCTTATTTCATGATTTTTTTTCTGTATCAAAATAAAATACAATCTCTTCAGTTTTCTTATATGTTTCAATTTGTATCTTAAATCGTACGAAAAAATTTTTTCTTACTCAATTTTATAATGCTTTGTTTATGTGTTTTTGGGGGTTAAAGTGGACTCCTCGAAAAAAAAAAAAACATGAGTGGATGGTGGGCTGTACATCTCCATGTGTAATGATCTAAAATGAAAAATCAATCAATTTCGTGTATTATGGATTTGGCCCTATCGTCCGAACTAGAATTAAACATTTATATTATTAAATAATAAAATGGCGGACTTTAAAAAAAATTTCAAAAATTGTGATTTTTTTCATTGAAAATCGAGAAAATAAATATGAAATTATTATTAAAAATAAATAATTCTAGTTCGAACGATAACCACTAGTGCGTAGAACATTTAATCGGGATAAGATTACACCATGTGTTAACTCAGGGTCTAGCCAGGGAATAGTGTCTCTCTGTGTACTAAATTTCATCGACTTCGGTTTAGTTAGTTGGATGTGACTTAGCAGTTAATTTTGTTTCCACCGGGAACCTTCAGTCGGGATAAAACTATCCTATGTATTATTAAAATTATTACTATTGCATTCACTATAAATTTTCATAGCCATTTCAGCACATTTTTATATTTATAATAATTATAATATTAACTTTTAGTTAAGTTACATATAACTATAAATCCATACAGAACTTAAACTTTTTTTTAATACAATTTAAAAATATTGAAAAATTTAAAAGGATAAAAGAATTTTTACCAAAATAAGTCATAAAATTAATTACGGTCTCTAAAAAGGTGAATTTTTTTATGACACTATTATAATGTGAAGCCACCAGAAACTTTCAAACCGGAAAAAGTGTTTAAAGTTTTAGTAACTAATTTTTCATAAAATATATCATAATTAGGGAAAAATATTTTCATAAAAAATATATATTTACTAGACTTCAGACAAAATGATCCTTAACAGAGCCGGGTGTATAATGTTTTGAATTAGGGGGCTATAAAATTTTTTTATTTGGTCATAAACGAAAAAAATATTTTTAATTTTGTTTAAAAGTCAATTTTGTTTATTCACACTAGTTCGCAGAAGACCCAGTCAGAAAACCCTGAAGGGTCGTATACTAGTTCGCTCCCGTGACCATATACTAGTTCGCTCCCGCGGTCATAAAACCCTGAAGGGTAGTATACTAGTTTGCTCCCATAACTATATACGCAAATTGAACAGCAAAATGAGAATTTTTTTATTTATGTTTTATAATTTAATATTAAATACATTATAAATTTGGTGTAAATTTACATGACATACATTTTACAAAGTCGAATCTACTTATTACATTTTGTTTCAATAACGAAATTTTCTTTTCTACAAATTCCTTACGCAAATTAACTGCCTTGCGATACACTTTTTTCTGTTGATGAACTTGTTTCTGTTGATTTTCTGTTATATACATATTAAAGACAATAAAAGGACGTGTTAAGAAATGGGGAAAACCCAGAACAAAGAAACAAATACACGTGTATCCGAAACAAGTAGCAAATTACGAATTTGATGTTGAACGAGTTTTAGGTAGATACCAAATAGTGGGCGGGGAGATTAAATAATGAATATTACCAAAGATTTTTAAATTTAACTTGAATAATTATAAATGTAAGGTTGAATAATATACATAATTGTAGGAATTAAATTTTGATATTCACCATATTCGTTACCGATTTTCACAAAGTAAAATTATCTACAATTAATTCCTATTTTTTTTTTAAATCCTACCATATGCTACTGATTTTGGTGCATCAAAAACAAATAAAATTTGAACTAACATAAATAAAACACAACACACTAAATGTCCATTATTAACTGTAATTTTGAACGCTTTTAAAAATTCGAATTTTAAACAAATAAAATTTTAATTGTTAAGTTATTTAACTAATTGTCATTTAGGTAATGAATTTTACCTGTCAGTAGATAACGAGTTGTGAACTAACCTACGACCCTTTTTCAAGATAAGATTAAAATTTGACCGCGGGAGCGAACTAGTATACATCCCGGGAGCGAACTAACCTACGACCCTTTTTCAAGATGAGATTAAAATTTAACCGCGGGAGCGAACTAGTATGCACCCCTATTTACATTTTATTTGATAAGTATATCTGTTTATCTCTATCAGGGCAGATGTACATATATATTTTCCACAAAACAGTAAATTTTTTGGATCCCGCTCAAAACTATTATGCACTTCAGCACTGTTAGGAATCAATGTACTTCATTTCCTGATACTTACCGACATCAGCTATACCTGATTCATAGAATAACCCTGTAACGCTCCCACTTTTTAAGGATCACTTTCTTAGAGCGTTAACACTATATTTATATGTATACTATTCGCTATACGCTCTTCTATGTGCTATAACTTCGTAAGTAGTTCGAATTTCGGTCTACAATTTTCACAGTACACTCTCAATGTATTTTTTAGTATTAAAATATGTTTAAAAAAAAAAATCAAAAATTTTGAAACGTCATATGAGAATACCGTCTTAAATGTACACTGGAGATATTTTTGAAAAAAAAAATACTTAACTCAGTTATTTAAGTACTTCTAATATTTTATAAATATTTGATGAGCCAAGTCAGCCAGACGGAATTACTGCAGATCGAGGAACCCACAAAAACTAGAAAGGTCAAAATTATGCTTTTGTACTTATAATAGATACGTCGACTTTCAATGTTTAGCCGTTAATTTCGAAAAGAAACTTTTTTTCTAATAATCGTAGGATGGCCTATCGTGAGTATAAAACTGAATTTTTACCTATGTATATACTGAAGGTCGGCCGGCATCTTAAATTGAAAGTCGAAAATTATTACTCAGTTACGTCCGTAATCGTGACTTCAAAAAAAATTTTGTAGATAAAACGATTATCTATAACTTTTGTTTGAAATTTTTTTGCGTAAAATTGGTCGGTTAATAATAGAAGGCATGACAAACTAGAGAGGAGTTTTTCTAAATGAAAGTTACCTCAGATAGTCTATAACACAGGGAAGACTGGTAGCCTTGGCAGTAATATTAATTGAACAGAAATTAACGCAAACCATTTATCTATATCAAATATCTATAATTTCCTAGCAAATTTTGTGTTATGGTTCCTCAGTCTATGCATATGTAGACCATTAGTAAAGTTCTGAGATACCTACAGAGTATTGAACTTAGCGATATAAAATTGCGATAATTGAAATAGAAGGTATATTACTACACAATACGTAGAAAAACAGTAATTACATCTACCTTCAGTATTTTTTTTTTTATTAATTTTTAAAATTATCAAGATGTCCAAGTCCAAATTCCCATTTAAACACTTGGTACCTACACCATGACAACGTGCCGGCGCATTGAGCTCAATTAACTCAACATTATTTGAACAAAACTGGTCAAGTCTTACTTAAACATCCATCATACAGCCCTGATCTCACCCTTATCACTTTCCACTGTTCCCTATGATTAAGGATGAGTTGAAAGGACAGCGTTTCCCCAACAATGATGAATTAATTGCAGCATGGGATTTGGTCTGCGAGAAAGTGTCTATAGAAACGTGGGAAGAGATATTTAACGATTGGTTTGGAGTATAGAGAAGTGCATCGCAAGTCATGGAAATTATTTTGAAAAACTCGGAATTTAAAGTGTGTACTGTGTAATCTCAAAACTTTTCTAGTGGCCTAATTGCAATACTGTCTTGGGACATTTCGATATTCTCGTTCTACAAGGTGTGCTTACAACTGGCTATAATACGAGTCTGATGAATTAAAGAGACAGGGAAAGCACTTGAAAACGCGTAGCCGATTATTATTATTATTTTTTTCGAAAAAAATTTAAAGATTGACTTAAGATTAGGAGCAGATTTTACATAGGTGTGTTTGGTATAGTCATAGTCTTAGGGTTAAGGTGAGATGGAATTCTTACAATACTGCATTTACTTGTTTAAGGCAGACTAATTTTTGACTGCATAAATAGAAAGTTGCGCGTATCACACTAGTGTAACCGCCTGGAAAAAGGTGATTTTTGGGAATTTTTTTAAAGAAAACTACTGTATGGAATGTTTTAATATTTTAAGGATATATTCGCTGATATATAATAAATTCAAGATAGGGTAAACGGTATAGTTATTGGACGTTGACAGTTATTGGACAAGACACTCTCTTTTGAAGATTATAAGGCTTATAGACTAGTAAAGCAAACTTCCTGATTTTTTAGTTAAACAGAACCTTCTACATAGGAACTCCAATATAACGTACTCCAATATAACGTAGCGAGTGGTGGGGTACCCCTCTCACAGATTTGAAGACGTGAGATTGTATTTGTGTCAAGGTATACATAATCGTTAATTCAGGGGCGTAGCAAATTTATGTGAGGGTCTGACAAGTTCCCATATTTTCTCACATACACACGTATAGCATTCACGCATAGCCATAGGTACTTATACACAAATAAATATAATCAGTGTAAATATATACACATTTACAACTATGTATGAACTATGTATATAAATTTATCAACACCAACAAAAAATTTACACCAATATACAGACATACAAGTACATATTATTTCACGTATATGCATACGTAGACAAATATGTGTGCATATACAAGTACACATCGATTTCACGATTTGATTGGTTATGGAAAAAAAACCAGATAATAAATTTTGATGAAAGTTCCAGAATATTCTATTCGGAAAATAGCAAAGATGTCGAAAAATCGACTTCATCATTTGATAGTCTACCAAAGAAGGGACTAAACAGCGGAACTCAGTAAAAGTTCTAGAAAGTTCTATTCGGGATCTAGCAAAGATATCGGGAAACTAACTTCACTATCGAACTGGTCTTCGAATAAAAGCATAAATAACAAAAATTAAGCAATGTTCTAGAATGTTCTATTCGAGAAATAGCAAAGATATCAGGAAACTAACTCCACTATCGAATTGGTCTTTGAATAAAAGCTTAAATAAGAAAAATTGAACAATTTTCTAGAATGTTCTATTCGAGAACTAGTAAAAATATCGGAAAACTGATTTCACTATCGGATTTGTCCTCGAATTAAAGCCTAAATAACAAAAATTGACCAATATTCTAGAATGTTCTATTCGAGAATTAGCAGAAATATCAAAAAACCGATTTTATTACTCATCTAATTATTAAATAAAAGATCAAATAGCGGAATTTAACAAGAGTTAAGATACTTTATTTAAGGAAAATGTAAATATTATACTTTTTTTGCAATTGTATACGTTGGCGTAAATTTATAACTGAAACTTTTGTATAGCACCACTATCTAACCTTTTTCGCCAAAGAGCAACCTACTGATGAAGTCGCTTTCTCAATATTTTTGTTAGTTTCCGAATAGAATATTCGAGAACATTTCTCAAATTCCGTTATTTAGCATTTTCTTTGATGACCTATCTGACGGTAAAGTTTATTTCTTGATATCTATTCTAGATTTTGAATAGAATGATCTAGAACTTTTGTCAAATTCCGCCATTCAACCATTTCTTTAATGGCAAATCCCATAGTAAAGTTAGTTTTCCGATATCTTTCCTAGTTTCCGAATAGAATATTCTAAAACTATTATTAAATTCCACTGTTTGGTCCAAGCCCTAAGCATGTTTGTAGAAAACTGTGGATAAGCAGTGTGCCAACGAGTGGTGGATACCGCTTAAGGCATTTAGTTAGTCGCTGTCGGTCACTCAATGCACAACGCATTATGTTGTATTGTTGGACCATTGTTAGCTTGGACCCCACCTTGCTCCGCCCGACAATACGTGTTTTGTAATTGTGTCTGTGACAACTAACATAGTTGAAAAGATCAAACCAACATCACTACACACAATGTGTACCTACACAGCATAGTGGTGGGAAATAGAGGGGATTTTTTGTCTACATTGGTATCACTAGTGCAGAGATAGCAACTTGGCTTCTGATTATTCTGTGGTTTGGTCTATTTTTCAATTGCTAACCAATAATGAAGTCGGTTTTTTAATATTTTGACTGGTTTCTAAAAAGAGTATTCTAAAATTGTTGTCAAATTTTGCAACTTATGCACTTTTCTAATATACTTACAACTACAATGTACAAGAGTTGTGTATATGTATGTATTTAGCTGAAGACGAGTGTTCTTGTAAACATGCATTTAAGGAACTGTATATGCGTGTGCATATCAATAATCAAATGCGTATGTGTTTGCATATTATGTTTCTGTACCCCCTTAAAAAATTTTACTGACGGCCCTGGTGATCCGATATAACGTACTTCCCCTTATTTTGTACCGGCCACTACGTTATATCGGAGTTCTTATGTAGTATCTACAGAACTTGTGGATTGTGGAAATACACCAGAAATTAATAAATGAAATTTTTGTCTAATAACTGTATTTTTCTACACGCACAACTTTAATATTTTTTTTTTCAAAGACTTATTAATATGTAATATGAAAGTTTTATATGGTACATTAAAATAGACAGGTCTTACTTTATTTATGAATTTTTTCGTTAAACATAAAGCTACAACACGTACTTTTTTTGTACTTTGTTTTGAAAATTTTTCTTAACTGTCTAATAACTATACCATTTACCCTAAAACTTTTGGACAAAAAAACTGAAAATACAGTAAGTTATTCGAAATCTCCCAAGGCTCTAAAAAAAGAACTTCCCCCACTGCTGCAATGATAGCGACCTTCACAGTGCCTGAAATCAAAAAAACCAAAAGCCTATTAAGCTAGAAGGTATTGCCCGTGCCGTGAACCTCAATCGAAAAGAAAAAGTTGAAATTTAACAAAATGGCGGAGTTTTTTAAAAAAAAGTTTCAAATTCTGCGCGAAAATTTGATGATTTTTGGCCTGCAAAAATTACATTTTTTATTCGATCGGAATACTGGATGTTCATGGCACGAAGAAACATAATATATAAAAAAAGTTGCAATAAGAATCAAATCGATCGGATGATTTGTCTTCAGGTTATAACTGCAGCAAATTTTAAAAATGTAATTTTTAAATAATTAATACTAGACAGGTTTACTTTGTGAAAATCCATATTAAAACATGGGATCGTTGCTTTGTCACTTTTCACAGCAAAAACATAGAAAAAAAACTCGTGTTTTTCTATGTTTTTGCTGTGAAAAGTGACAAAGCAACGATCCCATGTTTTAATGTAATTTTTCTTTACCTTACCGTTTAGTTTTAATCACTGAGAATTTTTACTAAATTAATTTATTTTGTACTCATTATAACGGTCATAGTAAAACTAGATGAGTCGTTTAAATGTGCTAAGATCTAGCTGCTCCACAACATGTGACTGGCAACCACGTGCAAAAACTCCCGAACTATTAACCTTCATACATTTCTCAATAACTCAAAGTTAACAATGAAAATCAGAATTCGCTCTTCAGATGGCTGTAACTCAAAAACTATTTGAGATACACACTTGAAATTTTAGTATGTTATTTTTAAAGGTATAGACTGTCAAAACATGCAAAAATAATTTTTCCAATTTTTTAAAAATGTCTCACTAGTGATCCCCCTTAATTATATGAAATTAGTTCGTTAAAAATATTATAGTACCTTTATAATAAGTAACAAGGAGCCAGATGTCTTCAATTTTATAAATGAATACACCTATGTATTTATTCCAACTTAAATGGAATATTTATATTTATATATTAATGGAATATTACTTACCTTTCTTACCATTGTATGTTACACCACATTTACACGCACGCAATAGTACCCAATGGTATGGTAAACGCACATCTGACTTGAAATAATTGGCAGATGGTTTGTATAGGTAAAATATCAGACAAACGTATTATTTATCGAAAAGGGGGAAAAGAACATTTAAACCTTATGCTAGAGAAATTTATGTATATTTTTAAATATACAGGCCGATTTTCTTAATTGGTTTACAAATTTTTATAGATTGTATTTAAAAATAAAGGTATCAAATATGGCACATTATGCAGTTAGAGTTAAAATTTACTTTTTGTGCACATTACAACGAAAGTATTTCCAAATCTTTTTATAAACATTAGTGATGACAATAATCGAATGAAAAATAATCAGTCATTCGATTCAAAACCTGATTAACTGCGACCCAACGTTGTATTGCGTCAACAATTTCATATAAAGTGTATTAGTTGTCAAAATAATGTACTTAGTGGGACGTTTGGTCATTTAGATTTTGACCATCGACGTGTTAAAATACCGATTATTAAAATGGAAAAACTGATAATACTGTAATTTGGTAATTGTTTATAGTAAAAATAGGTTTTTATTATATAAACCACCTAACAAAGGAATTGAAAGATGGATTGTGTTCATACAAATTAATAATGTTATGTTATTGATTTGAATTTGAAAATAAAAATAACCATAAAATTTCATTTATTTTACTTAATTTAAATAACTGAATGAAATATGTATTTGAGAAATAATATTTGACTAAAATTTTGTCAAGATTTCTTCGACTTTTCAATTTAAACTCTATTTAGTGGCACTGATGAACAATTTTGACAACATACGTTAACTTAAATTTAACATGCTAAAATTTTGTATAAAATCAGTTTTTTATAGTGCTTCGCTCCGTTTGTCCAACGACTTTGTAGCCATATTCATATTTCAGAAGTATGTCTAATTTTCATAAAATTTTATAATCGATCCTGCTTTTAATTTGAGTTCCGTTCAGTTAAGACAGTTAATTTCAACCTCAGCCCATACTTTTAAATAAAATATTCTGAAATTCTGATTTTATCCATAATTCTTAGGAAATAATGTCTTTATATTTGGTTTAAAGGTTCAAAATTCAATTTATTCATATATTCTGAAATTCTTTACATAATCAGTTCCTTACAATACTTCGCCCCGCTCACCCAACGATTCCAAAGTAGGTATATTCATATTTTAATAGCGTATCTAATTTTCATACTCTGAGATCTTCTCGTAGATATCCAGGTTAATAATTTTGAGAGCACTTTAATTTTCCCCCCTTTTTGAGTTTCCAGGGCTCTGGAAAAATTTCTAAATTCGCAATAATCTGTTTCAATCTTAATAGTATTTGAGCAAAATTTGGTTAAGATTCTTGCAGCCATTTATTTTAGGAGTTTTTAGGTCGCCAGGATCCTAGGAGAATCGCTCAATATTATTTGAGGAAAATTTGGTCAAGATCCGTCCAGCCGTTTATTTTCGGAATTTTTGGGGTCCTCAGAACCGTGGGGAGTAATTTTAACCTTACATTTATTTTTCACAAGATCTCATTACGATTTGAAAAAATTTGGTCAAAATCCGTCCAGCCGTTTATTTTAGGTCTTTTTTGGAACCCTACGACCCTAGGGATTAATTTTAATGTAACGTACATTTTTTCGAAAATCTCAGTAATATTTGAGCAAAATTTAGTAACGATCCGTCTAGCCGTTTATTTTGGATCTTTTTAGAATTTCAGAGTCCTGCGGGACAATTTCAATTTTTTATATGTAGGTTATATTAGAACTGACAATAACACCTATCCACCACTAAAAAATATGTATTTTGAAATCAGTTGACTAGTTCTCGAGATTATCTCAGTCGTATACGGAGATGGGCAAAATACCCAATAATTACCCAAATAGGAATATTCCCGGGAAAATTTCCGATGGGAATTTTCCCGTCGCCCATCTCTACGTACATATACAACGCTATATACGTGATCAATATACAGATTAGGTATATAGAATATATTAAATGTACCACTAGAGATGGGCGACGGGAAAATTCCCATTTGAGTAATTAATTATTGGGTATTTTGCCCATCTCTAGTCGTATACATTGACAAAATCATAAACTTCTTTATTATTAAGGGGGACCACTAGTGTGACCGCTTGGAAAAAACGTGATTTTTGGGAATTTTTTTAAAGAAAACTACTGTATGGAATTCTTTTACATTCAAGATAAAATTTTTGGACAAAAAAATTGAAAATTCAATGAGCTATTCGAGATCTTCCAAGGCTCCAAAAAAAAGTTCCCCCACTGCTGCAGTAATAGCGACCTTCACAGTGTCTGAAATCAAAAAACCAAAAAGCCTATTTAACTAGAAGGTATTGCTCGTGCCGTGAACCTCAATCGAAAAAAAGTTGAAATTTAACAAAATGGCGGAGTTTTTAAAAAAAAGTTGCAATTTTTCTCGAAAATTTGATGATTTTTGGCCTGCGAAAATTAAATTTTTTATTCGATCGGAAAACTGGAGGTTCATGGCACGAAGAAACATATTATATAAAAGAAGCTGCAATAAGAATCAAATCGATCGGATGAGTTATAGCCTTCGAGTTATAGCTGCAGCAAATTTGAAAAATGTAGTTTTTCTTTATCTTACCTTTTAGGTTTAATCACTGAGAATTTTTATTAAAATTATTTATGATGTACTCGCTATAACGGTCATAGTAAAACTAGATGAGTCGTTTAAAGCCTAGTTTTCATTAGTAGAGTTAGTAGGAAAGTATACTAGCATACTTTTTAGCCAAATTATGTTACTTTACCAATTCTGGTAGAGTAGCTGTCCACACAAAAATTTAAAGCATTACAGTAGAGTAGTCAGATTGTATAAAATTTAACTGACAATAATGAACCGTCACCGTTTGGCTCTGAGAAGGTGTTTGAAAAATATTGCTGGTATTTCGCTGCAAAAGTGACTAGCTATTGAAGAAGGGAATAAAGTAGTGAAAGTATGGATTAGAGATTTGATCAAGAGAAGGCATAGCCATGGGGAAGTGGTCTTCTTTTGAAGGAACTTGCTGAAAAGGATATACAGGGCCGGCAAAAGAAATAACGAACCCCCGAGAAAAGCAAAAAATTTTCAAAATTTTTTTCTACAAAAATACGGTTGAAGAGCAAAAAAAATGTTTTTTTTCATTTCGTCAGGCTCCCTAACAGACTATCCGGGACCCCTTTTTTGATCCGAGCCCCCGAGCAACTGCCTCCCTCTAACGAGCAACTACCTGACCTTCCTCACGCCAGCTCGGAAGATATACAAGAGTATAAATTGTGTTCATTCATCTTTGTCACAACAAAACAAAATAGCTGAATTTCCAATCTGGAAATTGGCTAAAAACAAGACAAACTTGTGGAGTATCCTCATACACAATGCACTTGACTATACCCAACCTGTTTTCATTAGAATTGTGATGGTAGAGTAGAATAGAAATCAATGGTGGGGGAATGCAAGTGGTAGAGTTACTATCCCACCGTGCAATCTTACTCTACTCTACCATAATTAAGTACTCTACTCTACCGATAATGTTTACACTGGTAGAGTTAGAAGGATAGTTAGTACTTGCCCAAATTACTCTACCGCTAACTCTATCAATGAAAACTAGACTTAAATGTGCCAGGGTGTAGCGACTGGGTGAAGTAAACTCCCGAACTATTAACCTTCATACATTTCTTTATACATCAAAGTTAACAATGAAAATCAGAATTCGCTCTTCAACTCAAGAACTACTTGAGATACGCACTTGAAATTTTAGTATGTTATTTTTAAAGGTATAGACTATCAAAACATGCAAAAAAAATTTTTCCAATTTTTTCAAAATGTCACACTAGTGGTCCCTCTTAATTACATGAAATTAGTTCGCTAAAAATATTATAGTACCTTTATAATAATAACAAGGAGCCAGATGTCTTCAATTTTATAAATGAATACACCTATGTAGTGGTTCTCCTTAATATTCGTATGATAATAATAATTAACATTTTTTTTTTTATTTTCTGGTTTCGAGAGATTCTTGGTCATAATATTCTAAACATTTCAACGAATATATACATATATAAATATATATATATATATATATATATATATATATATATATATATATATATATATATATATATATATATATATAGAGAGAGAGAGAGAGAGAGAGAGAGAGAGCCACTCGGAAAGTTCGTGCCGTTTTTAGTGTAATTGACCATCCCGATTTTCTTCAAATGGCCGAAAATTGTGGATTTTGAATGCTCAAAAGTTGCCACTAATTCTTGACAGTTTGCCTCGGGTTTCGCTTTAATTATTTCTTGACGCTTTGCTTCACCCTTAATACACACAGGTAGACCGGAGGGAGCTTCATCTTCCAAAGAAAAACTACCCTTTTGAAATCTAGCAAACCACTTTCTACAAGTTCTGTCAGAAAACGCATCGTCACCATAAACACTACAAATATTTCTCGTTGCGTTAGCTGCATTATAGTACCTATTTTAAACTCGTATAACATGACATGATGTTCCTTGATGTCCAAGATTGCTCATTATTACAGACAAAAAAAATTATTTAAACACTGTTTAAAGATTTATGATACATATTATGAGACAGACAAACAGCACTATCGGCCTAACACTAACATGTTGTTGCATGTTTCGTTTGCGGTTGCTACTTGAAGAAATATAAATTCATTCGAGCGGCTCCGAAAACGGCACAAACTTTCCGGATGACCTAATACCTAGGTATATAATTATATAAATCAATAAAAGAATGATAGAGTTATGTCCGAACATAACATTTGAGTCGCTCTGTGGCAGCTGGACTCGTTTTGCTTACTCCGCTCTAATCTTGAAATTCAAAATCGTTGCATTTATTATATTGTATTTACCCAAAATCAAAATCAAAAACTAATTTTAAAGAAAATCTTTGACATGATTCGATATTGTAATGATTTATAACAGGAAATAGCATTTGACAAAGAAAATTTAAAATGAATAGTGATAAAAATAAAAAATAATAAAAGCGAATAAGTGAATATAAAAATAAATAAAATCTTAATGAATGAATGTAAATTAGTCATGACTTCCATATTTGAGATCTTAAATTCATTCAGTAATAACTGACCCAAAAAACAAAAGTCATTGTATTTTTTATATCTCGGAATAATTAAGAAAAATAATAATAGGTGCAATTGCGATGTAATTAATAAGTTGCGTAATTAAACTTTCTTTGTTGTCAAAAAAATTTATTTAATAAAGTTTGCATTATAAATTGATTTAAAAAAAAAAAAAAAAAAAAAAAAAAAAAAAAAAAAACGAAATAGCCATTAATTTATGTAATTGGTTAAAAAAAAATTTCAAAATGTAGGGTAAAAGCCCCGTTTGTGGAACGCGATCCAATAGAAAAACAGTTTTGACATTTATATCTTAATGAAGTTATTTCTGAAAGAAACGTCTGATAACAAAAATTATTATTAATAGAATGATTGTTTTTCAATTTAAATTCATCTCACATTTAATGTTTCTTTACTTAATTAAAGAAATACATATATAAATTAAACAGTTTTTGCTAAATGTGTCTCTTTTGCGTTTGATCAATGCTTATTTATAGAAACACATGCCTTATTAATTTCAACATTTTTACAGTTAATTTTCGAAGTTAGCGCAATAAAACTATACAAATAATTTTTATTAGTCCAGTTAAGAGATTATGAGAGCTAAATTATCTTTTTATTCGGTTTAAATGTAATTTATATATATGTGTATTTCTTTGAGTACACATATAACCTGTGTATTTAACTAAAATCATGTACGTAAAATAACTAAAAATTTATATTATAAATAGCTTTAATTTCTTTTTGAGTCTAAAATATTTACTTACTGCTTTAAAATCGTAAAATTTTTAATATTTTTTTTTTATTTCGGAGCGTATCGTCAATTGATAAATAAAAAAATATTGATTTAAAGTTGCAAAATTTTATTAATAATGAAAAATTGTCGCCATTTTGATAAGTTAGTTTAGAAGGTTTAGAATTGATTAGAACTTTACCAAAATACATAGATGGCGAAACAAAATATAGTATTTTTCTGTGGTATTTTGGTATATTCTGTGATTTTGGTCGTTTATTTTATCGAATATTTAAACCATTCTATATTTTTTAATTTGACATTCTATTTACTACTAGATGTCACTCTATGTCATAGAGTGAAAAGATGGCAAAAGATGTATCTGATGTATCTCATGTTCGTACATACGTGTTCTTTTTTAGGTGTCAATGTGCTGATTTTTTAAAGGGTGTTAATATTTTCTGTCCGTTTTTTTATAGATGTCAACAAATTATAAAACAAAACATTAATAAATCAAAATTTTTGGGTTATATTTTCTTAAAAACATATTCATTGGATTAAAAAAACTTGGTTTCATGCTTATTAAGAAAAAAAAATGGGTGTTTAATTCATTTATTAATTTTTGTAAGCAAGTTTGATGAAATACCTAAAAATAGTGTTCCACAATCGGGGCTTTTACCCTATATGAAAATTAAAACATGTAAAGCACAAATTGCACTTGCTGATAATACGACATTTAATTGCAGTAACTAAAGTATACATTTTTAATTTAAACCCGATTTATGATGACAGCACCATTTATAAATAAAATATTATCTTATTTGTTATACCGATACGAATGAAATAAAAATTCCAAAGAATTCCATAATCTCTGCAGTATAAGGTCATTTTTATGGTGACCGATTTTATAATTCCATTTAATAATAAAATAAACTAATATATGTATATTTTATTAATATAATTAATCAGAAAATTTTATTTTTGACAGTAAAAATGTCGTTATTTTTACGACAACTTGATATCAATTGAAAATGGCCCATTCGTCAAAATCGGAACAAGGTGGAGGTGATGCCGATAATTTACCACGAAATCATGGGAATTATGAAGAACTTGCAGTTATTGGTACAGGTAAATACCTATTTATAATTTTTTATTGGTTTCCCGTAAAAATATGTAATTTTTAAGATTGAATAAGAATTAGTTTGTAATTTCCACTTTAATTGCATGACACTTCATTGATCTTAACCAAAGAGAATAACACTATATATACTTAAATTATAGGATTTTTTCTTAGCAAGTGGTTATTTTAGCGCTGGGTTCAGAGGGCAGTGCAGTAGCACTGCACAACATATTTAAAAAATATTATAATTGTAGAAGGTGCTACTAGCTGATATCTGTCGAATTTACTGTTCATAGAACTTATTCTACTATTTTAGAAATTTATAATTTGTAACATTTCTATAGTAACAATTACAAAAAATTCTATCAGGAAATTTTCATTTTTTTCGAATTATTTATGAGTAATTCGTCTATTTTTTTGAGTTCAATAGTAAATTTAATAATTTTACTTAATTATTATTGGAGGTATGTATAATTAACATTTATTTGTTTATTTTTATTTAAAAATAATTACTTATTTTATTATCACAGTAAATTAATTAGAAAATTAGAATACATTTTATCTGTTGCAGAAAAAAGGGAAAAGCACACTTGTCAGAAATTAGAATCAGTGATTGATTAAAAATAAATTTACTTTTGTTTTTAAACAAATATATGAGTTTATAATTATTGTATGAGTTTTAAACTTGAAAAATTGATCAAAATAAAATGCAATTAGAAGAATTTTTCGTGGATTGACTTACTAGTAGTAATCTACATTATTGGATAAGGCTAAAGATAATTTAAAATTATTATACTGACATCTCTGTTCTTCTCAAATGCACTACGCATGATGATAATGACAACGATTACATCTATACCCGGTGCCCTCGTTCTCAGTCCCATAGAGAGGTAATAGAGGGTCAAAAAAATGTATTGAAGTTGGCTATCTTCCAGAAATAAAATTCTGGTGTAATTTATATATGATCTTAACGTATTATGACTTAACGTGTCAATAATTTATGAAAAATTTCCCCCAATTTATGAAAAAGTTTCACCAACAAGGAGGCGCAAGTGAAATTTTTGCATCGCCAGTTGCAAACATTATACTCATATGAACAGATTTTTAAGAAATTTTTTATATACCTACTCCGAGAAACATTTTAAATAATAAATGTAATAATTATTGAATTTCTTTAATAATATCTTTACTTATTTTTTTATTTTTAGGAGCCTATGGGACAGTTTATAAAGCTAGGGACCTAACAAACGATGGAGTAATTGTAGCTTTAAAAAAAGTACGTGTTCCTTTATCAGATGATGGAGTTCCTATGTCAACTATACGTGAAATTGCGTTACTAAAACATTTAGATAAATATGAACATCCAAATATAGTACGTTTATTAGATATTTGTCATGGGCAAAGATTGGAAAGAGAAAGACAATTAGTAATATATCTTGTATTTGAACATGTGGAGCAAGATTTAGCATCATATTTAGAAAGAGTACCACCTCCTGGCCTACCTGTCGAAAAAATAAAAGTAATACAATTTTAATTTTGTCATTTTGAAAAGAAATAATAAATTAATTTTTTTTGTTTTAGAATCTTCTTAAACAAATATTAAGGGGTGTAGATTTCTTGCATTCACATCGTATTGTTCATAGAGATCTGAAGCCACAGAATCTCCTAGTTTCTAAAGACGGGGTAGTAAAATTAGCTGATTTTGGATTAGCAAAAACTTACGATTTTGAAATGAGATTAACTTCTGTTGTAAGTATCCACTCTTAGTCAACTTGATATTCTTTCATATATTATAGGTACCGAGCTTGACGACATTATTGCCATCTGGTGTCAAATTGAAAAAAATATTTTGTGCCAGACATAGATAACTATTCTTTTATTAATTTTGGATATCGTGTCTACGATATTATTTAAATGTCAAAACTTTTTAATTGGATATTTTGATAATTAAATTTTCAATTAATATTATTAGTAGGATTAATATCAGCATGAATTTCATAATAAGATATTATTGTTGTATTAAAGGTTGTTCCAATTTTCTTGGTAATTGTAAGTATAAACATTCTGATGTGATTGATATTACAAAACAGCGGACAAACAACTGTACCATAATGGAATCAGAGAATAATGTATAATGTGCTTAACATAGCAGATAATATCTCAGTAATAACAAGTCGTAATATTAACTGTCAAACAAAAGCATAAGAAAAGGTATTAATATATTCAAAGTACAAAAATGGTTGCACAATCAAATTTTAAGTTGGTTGTTCAATGTTGGAGGGTTCACAAGTTTTATATCAGATTGTCATCGAAGTCATGCTAGTGACTGTTTTATAATAAATAAAACTGAAGAAATTTATAAAATTGTTTCAGTAAGGATACTATGTGAAAGAATCATACAGGGAAACAATTTTTCCACAGTTACCTACCAATTGTTTACAGAAATTAAAATTTCCTTTCATTTAACGATAACTGAATTTGTTAGAAGTTTTTTTTTCCTTTTATTATAGTTGTTTTCAAAAGAGTCATCCTACCAATTAAAGAAAATAAAAAGGTATTCGGAGGTAAGGAGTTAAGATTTACACTTCTCCTTCAAATAATTTATTTGAAAATATTTAAAATTTTAATTACTTTGTCAATTTCACGAAAAATACTATTCTTTTTACTTAACGCGTTTCCGAAACAAAAATTTATTGGTTTTCCCAATTTACTTTCAATAATATTACACCCCTCCCACATATCTTCTTAGCTATAAATTCTCTTCATTATATTTTCATTAATTTACTCTGATGATGGCCGAAAGGGCTGAAAACTCGTTAAGTAAAAAGAATAGTATTTTTCGTGAAATTGACAAAGTAATTAAAACTTAGAATATTTTCAATATTTAAAATGAAATTTCACAAAGTAAATCTCTCAACAGTGAATTATTTAAATAATTTATTCTTTACATATTAGAAGAATAATAATAAATGTATATATGATAAACTTTTAAGTTTATTGGCTTTATTTGTTTTAATTATTAAAAAAATTCTAAATAATTATCAATTAACACTTCAATAGTAGCTTGGGTTCGTTTCAATTTTTTCATTTTATTTTACTGTTTAACATATGATTTCATTTTATTTTTGGATTTTCCACCACGCTTCAGTTAATACGATATTACCAGATGTTACCAGACTTTTAGTTAATAATTCATTTACTCCAAGAATTCACATTTTCCTAAAAACGCCGGATAGTACAGTATTTTCTAATAATTTTTAGGCTTCGTATACATGTTTAAACAGATTTACCTATTTACTATGTAAAATTTTTATTTTTAGCATCATTTTTTGTTGAAATATAACAAAAATTCCATATTTTTCATTAGAGTACCGTAAAACACCCTACCTTTACCATAATTTTCAATTCAAATTTGAATAAAATAAAGACGGAACTAATTTAGTTATATTTAACTGTTTCAATAGAATAAACTGATAAAAAACTTTGACCTAACTCATAAATAAATTTTCCAGAAACTTAAATTACTAGTCAAAAATAAAAAAAAACAGTAACAAGCTCAAATGTCGAGGAGTTCCTAACTTTACCATATTATTACTAATTCATATTTTTTTTAGTGATATATAAAAGATATTATAAAATTTCTAAATATACCATTGTTGTTCATACTTTTTTTGTGAATTCCAAATAATATCTAACAATAATACGCAATCATTTCGAAATTGTCAACGCTAAATCTAGTTGTGATAGAATTATGTTATGAAAACGTCAAATACAGCTGTTTTCATCAGGGATGTACAAAATCAATAAAAATTAATAAAACAAAATGCCAGAAACAAAAAAATAAATAAATTTTGTTTAAAGAAAAATAAAACACAATCTTACACATTTTATATTATAAACTGACTAAGTAACAAAATCAGAAATAAAAACAAAAACAATTGTCTATTAAATGAATCAATGTTCAATTTCAATCAAATTGTCTGACTTACAAAATCAGAATCTTTTTAACCAAAACAAGATACTCAATTTTATTCTCTATTGTTCTTCTTTGGATTCCAAATTGTTTTTCAGTGTATAATGTTGTAATTTGTTTACTTTTTACCATATCAATTGCTAGATTTCACATTCTGCAGAATAATTTTTGTATGTCCTTGCACCAGTTTTCTTCTTATGATGTTTACTAGACATTTTGTATAAGGCCAGCCGCGCACTAGCAACTTTTGCAATGGGCAACTGAATAGAATAGTTTAATCACTTAAAAGTTGTTTTTTCTTTTTTACAAGCGCGCACTAGTTGATTAAACAGTTGCTCTATATAACCAGTACCTATACAATTTTAGTAGAGAAATGGATTTCATAGTAATTACATGTGTTTGCGCTCTGGAATTCGAAATAGAAACAAAAACGCAAACGATTGTGGATTCATCCATTAGTGAACCCGAGGCTTCTTAACGGTCAATTTTATAAATTATTTCAAAATTTAAGGGAAGATAAAAATAAATTTTTTTAATTAATTTCTTATGATTGTCAAAATTTTTGATAATTTGTAATATTAAGTTCATCCCAATTCTCAACAAATTTTTCACATACCTAATTCAACCCATAATTTTTTTAAAATTTTTATCGGAGAATTGTTAATTTTGTATTATAATATTGCCGGTCGTTTCTCGATCTCACTACAAAAATCTTCAACATTCAACGCCATAATTCAATTTCACAAAAACAAATAACATTTTGTCATAAGAAATAGTTATAAGCAACTAAATAGTCACCAGTGCGCTCCAACTAACTTGAACATACATGTTCCATTATCATCGGCAACAGTTCCCTCACTCATAAAATAGAACATGATGTAACTTACGTAACGGAACTTTCACCATTACTAACCAGAGGGCTTTGATTCAAAGCAATTAACATGCATTAAATATTAAAACTATAATTTCTAACTTAGTGACTTAGGTTTTATTCCATAATTTTTGAATATGACTTTACTTCAAAAGTTAAGTCTTTATACCATAAAAACCAGAGAAAACAAAAAAATAAAAAAATTTAACGTGCATTTGTTCTTTAAATCAGAGCCTTTTGGTTTGTAACGGTGCAAGCTCTGAGATGTAACGTTAGAGTAATAAAATTTTCTGGCAAACGGCAGTAATATTATGGGATTTAACGTTTAAAATATTATATCAATATCGAATGTATTTATTTGAGCTATTTAAGGTGCAAATCGTTAGGGTTTGAGCGTCTTAAATATTTTCTATGAAACTTTTTTTATGCGGTCCCGATCCACCGCATAAAAAAAGCTTTTTTCACAACCTGGAGCGAACTATTCTTTTTATAGCTATTTATAATATTGATGAATTTTTTTTTTGTTTGATTTTTTTTATATGGTCCCTATCCATCGCATAAAAAGGTTCAGCTGTATTGGATAATCTACTCCGTAACAGTATATTATTTTAAATTCGTTCAATGAAATTTTAGGTTGTGACGCTGTGGTATAGAGCACCAGAAATTCTTTTATCACAACCGTATGCATCGTCTGTTGATATTTGGTCCGTGGGTTGTATTATGGCTGAAATGTATAAAAGACATCCGCTGTTTTGTGGAAGTAGTGAAGCTGATCAATTAGATAAAATTTTTCAGGTTTTAATATACTAAGATATTGTATATTGTTTAATATAAGTTTAATATTTTTAAATTACTTTTAACAGATTATTGGAACACCGCCAGAATCTGAGTGGCCTGCAAATGTTTCTATAAACTGGGCATTGTTTCAAAGACGATCTGGAACTCCATTTCATGCAATATTACCAGAACTTTGTTCACGAGGAAACGATTTATTAACGGTATTAATTTTTTTTAAAATTTTTAATTTTATAAATATTAACATTTTGAGAACAAAATGGAAGAAATGATGAACCTATACTTATTTGTAATAGGAAACATTTAAATCAATGATTTTCAAAATTACTCAGGGGTCGAATAAAAGCTAATTGGCGATGATTAGATTCCCTAGCGATGAATCGCGGAACTAACATATGACAGATAATTTTCAAACAGTTGAACGTTCCAATAGCAATTTTATAAAGTTTTTACACAAATTGTACGTATAATACTCTGATTTAAAGTATTAGGATGAATACCAATAAACACAGAAAAAAAATACTTACTGCTGTGTTCCTCAGTGGAGAAACTATACCTGTTTCAAATATAATTGATCATGAGTCAAAGTTAAAAAATTAAATAATTCTTATATTCAAAACAATTCAATCTCCTATTCTTTTCTAAAAACAAACTGCAATTTTAAAATTTACGTAAGTACAATAACGAAAGAGATAAAGCCAAGAAAACGGAAATTATTTAAATTCATAAGTGATCAAGCATGGTTAAATTTAAGTGAAATGGACCATACAAATACCCCTGTCGCAGCATCTTGCATAACATAGCGAATTTCCGTTTACAAAAATTAGTTTTTCTTGGAAACTAGTTGACATAGAATAATAGTTTAAAGACCTTTTTTGTATGATTTTTTCTTCCCGTTTCAGTGGTGTAAAAAAATGTCGTAAAAATTTTTGAACAAGGGAAAATTTTGGCAAAAAACTAATTTTTTTCATGAAAATTGCCAAAAAAGCTTTGTTCCGGGTATCGGATATGTTTGGTTAACGAACTCATCATGACAGTTGCTGTAATAGCTTAAATTATGGAAATTCGCTAAAAGGAGGGACTAAAAGTTCATACTTTACCTACCAATGCCAAATTTAGAAAATATTGGGAAACTATTAGTAAACTTTATAACAAAACAAAGTACGCACATATTAACTTCTTATTTGAATAAATGCGTAATGAAACAAAATAATGCTGTAAAAAATAAACCTATTTAGAAATAGAACCAATACAACGCTGTATTTGCTATAATCAGACTTAAGTTGGCTTTCTAGTTTTGACTTCTCTACATTACATTCCGCTTTACGTCGACCACTTAATACTTCCGAAGTTTGTCCAGCTAAACTCAGACATTTTACGCTACTAAAATTTCGTTCTTTGATTCCAGCACACATCAAAATTCGACTTTTAAAATACTGTTTACCCTCGTGAAGAGTCGTAATATTTTTTACTTTTTCATAAATGTCCACCAAAAAAATCATCACAAAACTTTTTTATAAAGTAATAAAATAGTATTAATTATCTGTCATACACTAGTTTTGCAAACGCCTACCAGGGAAATTTTATCATCGCTAATAGAATTTTAAAATGGTATATTACGTAATTGTGGTTATAAGTTGCATGTTACCAAGGGGACAAACTAGGTGGTCTATGTCTCTGTTCCACTTGTAATGAGTTTGTGACGTAAAATCTCCCCCACCATGTCGTGTAGGTACACACCGCTTGCAATTGTGTTAGTTTCTTGTTTGCCTTTGTGTGCGTATTCACACATACCACCACAACACACGTATTATGGGACAGACCAAGCTGTCCAATTTAAGTAACAATGGTAACATTGTTAACACAATGCAGTGTGTGTTCGGCGACGGACACTGACTGACTACCTGCCTTAAGCTGTGACTGGCATACAAATGACTCCAAGCGAATTACACTTTTTTTATATTAGTTGGCTTCTAGTGTTCTATGCATGTTACATACGAGTGAAAAAGTTACACAAGAACCGGCTAATACGTGATTGCGCGAACCTGTAATATGCCTTACAACCTAGTTATGTACTATATTTTAACTATTTATAAAAAATATATGTTATGTAATTATGTCGATCTTGAAATGTATTAAAGGCAAATGTCAACCTTTAGTTGTTAGATAAAAATTTGTACAGATTTTATAATCCGATCAATTTAGCCTTAAAAATAGTAGTAAAGATACAAAAATTAGGAGAGAGCTGAAAATCGGTACGAATGTTCGGAACACCATTATAAATAAGTGTTGAAAAGTTCTTATCGATCCTGTACGTGGAAAAAATTTTATTCAAGGTCAAAGGTTTCAAAAATGGGTTTTTCGCGTTTTTCAGCAAAACGGTAAGTTTTATCATAAAATTAGGTCAGACAAAAATTGTAGATCATATAATTATCTATAAAAAATGTCTCAATACTTTCTTTTCCTAAGAGCCACCGTTTCTAAGATATAACTATTATACAAAATCTCCCACCTGTGCCGGAAAACTCCTCAACACAATTTTTTGTAATTGTAAAAAGGGATGTAGTGCAAAATGCGGCTGCAAAAAGTTGGATTGTTTTGTTCTCTTACATGTACCAGTTGTCAAGGCCAGTCGTGGTCTAATGTTGAATCACCAACAGAAGAGGATTCGTATGATACCAACGAGTAGACATGTGATGCATCGCTATTGGGGCAATTTACTTGCACCCAACAAGAAGAACGAGAACAAGAAGAAGAGGAAGCTGAAATATTGATTATGAATCTGACGAATAATTTCCCTCACTTTTTTTAAATCTATATCGCTTTCACCATTCCCAATACTAATATTTTTTATTATTCAATAGTTTTCAATTAAACGGGATCACCATAGACCGTCGAATAGGCCTACCGGGAAAACCCTTTAAAAAAACTCGCTAAGTAATCTCACAGGTGGCGTGGAAACGTGTTCATATTATGAAGATTACAGCTTTTGTAATAGTTATATCTCAGAAACGGTGGCTTTTAGAATAAAAAGTATTCAGACATTTTTTATAGATAATTATATGATCTACAATTTTTGTCTGACCTAATTTTATGATAAAACTTACCGTTTTGCTGAAAAACGCGAAAAACCCATTTTTGACACCTTTGACCGTGAATAAAATTTTTTCCACGTACCGGATCGATGAGGACTTTTCAACACTTATTTATGATGGTGTTCCGAACATTCGTACCAATTTTCAGCTCTCCCCTAATTTTTATACCCTTGCATGTTTAAATTGACCGGTGTATTAATACAATATACAGTATAAAGATTAATAAAAGTATAGCAAGCTGTGGTTCTTTACAAACGCTCGTGTGTAAAGTACAAAATTTTGCAAAGCTATATTTAAAACATAACTCACCTAGGTAGGATTGTGTACAGTAAAAAAGCAGTTTCATAGTAGATAAAATATTCTGTATTTTGGACAATTTTACGCTTCTTATTATTTACTTTTTGAAATAAACGAAAATAAATGTAAATATAAGACAAACATGGCATTTGAGTCATACCTGTGTAATTTTCCCCCATGTGTAATAATTAATCAGCATTTAATAAGTACAGTTACTAATTACTGCCACTCCAAACATGCTTAGTATCAATTGGTAAATAGCTGCACTATAATATATTCGCACAAATAAAAGTATAAGTCAGATTCCAAGAACTTTATCCCCCTACTGGATAAATTTAGCACTGCATTATAAAGTATTTGAAATAACTGGAAATACAGTTTTTTTCTTAATTTAAAATGATATAATTTTAGCAATATTACAGTATTATCGACACGTCAACAGTCATGAGAAGTCATAACGAAATGTCAACTAATACACTATTTTGACAATTAATACACAAATTATTGTTCTAAGGTACATAAACAAAGGTAGCTTGCTCTTTGTCTGGGCACAATAGATACCACAGGTATTTAGTGTACTGCACAATACGTATGTAATAATGTATTGTAGAACACAACGCACCACTGCGGTACCTATTTTGCCTAGACTGAAAAAGAGTTACGTTTGTTTATGTTCACACTTGGTGCACATATGCAAACAAATAATTGGTATACACTTCATATGGAACTATTGACGCGGAGCAATGTTGAGTCGCATTTAGTCAGGTTTCATTTGATGCTGTACGACGTTCGTGACCGTCAGCGTGTTAAAACAATTCACAATCGAATAAAAGAATTACATAGTCTTTAAGATTTTAATTTCAAATTTAATGTATATATATTATAACACAGCAACTATTATAATTTTTGAACAATATAAATGTGTAATTTGGTATCTTATCAAACATTTCATTTAACTAATTATATAAAAGAACGATTCTAAATTTAATTTTTATCTACAATTCATTGTAATTCCAAAATTCTAATATACTCTTTTTGTTGTAGCAAATGTTGAAATTCAACCCATCGGACAGATTGACTGCAAATGCTGCAATACATCATCCATATTTTAACGAAGAAGAATCTACATCCGATTCATAAGTGCGTACTAAAATATTGCATTTCCAGAATTATTTTAGTTTGATTCAACGCGGGTGCTCAAATTTTCGATTTTGACGTTAACTGGTTAGTTTTTTTTTGAGAAATAAAAAAAGATATAGAACGTAATGATTCCGATTATACTTTACGATTCATTGAATCTTAAATTTAATAAATAGTACACAAATTTGTCAATGACGTATCAGAAAAGAGAGAAGCAAATATCAGTATGTGGTAGATATAATAGGCTGATCACGAATTGCATCCCACGGTTGAAAAAGGTCGACCCGACCCTAAAGTTGTAAAAAAAGGTAAAAAGGGAAACACACGAATTGCATCCCGCGGTCAGTATTTTATTGCTTTATTGCTTTTGAAGGTGTAGTTGAATACAAATACATACATACATACAACTTATTCCTTATTTTATATAAAATAATTTTCAAAAATAATTTTTTCCTAAAATCATTCATATTTTTGTTTTATTCAAATTCTATCTCACCTATTTATTGTATTTTAATAAAAAAAAAAATCGCCAAGTACGTATCCAATCTGCATTATGTTAGGGTTCGTAATCAGTAATTTCTTAAATTTTTTTTATTATTTTTAATTTTAAATATTTTTGAGAAAATTTTACTGGGAAAACAGTTAATTTCATTTTTCTTTGAATCTGAAACTCTAATTTGATATTTTGGTCTAGTTTCATGTAGTTTAAGATTATCAAGACAGGGCTATTTATGTAGACAATTTCCATAAATGGTTGAAAAAAAAAAAACATTTTCTGTTTAATATTAAAAAAAAAATTAAAAACCATTGTCTGAAAATATCTAAAATTTGGTAAATTTTCAAAATTGTATTTTATAAAAAACCAATTGAATGTGCTAAATTTTCCTGAACCCTGAAAGTTAACTGCTGCTAGTTTTCCCGGTAAAATTTTCTCCAAGTTATTTAATATTAAAAATAATAAAAAAAAAAGTTTAAGAAACTACTGACTACGGAATCCTAACTTAATGCAGATCGAATACTTGGCGATTTTTTTTGGAACAATTTATTTTTGATTATTATTTTATATAAAATAATGAATAAATCGTATGTATGTATGTATTTGTAATCAACTACACCTTTAAAAGTAATAAAATATTGACCGCGGGATGCAATTCGTGTGTTTAATTTTTGACCGCGGGATGCAATTCGTGTTTTTTTTTTATGGCACCTTGGGGAGATGAAATATTTTACTGACTGCCGGATGCAATTCGTGTTTAGCGATATAATAGTCTTTCATAATCTTTGTTAAGTGTGTTAAATCGTATTAAACCTGTACTGTCAAGAAAAACTTTAAAAAATCCAGTAAAAAAATTCGATATTAATAAATAACATGGTCAAAGTTATATTTTTTCTTTTAAACTGAAATTCAGAATTCAATGTAATTTACGACAAACGTCAGTTATATATTTTTTAATTATGCGTTATTAAAACAAATACGAAATTGTTTTTGTTGTTTTTAATGATTATATACGAGTAGACGTAGTCAAGGAGGGCTAATAATTTTCTGTTCATCAAAGGTCATTAGTTAAGACCATGTCCCTGCCAATCTCCATAAACCTTTTATGAGAAAATATACAGCTTACTATTGCCACTGTACAATATCCACGAGTTAGCGTTGATCGTACTTGTAGGCTAGAGTCTCTATACTGTCTAAAATAAAGTCGGGACACGAGTTTTGACAGTTCCCCATTTTTTTATCAAAGGTTCATCTAAAATAAACTGGAAATACGTTAAATATTTAAAAAAGTAATTTACTTCAACCTAGAAAGAATGATTAAATTAAAAATTTTTAATTGTTCATTAACACATAACTTACAATAATTATGTACTCAAACATACGATAATTAATTTTGATATTTATTTGCTGAAAAACACTATTTATTTTTGGGATTCTAGGCTACAGTACTATTAGAGCCATGTAGCGAACTGTGACAACAAAAATTCGTCTTTAAACAGAAGTGGCAGGGATCTGGTTAAGACTGTTAAGACTGAGGTTTACCAATTTTTAATAGGTATAATAGTAAAGTAATTCAATAAATGAGATAGTTACATTTTTTTTTTTACAACTTATAACCTATTAACTTTCTCAGACCATGAAATGTTACCTAAGTCAAAAGTGGCGTCACTCTGGTGCAGAATACACTGTTCATATGTAGATGCTCGACATTGACATTTACTTTTAGCCCTTCCTAATGTAATAAGAATATTGGCCCAATTCGTATCTGCGTAAGCGCAAGCGGCTTGCGCTGAAGTGCGAGCAGTATGTACTTGAAAACAAGCACATTTAGCTTGCTACCTTGATATGTGATATATATGTATATCCCTATTTCACTTTCCATGTTCTCCTGAGAAGTACGTAGCCAACGCTAATAGTTGACCATAAACTATGTATGTTTGAATCAAGGGGCCAAACTACTATATGATAGTTAGTATAACGGTTGTCGCCAGAATTTTATGTCATCATACCTCACAGCGAGACATCCTCACTTTCTATGGTTATATACATATTTAAAGTTTGTGTTTGTATGTGTAGCATAGTGGATGTTAGTATCTGTGATTGTCGTGGCGTGGTGCGTGCGAGTACAGATCTGCCGTGACTAAAAGGACCCGATACCTTATCTCTATACTTGGATCTATCCTTTTTTTTTGCAGTTTGTCTTTTTTTATATTTATATAGTTGCCACAGTTAGATTCCAGTGACCACCAAACAGTTGTGAATAGAAATTTAAAAAAAAAATAGATTACTCTTATTTGTTAATTTACTGTTCCTTATATTCTTACTTTAATAAAATACAGTATAGTAAAATATTAAGTATTATTTTATAAACTCAATTTCATAAAGTAACGTTAATATCCATTAAATATTAAAAAAAGTTTGGTTTGAAAACGAATTAAAATAAATATTAGCACATCAAAATCATATTTACAAAATAAACAAAAACCACAAAAATATCTTCAAGTTAAAAAAGTCAAAAAAATTTCTGTTTCTTCTTCATAATCTTCATACGTTGGAAACACACTTGCCAACACAGTTATCATCATGCTATCAATAAACTATGTAATAAAATTTTTCAAAAAAGCTCAGAAATAAATTGCATAAAGTGGTTGGGTAATAAAACAATTTATTATCCTGTTTTTGAAGATATTTAACAAAAGCTGAAAAAACTTATGATAAATATGTTAAATATAATTTTTGTTCAAATATTCTAAAAACGAAAATGAGAAAGACAAGGACATTTCATTAAAATAATATTATTTGATAAAAAATTAATAAATAAGAATTTGATTTAACTTCAAAATCAGTATGCCAGCTTATTATTGATAATACATATGTTATTGATAATATGTACAGCTGGCCCACCGATTGGTAATCACAGATACAATGTTTGGTGTACGCTGTTGGGGGTTATTCATACTTGTATTCACTATTCAAACTATAGTAGCAACCATACACGCTCTGTATAGCTGTATAAGATTACAAAGCAAATTAATTAAAAAGGCTTAATTTCGGTTAGAAAAATACTTTTCGCAAGACATACTACACCCATAAGTTAAATAAAATTGGTTTTTAACCTTTTCCTTTTGTAATTAAAGTTATATTTATAAACGTAATTGGAAAATACATTAACTTTATGTGTAAGTGTACAAGCAATTCTGTAAGACATTATTGTCTATGTTATGTATGGTTGCTTTACCTCCTCTCTTTCGTCACTCACCCGACGAAATCGGGTCCAAATAGTCACGGCACATCTGTACATATATATGTACTATAAACTGTTGTATGTATGTATCTGCTAATGATGATGTAACCATGATCTAGCAATCAATAGCCACCACCTAACAATGTTTGTTTGCTCTTGTAGAGCCGATGGACGATATTTCTTGTTAATACAATAATATGTTCTTGTTGGTAGAAAATGTGTTGTTAATTATTTAAAATTTAGCTAATTCACTTGAATTAATTTTTAATGAAAATAAGTTACGTTTTAATCATAATAGGAATATTTTTATTCGAAGGAGAAAGATTTAAAAAATTAAATAACATAAAATCTCATATATTTTTTATCTGTATAAATTGAATTATATAATTTACTTTATTTTATTTATTTATTATTATATATTATCATTATTATTATCATTATTATTATTATTATTATTATTATTATTATTATTATTATTATTATTATTATTATTATTGTTATTATTATTAGTTTTTATTATAATAAGAATTGTACAGAATAGGGTACTTGACTGCAATTGAAAAATGATTCTAAATGCTTTGTTCTTACGTACAAATTAGTTAATTTTTGTTAAATTTTTTAAAAATCTTGAAAAAACCACCGTTCAATTTTAAATGAACAAATTGGCGCGAAAAACGACTCGTCGTAGTGACGTATGCAATGACGTCACAATTTGACTCCAACAGATGTCGCTTTCATACATGTTAACACGGTACACGGTGTCATGTCAAATTTTTACACAATATTCAGCATTCATTATGCTCAGTTTTAGTGGTATTTACAACTTTTTACTTTTTTATCTTCTTCATTTACAGCTAATGTACTAGAATATGTTCCGGATTTTTATTTTATCTTCAAGCAAAATTTTACACTTAACAGTACAGATGATCCCCTCTGGTTTCACTTGAATGTAACCAATAGCATCATCACCGTAAAATTTTCATAAAGCCCTACAAGTATTAAATGCACTTTAAGAAAACAGTTTTACGTAACTTTAAAATTGTAGCAAAAATAAGAGCATTTTTAACATAATATTTACAACAAGTTGATAAAGATATTTTACATATTAAGTGACGGTGTATTTCTTCCATCAATATAATTTGAGTGCAAAATTAATTACAAACCAAAAAATTCAAAATAAATTAAAAAGAAAACAACTTCACTTGGTCAATTAGAATTGTGAAAATGTCAATGTGAAAATGCAAACTGTAACTACGGTAATAATATTTGTTAAAAAAAAAATGACGTCATTTTCAAATACCACCGCGTTTTTAGTCATTTAAATGAAGGCTAAAAATTTGTAATTTTCAAAATAGAATTTTTAAATAACTAAAGAATATTTTTATTTGTCACTGCTAAAATTGAATATATTTAAGGATAATACATAAAATTATTTCACATTTAAAACAAATTTTGAATACAGTCAAGTACCGTATTGTAATAAGAATTGTATGTAAAATGTTGAAATAGCAATTTATATGATAATTTTATGTTATTTTATTTTTTAAATCTTTCTCCTTCCAATAAAAAGATTCCTATTATGATTAAAAACGCAACTTATTTTCATTAAAAATTATCTCTTAACCAAACCATATGGAAAGATTTTTTGTCTCAAAATGCCAGACTTTATCGCCAGTGATAAGTACAATAGATAAAGTTACAAAAAAAGAAAAAGAAAAAAATCAAAGATCCCAACATTAAAAAAGTGAACCCTAGAAATTTAAAAAATATAAATTACACATGTTGATAAAAATTGAATATTATTTAGAATTATACCGTATTTCGGAAAATCTGTCACAGATGGTGGCTCCTGTACCAGTGACGTGCAGTGAATATATACATGTCACAGCATTTTGAGCCGCCATATTGCAGGACGAGTTAACTCGTCTTAATCATTTAATTAGCACTTGTAGATCTTACATTAGCACTCTGTGAATAAAAATCACACCATCTACGTCTCTATAATACAATGATTCAAGCATACATATAGTAGGATTAGCGAGAGTTTGCCTCTCGGGTATACTCGATTTTTGACCCCTTTCTTACATATTTTGGCGCATTATCATGTTTATAGTGTGTGCGCCGGCTGAAAGTTAACTGCACATGTGCATGAATAAATTTTAAAGGAAAGGGCTAAAAAGTCGAGTATACCCGAGAGGCAAACTCTCGCTAATCGCACTATAGTTTATGGTCAACTATTAGCGTTAGCTAGCTAGTAGCTACATACTTCTCAGGAAAACATGGAAAGTGAGATAGGAATATACGTATATACATCAAGGTAGCAAGCTAAATGTGCTTGTTTTCAAGTACATATTGCTCGCACTTGAGTGCAAGCCGCTTGCACTTACGCCGATACGAATTAGCCCATTGTAAACATTAATGAAAAAATAAATAAATAAAAGAGTAATTGACAGATCTAATAATAGCAGAAAATTCAGCCTTAACACGTTTAATATGTGTGTATATGTAGTAGTTCTATGGTGTTGAGATTAAGAGACATAATATTTTTATATTTTAAGAGACAGGAAAATTGAATTTTTATCCCTCAAGGGTGTTTTGTTGCGTTATTTCGCACAATTTAATAGAAATTATGAAGATTATTAATATTTCTATAATTATTTAAATGATATTCACTTAAATCAAAATTCATTATTTTTCTTGTTCTTTTATAGAACAAAATTGTACCGATTTATATTAATTTAGCTAATTTCATATTGAAACGAGCAAATTTTCAACGAAACTTGACTGTTTTTTCTAATGATTTTTTTTTTAAATATTTTAGCTTATTTAAAATAAATTCGGACTAGTTTATGTTATTATGAATTTACGCTTTCAGTTAAAATTGTTGATTTTATTTATTACTGAAATAATCCTTAGACAAAGCTGCCATATCTCAATAGACTGATTATATATATTTTTGCCTCAACGGAAGATGTCTTTTAAGAACAAAATATTTGAAATAACAACCCGCAACAAGAAAATAATTTTTGTTTAATAAAACTTATTACCGGCCATTGTACTTAGATAAATAACAAATAGTTTAAATTGAAAGACATCTTTAACATGCATATCATATTTTTTAAAAACAAAAAAAAACCCAATGCAAGTGTAATATAAAAATAAACTACAAATAATTTGTATTTTGTAAATATATTTTTGATAAAATTATGTAATATTTAGAATATTGTTTAGTAATAAATTGATAAGCTATTTCCCCATTACTTAGGTATATTTCTGTTAAGGAAAAATATTTTTTGTATTTATAATTTTGTAGATTTTTAAAAAAAATAATAAAAGTTGTTAATTTTGCTTTTGTTTTTCATTTTGATTGTGGAATGTCCTAATTAATAGTACTTAAACCAAAATGTCACTAAAATGTGACTAATCCTGAGGGCGAAATTGTAGCTAGAGGGGATGTAAAAGCATGAAGGCAGCAATTTACACGGGGGATCAATAGAAATACTAGTCCCGTTGGGTAC
Organism: Brachynemurus nebulosus; assembly: GCA_035578155.1. Classification (NCBI taxonomy): domain Eukaryota; kingdom Metazoa; phylum Arthropoda; class Insecta; order Neuroptera; family Myrmeleontidae; genus Brachynemurus; species Brachynemurus nebulosus. The sequence goes on from JAPWDM010000027.1 coordinate 569,790, forward strand.
ATATTATTTTTTGTAACTTCGGATAATTTAAAATTATAAAAATCAAGAAAAAAATTATGAAATAATATAACATTAAGTATATTCTGGGTAAATCCATCAAATTGGACAATGCAGTATAGCCTGGATTACACTTAGCGAGTTTACTCGCCAGTGAATAGCGAGAAAATTCGCTAGCGAGTGCAAACGTATCGACTGCTCAATGAATACCGATTACCAGAGTTGTGCGTGTAATTTACTTCGGGTAAATTACATAGTTTTTGTAAAAAACTTCGTAATTTACACATACTTGTTTTGATAAAAAAACTGTAAAAATGTAAAAAACTAAATTTTTTTAAATTTAATAGATATGCAAGCGTTACTGATGCTATTCCATATTTGCTATTGAAGTATTTGCAAAGTAAAACTTAATAATTAAGTAATTTGAAAATTAAAAATATAAATGGGGATAAACAAGAAATAGAAAGGTTAGTTTTGATAGAATAGTTTATTTAAGAATTCAATATTAAAAAGATTTTTATTTATTCAGTTAAATTTTATTAAAGGTATCAATCATCTTCATCATCATTATCATCTGTGGTTTTATTATTATTATAATTTAAAGAGAGATAAATACAGTATAGCACCGATAATGGAAACATCAGTTTTGGAAATTTTTTGAGAGCATCAAATTAGTCAACATCACTTTTGGAAAGTCACATCAAAAATGTAATGCAACTTTCCTAAAGTGATGTTGACTAATTTGATGCTCTCAAAAAATTTCCAAAACTGATGTTTCCATTATCGGTGCTATACTGTATGTAGTATTTTTCTTGATCTGTCAAAACTCAGTTTGTGAATTTGGAATTTTAAAGCTTTGTAGTCAGTTGTGGATGGCCTTCTACCAGCAGAAAATCATTTTTGTGTCGACATTTTGTTTACACGTTTTTTTATGTGAACTTATAAACGAGTAATAATCGTCAAAATAAATTGTTTGTCAGTGAAATGGCAAATGATTTAAGTATTTTACATTTTTTACAATTTTCTACAATTGTTTACGGGTTTTTACAGTTTTTTACGTATTTTACAATTTTTTACATAAAAATGTAAAAAACTGGTTTTTTACATCACATGGCACAACTCTGCCGATTACACACATAGCTAGTAAATTCGCTAATACGTGTTGTTATTAATACATTTAACTAAGGTATTTCATGTTTTGTTTTCTTTTCCTCTCTTGCTTTTGAAGTGGAATAAAACTGACATTTTATTATTATTTTTTAATTTAGGAACTCTTTTTACGTAAATACTACGCTGTGGAACATAAAATACCAAATTTTTCCCGTTTTATAACCCAATTTTTTATCTGCCAATCGTATTTTTTTGCTTTTTCTGTAAATTGTTACGTAACAATAATAATAATAACGCTGGAATTACAAATTCTGCACAAATAGTCTTTGTTGACATTTTGAAAGAGTTGTCAAATACAGTGATTTTACTCGTTAAATATGTTACACAAAGCGATTTCACTAGCCAGCGGGTAAAAATATGAAGCGAGTAGCGAGTAAAGTAGACCGATCTTCAACTTTACTCGCTTTAGAAAAGCCAGTATCTAGCGAGTAACTAGTCAAGAATATTACACTAAGCGAGTTTACCAGCAGCGAGCAAATTCGGCAGCAAATAGCGAGCAAACTCGCCAAGTGTAATACAGGCTTATAACTGTTTGTCTTTATATACAAGTTTGAATTTGTTTAATATTATAACACGTTCAGTGCCGATCACGCGATACGTCTACTTTACCATATGGCCAATCACGCGATATCGCATGCCAATATAGGAACCTACTTATTTAACTTAAAATATTTGGCCATCTTACAAAGTCTATATTTTTAGCTTGGCAATGAACGTGTTAAGTAAGTAATTCAATACTTAGCAACACTATTTAAGTTAAATTTTGCTTACTGATTGGTGATACTTTATAAATTCTGTTCGCTGGTTTAAAACTGGGACAAAAGTATCTATTTTATTTGCTTAATTGTTTACTTAAAAAAAAAAAAAAAAAAAAAAATTTATTAAAAGTTATGTAATTTACAATGAAAAACATAATAATAGCACACATCGGAGCCAGCCATGAAAGTGGCTAATAGGTAGGCTTGTGTAGTTCGTGAACGAACTAGTTCAAAAGAGCGTTCTTGCAAGTGATCTGAACGAACTAGTTCATCATCAATTCCACTCTTCGTTCGTTAGTTCAATTTTTGGATCACTAGAGATACTGACTTGTAGGTATTATATCTATGATAAGTATCGTAGGTATGTAGCTATCGTGGTAGCTATCAATGCTTATCACTTATATAATTATGTTCTATGAGGATCTAGTGAACTAAATTATTTTGGTAGTTCAGTAGTTCAGTTAGTTACTTTGTTCGTTCAGTTCAGTAAGTTCATTAGTTCGCGAAGTAATTGTAAAAAGTACTATTAAATCAAGGTAGTGTTTACCGTTGCAGAGCGCACAAAAATAAAGACATACAAATGAACATTTTAAATAATTTTGTAAAAATTGTCACATATTATTTTTTGGCTTTTTTTTTTTTAAAAAAAACACCTGTTATAAAAAAATAAAGACACACAAATGAGCATTGTAAAATCAGGTAAATTTGTTATTATTAGACATTTCCTCATATCGAAATTCTTCGCTCCCGATATGGGAAAATTGTCAAAAATAAAAGATTACTAGTTTAAAAAAATCTTAAATCTTTAAGATAAAAACGTCAGAAAAAGGAACTAACTAAAGAACTAAATTAATGCAGTTCATATTCATCACTGTTGATTCAGAACTGTGAACTAACGAACTAGTTCATTAAAGAACTATGAACTCATTGAGGAGAGAATCGACTAGAGAGAATGCTGTGTATTACAAATACATTAGGAAATTGAAGCAAAAAAATTGACTGATGTGAGCAAAAAAATTGACTGATGGGATTACTTTAATGGCGGTCAAACCATTAATTTAATGGTTTAATTGGTTTATCTAATATTTATAAACAAGTCTCCGTGGTTACAATTTGGGCTTACTAAAATGGAGTCATGCTTCAAAATTTAATGCCTGTGTTATCTCTAGGAAACATATGCTAATATGTTTGATTCAGTGCTCTGTGTATGAACTAAACTGAGCGCTCTTACAAGTGAACTAAAATGCGCAAGCCTACTAATAGGTCTAACAGTAGTGGAGGCTGGGGACACTTGATCTTTTGGGAAACGATCCCCAGGCTATAAATAAATAAAAAACTGCACCTTATTTCTGATATCAATACGTACAACACTGATCTCAATTGTTATTGTCATGACTCAATGCAATTTTGAAAGTTTATTATAGATAACTTCAGAGTAGTGACGTCTTTTTGCTTTTGATGGTTGAATATCTTTTTTTGTGAGTATTTTTATCAAAGACCATACATATGGATATCGAACTTATCCGGAAGAATTGATAAAATTGGTCAGAAAATGGCACTTATTAGATTTTTTTACCACTCGTGGCGTTAATATTCCCCATTAACTGATGTGAATATAGCGAATATAGTAACATAAAACGGATAAAAGAGAATGTAACTACAGTACTTATTCTCAAATAGAAACACGCCGGGACTGGGGAAGTGAGTGTTTCCATTTGAGAATCACCAATGTCGGTTGATGATATTTAATAATAAGGAAATACATAGAAATTATATATGTATGAAATAAACTCTTATAGTTTAAATTACTTTATACGGCGAATATCCAATGGTACTGACTCCGATTTTACATAGTGACGTCAGCGAATTATATAATATACAATATAAATGACGCGACGCAAAATAAAAATTGTTAAGTTTATTTTAAAAACGATCGAAAAACCCACTTTATAACTGAGTTGAAAATTGAAAAAGATTCCAGAAGATTCTATTCAAAAGCTAACAAAGATAATATAGAAGCTCGCGCTTCCATTTGAGAGTGTTACATTTGAGAATAAGTACTGTACCGCTTTCGTATCGTACGAACACGAGTGCCATCTTTGATTTGAACATTTTTTTGAATACACTGAGTTTCGACTCCTTGTCTAATCTTCATAATAGTAAGATAAAACGGATAAAATAGAATGTAAATACAGTACTTATTCTCAAATGGAAACACATCGGGACTGGGGAAGTGAGTGTTTCTATTTGAAAATCACCAGTGTCGTTGATGATATTTAATAATCTTAATCTGAATAATATTATAAATGTGAAAGTTTGGGTGTTTGGATGTTTGTTGCTCAATCACACCAAAACGGCTGGACGAATTTTGATAAAATTTTACGTACACACATAAGCTAAATTTTATCCCGATTTCATGGTCCTGAGGGATACTAAACCAATTAATCAATCCCGCTCAAATAACTGAACCGAATCCCATTGAATTTGATTTACAGGCAATATTTACCCTGAATTAACTCATAGAATAATCTTATCCCGATTCAAGGTTCCTGTGGGATACAAAACCAGTTACTTAACCACAGCAAAATGACTGAACTGAATTCGATGAAATTGGTGTATAGAAACTACTTACTATGGATACATACAGGAATAAAACACATAGGACAGTTTTATCCCGATTTCATGTTCCTGAGGGCTGCAAAATCAAATAATCAATCCTGCTCCAATAACTGAACCGAATCCGATGGAATTTGATGTACAGGCAATATTTACCCTGAATTAACACATAGAATAATCTTATCCCGATTCAAGGTTCCTGAGGGATACAAAACCAGTTACTTAACCACAGTAAAATGACTGAACTGAATTCGGTGAAATTGGTATATAGAAACTATTTACTATGAATACATAACGGAATAATTTTAATAACACATTGGATAGTTTTATTCCGATTGAATGTTCCTGGGGGAGACAAAACCAATTACTCAATCACGTTCAAATAACTAAACCGAATTTGATAAAATTTTGTACACAGACACTATTTATGCTGAGTTAATACAGAGAATGAACGTTATCCTGATTGAAGGTTCCCGTGGGATACAAAATCAGTTACTTAATCACGGTGAAATATCAACTGAATTAGATTAAATTTGGTACAGAAGTACTATTTACCATGAGCCAACACATCGGATACTTTTATTCCGATTGAAGACTGCTGTAGGAAAAAAAACACCAAATTAACAGATTATCCAGTTACTGAAATGGCTGATCTAAATTGGAAGAAATTTTTTATATAGACAAAATTTATCTTGAATTAACACATAAAATAATTTTATCCCCATTGAAAGTTTCTGTGGGACACTAAATTAGTTATTCCATTCACTGAAATGACTGAACTAAATGTGATGAAACTTTGTATACAAACGCTATTTACCTTGAATCTGCATCTAGGATGATTTTGTTTCGATAGGAGGTTTTTATGGGATACAAAACCAATCATTCAATCACGACAAAATGACTGAAACGATTTCGATGGAACTTGGTACAGAGACATTAATTCTCAATTAATACAGAATCATTTATTACCGATTAGAAATGGAAATCGGACCGAGAGTTTTAAAGGTCGTCTCGAGTCTTATCAGCGGGAACGGGAACGGGCGGATGTGAAAATTTTTTGACGGGAATGGAAACGGGCGGGAGTGGATAAGTACGCTGGGAGTGTTATATATCTATTTTCGTTATTTAAAATTAAAAATTTTTTTGATAAAGCGGGATTATATATAAGGGAAATAAAGAAAACAGGTTCGGGACTAATTTAAAGGAAACGGGCGGAAGTGATAATTTTTCTACGGAAATGGGAGTGAACGGGAGCGATGGGTATAAAATGGGTTCTACCGGGAATGGGACTAATTTGAAGGAACCGGGCAGAAGTGACAATTTTTCGACGGGAATGGGAGTGAACGGGAACGATGGGTATAATCGTGAGTGGGCGAGAATGGATTAAGAAAATCACTCCCGTGAGCATCTCTATTACTGACTGAAGATTCATGTGGAATCAATTACTTAGTTAATTTATTAAATACACTAGGTTTTATTATAATTGAATTTATGGAGGTGTAAATATAAGTTAGGTCAGTTATTTAAATCAGATGCGTAGCAATAAATATTTTATTATCTACTCATCTTAAAATTTCGGAGAATAATGTAAATGTTTTTTTTTTTTTTTTTTTTTTTTTTTTTTTTTTTTATAGGGTTGACCGGGGTAATTGTGAATGGATTTTCATGAATTGAGATAAAAGCGTTGTTATAAGTATTTTTTAGTCGAACTTTTCCTTGAAAAAATTAGACTTATAGAGCCTATACGATAAAACGGCGAGATGCGAGAGTAGGGGCGCTATCCGTTTTCGGACCCGTAGAACACGATTCTGTAGAAAAAAAATGTCTGATATATATATATATATATATATATATATATATATATATATATATATATATATATATATTCCCGCTACCTTTTAATATGTGTAGGGCCCCCCTATGGAAGTTAAGAGCTCAAATTTGGTAAATGGGGCTCATTCCGATGCACAACAATACTATCAAAGTGTGGTCAAATTCTGAGCAAATTTTGGATCCGACCCAACCTTTAAGGGGGTGGTGGGGGGAGGAAAGGCAATAAAACTTTTCCAAACCGGTTGGAAATAATGTTTCAGTCAAGTATCTACAACATATCCAAAACTCAGCTTCCTAGAATGATTTGGAGGGAGTAGAACGAGAAAAAACGATTTTCGCTGGATCTAACACGCCCCCAGCCCCCCAGAATTAACGTAGAGGGTTGAAATTTGGTGTGTTGATAGAGTTCATACCTAGGTTGTGCTTTTTGAAGGTTTTAATATTTTACCCCCACCCCCCTCATTTTTAAGTTACAATTTCATGCTTTTTCGACGTTTTTGAAGTTTGTACCACTTGCACAGGTCACCCAAATAAACCTAGAGCTGAAATTTTGTATTCGGATTGAGTTAGTATCAAGGGGGTGCCTTTTGGGGGTCTCGACTTTTAACCCCTACCCCCACCATTTTTATACCAAAAAGAACATGATTTTTCTTGTTTTTTAAGTTTCATTCGGGTCAAAATCTCCCCAAATAAACCCAGAGGGCTGAAATTTTGTGTACAGGTTAAGCTAATAGCCAGACACTGTCTTCTTTTTGGAGGTTTCAACTTTTAACCCTTACCCCCACGATTTTTACACCAATATTTCCTTAATTTTTTTGCTTGTTTTCTAACACGTCTAGAGACTCTCTTAGGAAACCTAGAGGGCTGAAATTTTGTACGTGTATTCAGTTAGTATCCAGCTAGTACCTTTTAGAGAGCCCACATTACTTTTCCCCCCACTTCTCCCATTTTTAGATCGGAATTGAATGCTATTGTTAAATGTGTTTTAAATGCATTATTTTTATTCTAAATACAAGTAGGCGAATAGTAATTTTAAAAATTAAAAAAAAGTGAACTGATGAAATACATACATATTAAGTAATTTAAAAATGTTATTAAAGTCACTGTTTATTTATAAAGTAGGAATTTTGGATTTTTATTATTTATAAAATGGAAATTTTGGATTTTTTTGGAAAGAAAACATATCTTCATAAAGGCCTTTCAGTTTACTATTTAAGTTCCTTATTTAATATTTAAAAATAAAACACAAAGGCAATTGGCGGATAAGCATGGGTAGGAATGCCCTCGTATGAATTGTGTTGGCTTTTTCCCTGCTAACTACTATCGGCACAAAATTGAAATTTACTGAGATTCAGCCCTTAAAAACTTAAAACCTTTTTTTAAAGCTCCGATCAACCGGACACTCATCATCAGTTTTGAAACCAACAAAATGACAAATCGCTTGTGGACTTTCAATTACATTTCGCTTGTAGACGTTCAATACCGAAGATGAAAGGAAAAATTCGACTTCCGTGATGGGGCTCCGCTGCTCACGGCGTTTTTATTTTATATATCAGATTATGGTTGATTTATTTTTAATTCTACATTATTCAGGATGCACCACACAAATTTTGAGAAAATTCGTATGAAAAACAAAAATTTTATAAGCCATTCACATTTCCCCGGTGCGGTTTTGCAAATCTTATGAATTTTGGGGTAAAAGTGAATACCGTCAGAAAAATTATTTAGAATGGATTACAAGAGAAGTGAGGTACATCAGAATAAAGCCCAAATCAAATTCTTCACATTTACCCCACTTTTAAATTTTTCATCATACTTTAGCGGTCACAATTTCTCTTTGTTTAATGCAACTTATCCATACCTCAAATTTGTACCAAAAATCAAGGCTAAATAAAAATAACAAAAATTGTAGGAACAAATTTATTACAAACTAAAATTGATATTTTGATGATATTTTGTCATTTTATCAAATAAAAAATCAAAAAACTACAAGATTTTCACATAAAACAAGGAAAATTAGATTTTTTCAAGGGAATACATTTAGTTAACATGAATAAAAAACAACAATCTATTAGGTCTAATACTGTAAATCAAAAAAAAAAAAAAAAAAAAAAATGGTTTGTGTTAATCCTACTGCCCTTGAACACTCACAAAGACATTGAAAACAAGTATACTACAGTAAAAGCGTCGCTCAAAACGATCGAACCGTGCATTTCGGGTAGGCAGCAATTTTTTTTCTGAAATTCATAGAAGGGCCTGTGGTGAATGTAAAACTGAGTTTTCGGGACTGGGGGTGTTGCCGTTTAGCCGCCATCTTGGAAAAAAGGTCAAAATTAATTTTTCGATTATCTCGGTAACCGTGAGGCACACAAAAAATTTGTAAAGACCATTTTTATAGAAAATTTTATTTTCTACAATTTTTATTTGAAACATTTTGTCAGAAAATCGATATTAAAAAAGTTATTCACAAAAAACTGTGGAAAATTAAGGAGTGGAAAACTTTGAGGCCATATAACTTTTCTATTTTCAACCCGACAAGATTAATGCTTCCTATATTTTTCATAGGAAATTTCTTAACGAACAATTTGACGTACTTATTTTTATTATTAAACATACAGTTATCGAGTTTGCGCGCTGTAAAGAAAGGTAAGTGAGGTATGTAAATAAATAAAACTATCTTTTTTATTTGAATGATATATTTTTAAGCATTTAAATATTATTCATTATTATTATTATTATTATCGTGAAAAATTAACGAAAAACGCGACTGCACTTCAAAAACCCCCAGGCGGAGGGAAAAGTGTCCATGCAGCGTACCAGGTCAGGTACTTCTAGGTCAGGTACGTAATGTCCGTCATACAGCATCCCCTTCCTGGTCTTCCCTACCTAATAAATCCCCGAACCTCGCTGCAAAACCATGGCAGTGGGAGATTCGAGGGCAGGTCCAATGGATGTTCGAGGACCCGCTCTAAACGGGGCATGGGCGTTCAAAGGTGTTCATGAACTCCCGGAGAAAGTCGTCTCGTGCGACCGGAGCGTGCGGAGCGTCCCGATAATAACTGCTTTTTGCATTGACGCCGCTAACATGTTGGCATGAGATCTACAAGCCGGAATGATGTTAAGATTGCGCACAAAGGAGTTATGCATACCCCCCAGACATCCGATTATAAGTACGACCAAGCGGATAGTATAGCCCGGGTACAGTTGTCGCAGTTCATGTATTAGATCTTGATATTTAATCCTTTTTTGCTCCTCCTTTTCGACTATGTTAGTTTCCGCCGGAGCAGAGAACTCGATAACATACATAGTCTGAGATGTTAAATCTTGGAGCACAACATCAGGCTTATTGGCGTTCAATTGCCTGGTAGTTGCAACCGGCATATTCCAAAAGATCTTGCACTTTTGGTTGGCAACAAAGGATTCTACTTCCGCAGGATCGTAGGGCAAGACTGGTGTTTTGTCAACTTCGTAATGATGACGAAGATAAAAGTAGAGCACACGCAACGCTGCATTATGGCGATGGATATAGGTGGATTTAGCATAATAAGAACAACCTGAAGTCAGGTGCATTAAGGTTTCCGGGTATGCTTTGCATGCCCGACACGAGGTACTCGAAACCCCTTTATTACCCATCACATATTTTTGGTGTGTTAAAGTGTTCCACACTCCATCTTGAGCTGCCATGATAAAGCCCTCCGTTTCCGATTTAAGTCCATTAGCTCTCAAGAAAGCCCAAGTGAGTTCGCTCGAAAGGCCAAGGTTGTCAAGATGACGGTAGAACATACCCTGGTGAACTTTGTCGCGATGTTTATTGAGCAGATGTTGTTGCTCGGCTCTCTTGATTGCCGACTTTTGGCGCGACTGTGATAGTGAAAGAATGTTATCATCACCGTCGCGATTACGCGGATCGAAGGCTAAGCCCAAGATATCGGCGGCACGTTGCGCTGCTGTGAATAAAAATGCGCCTACGCCAGCAAGCTCGTGATCCCTGACGAGTTGCAATAGCGGGTCTGAACTGTTAAGTACACGACAAGCTGTACCCAAGACTATACGATCATGTAAACGTTCGACTGACAGGAGCCCCCTCCCCCCTGGTCTCGTGGGAGGTAAAGTCGTTGTGTCGATGCGCGTGGGTGCAAACTACGGTTGATATTCATTATTTTCCGCGTGTCTCGGTCTAGTTCCTCCAATTCATTCACATTCCACTTAATTGAGCCAAAAGTATATAAAAGGATGGGTATGGCTAACATATTTGTAGCGCTGGTCTTGTTCTTCGCCGACAATTCGGAACTCCAAATTTGTCGGAGAAGGCGCTTATATCTACTACTTAAAGCGGCCTTCATGTTCTTCACGTCCTGGATGTGACTTTCGCCAACACCAAGGTACGTATAGGTCGCTCCTTCATCAAGATGTTCTATGATGCTTCCATCCACTAATTGGGCGTGTGAATCAAAATTCGGAACTACACCATGCTTACAGTGCACCACCGCGCATTTGTCCAGTCCGAACTCCATACCGATCGCGTGCGTGTATTTGTGTGTTAATTTTAGAGCGCAGTTGAGATCACTCTCCGACGAGGCATACAGTTTTAAGTCATCCATATAAAATAAATGTGTGACTTTATGCTCGCGATTTCCTACCGGGCCACACAAGTACCCGGGTTCCTTTCTCAGGCTGATTGACAGGGGCAACAACGAGATGCAAAACAAAAGTGGGCTGAGGCTGTCTCCTTGGTATACGCCTCGTTTGTATGTCACCAACTCCGTTGACACAACGTGTTCACCGGATGTTATTGTGAACCTTGTTTTCCAGAGCGGCAACAGGTGTTCAATACATTTAATAATGTCGGGGTGGACTCGCAGACAATGGAGCAAATAGATAATGAGCTCATGCGACGTTGTGTCAAATGCTTTCCGATAGTCCACCCAGGCCATGCTCAGGTTGCGTTTGTGCTGTCTAGCGTCCTGACAGATACATCTGTCGACCAGCAAGTTGTCTTTGCAACCCGACATTCCTCTTTTTGAACCTCGTTGTTCATAGATCGAACTCCACACTGGTTCAATCGCCTTCAAGATGCGTTCATATAGAATGGAAGTGAACGCTTTATACACAGTGTTCAGGCACGTTATCGGTCTGTAGTTCTGTGGTTGTGATAGGTCTCCTTTTTTCGGTATTAGGACCGTTCTTCCCTCAGCGAGCCACGATGGTATTGGCTCACAGTTAAATAACCAATTTGAAAATATACGGGCAAGGTGGCGGTGGGTACTAGCGAGCTTCTTCCACCAAAAATTCGTTATTCCATCAATGCCCGGAGCCGAATAGTTCTTCTTGCCTTTGAAAGCAAGTTCGACTTCCTCTTTATCAACAGATGTTATATTGGTGTGAGATGGCACTTTGCCAAGCTGTTGTTTGCAGTACCATCTAAACTGGCTGATGGGAATACAGTCCAAGTCAGTCTCTTTAGTCGTCTCATATATCCCCCGCCAATAATCCTCTATTGCGTCGACCGTCGGTGGTTGCTCCATGACAGGGCTTTTAGATGCGAACAGGCGTGAAGGGTTCGAGTTAAAGATCTTATTTTCCCGAATACACCGTTCACGCCGGGCTACTTTCTTCTTGGCCAGGGCCAATGCGCGTATCTTATCCAAATGTGTCTGTTTGATGGTCAACAGATTGCCCAAATTTATCGTGTGATAACGGTACCTTAGTTCTCTGGCAAAAGCCCGTACCTTTCGCGTAAAGCGCCTATTGGTCTGAATATATTCTATCACACATTGGATACGCGATACCATCTGTCGTAGTGCCCTCACCTTGGTGTCAATTTGTTTAATACGAATCCGTGCCTTCTCCTCTGCAGTCTTTTGCTGCTTAGTACATGGGGTCAGGACACGCATCGCTGCATATACTGCGTTGTCGACGTCGGTGAGATCACTGGATGGGGATAGATGATCGTGCAAAATTTCGTTTAGTAGGGTCAGTTGTTCGCCCTTTACATACGTCCGTCGGTGTTTGGGACGTGGTCGTTTGTCAAAGTCTAAATCGGTCTCGAGAAGATCGCGAAATTGTTTTCTTAAATTGTCTGAGACAGAAAGGGATTTATTTAGATCGGCATCATTCTGTGTGGGAATTGAACTCGTTCTGGTGTTAGACTCTAGCACAGTATCTGTGTTGGCTTGATTTAACAAGTCCGTCTGTGCCTCAGTAACTATGCTGTCACCATGAGTTACCGGTTGATCCTGCTCTGTGATGTTAATATTGGCCAAGCTCTCACCATTGACCGCAGAATCCTGTTCAACTTCCACCATCACAGTTTCAGCAACCCTAGCTTCTTCGCGAGCTTCTCGATTATCGTCATGTCCGGTAGGTATTTTCAATTTTATAATTCGGGCTACATGGTCACGCAGATTTTGTGGCGTTAAATTTAAGTGTTCGGGATGCATATGGCACCATATGGCGTGCATCCTTGCCATGTACCCTCTCTTATTTGGCTCACTTTGTGCGCGGCACGTGAGCAGATCACGTCTCAAGCTGTCCGTCCACTCCAGTCGAACGAGACGAGAAGATGAGTTTTGACTGGTTCCGCCTTTTTGTGCGGGCCCATCCGAGAGACCCGCGGCACGACCAGCCTTCCTAGTTCTATTAGCGTTAGGAACTAGTAAAAAACCTGTTAGGGGTAGTTAGCCCGTTAACAGAGACCACCATTTAGCGCTGGTTGACTCCACGCACCAGGTACCAGAAAGTACCTGGCCTTAGCTCGGGGACCCGGGAGCGCTACTTCCCGAATTGTCGTAGCAACCGACTACCGAAGCAACCGGGTGTTACAACAAGCCCCTGGGGGTTTATTATTATTATTATTATTATTATTATTATTATTATTATTATTATTATTATTATTATTATTATTATTATTATTATTATTATTATTATTATTATTATTATTATTATTATTATTATACTTTTACGCCAACCTGGCGCTCACTACTCAGTATGACAGTACTGGGTAACATTCACCTATACCGGCATTATATGTACAAGGTATTAGGCTCTGTGGAAAGGTAATGTGCCAAACCAATCCATAAAAGTACCGTAGTACATTCACGGACGGGTTTGTCACATCACTCCTTATGTTGTTGTTATTGTTGCTTGAAACGAGGTGTTATGCGTCTATTTTGGTGTACACTGGGTCGTACGACGAGACTTTTGTGGGAGCGTAGATGTTGGTTCAATGACAGACGGCTGTGAATGCCTAGTTCGTTTTCGTGTCCTCAGAGGATAGGTAGGATTAGGGACAGAGGGAAGGGAAAGGACTGTTATTATTATTATTATTATAGACTTTTACGCCAACCTGGCGCTCACTACTCAGTAGGACAGTACTGGGTAACATTCACCTATACCGGCAAATTGAATCGGAATTTTGTTCACAAATAAGAGTGAAAAGTGACAATTTGAAATTTCTTTGATATTTTCGCATATAATCATAATTAAAGTAATGAGAAAATGTCATTAAGCTTCAAGTTTTCACAGCTTGCGTCACACACATTTTGGTTCATCGGTAGGTATAGTTTTTGATGGTTACTCTGACGATCCAAACATAGCTGGCACCAAATCGTGGGAACGTCTTCGGAGGTCGAAAAAGCAACACTGTGCAGATATAATTTGCAATAGCAGTAGTATTCCGACAATCCCACAAGAAAAATTTCTTTCAAATGAAAATAACAAGAAACATTTAATTACTCTTCTAAAGAAAGAACTGCTGGAATGGGACTATAATATCGAGCAAGCAGAAGCAGACGCGGATTCACTAATTATAAATTCTGCTCTGGAGAAGTGTGATTTGTACGACTCCGAAACAATCGTTGCTGAAGATATAGATATTTTAGTACTGCTGGTTGGTCTTGGGCGTAACAAATCAAATGTTTTTTTCTTTAAACCAAAAAAGGCAACACGCCTGATAAAATTTACTCTACATCGAGCTTGAGGCATGGGGATGTAGTAAGTAATAACATTTTGTTTATTCATGCTTTTTCTGGCTGCGATACAACATCGGCAACCTACAATATGGGCAAAATGAAATTTACATATACTCTTGAAAAAAATTCAGAGCTGGCTTCAGGAGTAGAATTATTTTAGAACGAAGAAGTAGACCCCATTTTATTGAGTGCTGCTGGAGAGCGCTTTTTCATTGCTTTGTATGGCGGTGATAAGCATGAAGAATCGATCAATATATTGCGGTACAAACGATTCGCGAAATCAACAATTAAAAGTAAATTTAATCTTACCTCGCTCCCGCCCACACAAGATGCAGCTCGTATGCACACATTCAGAGTGTATCACCAAGTGCAGTCGTGGTTGGCAAGATACAAAAATCCGGAATACTGGAGCTGGAGGAGAACCTTACGAATGTTCATCCCTATACAGTGCACCAATGAACCCGCACCTCCCGAGTTACTTAAATTAATTTTTTGCAGGTGCAAAACCAGTTGCAATACGACATGTGGATGCCGAAAAGCTGGCTTAAAATGCTCCCCCACCTGTCAGCACTGTAGCGGTGAAAGTTGTGAAAACGTAGAAAAAATTACAAATGTATTAGATGAAGAAGAAACTGAAAATGATTATCCTTCTTTGTTACCCGTTGACATAAATAAATTTCCGACTTCGTCTAACGACGATACAGAAATATTCCTCAGGGAAAATTCAACGATTTATATCGGTAATGATGTTTCCTCACATCACTCAGAACCGAAACAGTCAAAACGGAGAAAATACTTAGCGTTTAGCGTCTGTTTCTGAGAGTTTTCCGCATTGTTATAAATTACTTATAATTTTAATAATTTAATTTTATAAAACATTGTTCTTTTAAATAAAAAAGGGGAGTTTTTATTAAACAAATAAAAATGGATGAGATTTGTTATGAATGAGGATTTAAGCTGTTAAAAGAAATATATTAGGAGAGAGGGGCTTTAAGCGCCACGGGTGGTGCGGAAAGGTGTTAAATTTCAGGTTAATATGTAACATCTATTTTTTCATAAAATCATACTAGCCAAAAAAGTAAAACAATATAAAATAAAATAATTGTATTTTAAAATTAATATGTTACTTAAGAGTCGACGATTTTTTAGTTACAATTTTTACCTACCTACTTTTGGAGAACTATAACTTCCTAACTAGAAGTCGGATGATAAAATTTAATACCTCAAACTTTTCGCTGAAAAGTACTCTATAAAAAAGATAAGAAGCATATTTTTTGTCGGGTTAAAAATAGAAAAGTTATCTGGCTTCAAAAGTTTTCGTTCCTAAATTTTTCATGGTTTTTTAATGATAACTTTTTTGTTTTTAAAGTTATGTAAAAAAGTTTATGACAAATTTTGTAGAAAATGAAATTATCTGTAAATAAGGTCTTTACAAATTTTTTGTCAGACTTACGGTTTTGGAGATATTCGAAAAAATAAAATTCGACCTTTTTTCGAAGATGGCGGCTAAACGACACCACCGCGGATCCCGAAAACTCGGTTTTACATTCATCACTGACCCCCCTACGACTTCCAAAAAAAAAAATTGCTGCCTACCCGAAATGCATGGTCAAAGTACGCTTTTACTGCACTAGTAATTTTTCTGTTTTTGTAAGTTGTTACTGGATAAAGGAGCACAGCAATGATTTCGTAGATTGATACACAAAACCTCGCTCTTTACACAATTTTTTTTTTTTTTTTGTATTGTTTGTACAACGGAAAGTTGTACAATAATGTCACCAGCATCTTCACCAACATTTTCGACTCTGAAAAGAACACTACTGAAATTTTTAATCGAATGGGGGCATTTGTCCAATTTCTTTAGCAGTTAATAAGGAACTCCCTCAGGGTTTAGACCACTTCTTTAGAAGTACTTTTAATTATTTCTTACATTTTAAAAAAAGAAAATGTATTTAAAAAAAATCTTTTTTGAGGATTGGTCGAAGTGAGATACATAAAATTTTGCAAGGGTTTTTTCAAAATAGAAAAAAGATACTAATACTTGGAGAATTGTTATCAAATTTTGATAGCATATTAAGAAAGGACAGAAAAACATACTAAGATTTGATTTTTAACAAATTTAATGTTATTTTAGAAATTATAGGCGCCGTTCACAATTGCCCCAATTCACATTTACCCCGGTCAACCTTACCTGGTACTTGAACTTATGTTTAAAATTATTTCTTTTCGTAATAATCCGTTATTTGGGTATAGAAAATACTATCTATTGTAGGACATGTGATTAACAGTTTTAAAATAAGATAGATCTTCAAGATACGAATGTCATACATTAGCCAATAAAAATAAAACATAAGAGAGATTTGCATAAAAGTGATAAAAGTAAGCAATGGATTTTTGAAGTTATGACAATTTAAGTATACGCTTATTTAATTATTTATTTATTTAGTACCTTACACCGAGAGTATTGCAATAAAATGTTAGGTATACAATTTTTTTTCATTTCCTTATTATAGGAATCCACTAATTAAATCAAAATCAAACCAAAGTTATATATTTAAAAAAAATATCGTTTTTATAATTTATATTCATATTAAAGATTAAAGACAAGAGTCGAATACAGAGCGGGCGAAGCCGCGGATCACTGCTAGTAAGGAAATACCTTGAAATTACATATGTATGAAATAAACTCTTAGACTGACGAGCACCAACCAGGAGATTTTATAACTAACTTAGTATTTTACTAAAAGAGTGAAAAATTGACGATTTAAATTACTTTCTATACTAATGTGGCATTTTCAATTGTGGAGTATTTTACTAAAGAAGTATTCAAAATATTCTCTTGAGAGTAAACAATTGCTGGTGTGCACCACTCTGGAGTATAATACTAAAGTAGTAAGTAAAAGATTATACAAAGCCAAAATATACTCCTACCGACTAGCAGGAGTATGTAAAATAGTATCTTTAAAAAACATTGATGACCTGCATTTTTGTGCCTTCTTTTCGGTTTATTTTCGTAATTGAAAATTTTTTGGGGTTTTTAATTAGATGTGGTAATATGGTAATAAAATGATATTAAATATTACCGTAATAAAATGATATTAAAGTTTCCGATTATTTGGGGGCAAATTAACCAGGCTGAATGTGAAAATCCAGCCGCTGCATGCGTACCTATGTATTTTTTCTTCTAAATAATTTTTAAACACAATTAAAGTCAAGTAGAGAAAAAGAAAAATGATTAAAAAGTAAAGCAGTCAGAGGCATCAGACATTTTTATTTAACTTGGTACAATTATTACTTATTCATTTTTCTTTTTCTCTATTTCATCTTGTTTCCACCGTTTTAGTTTGCTTTTTATGCAGTCTGGTTTTTTGGTTTTTTTAATTAACTTTTTTATGACTAAATCTTTTTTCAGTTTAATTTTGGATTAACCATGATTTTAATTTGTCCGTCCTTGTTCTCCCCATTACTGCATCGAGTAATCGGTGTTGACTGTATTTTGACAATATGCATGGTGTTTTTAATGAAAATAATACCTTTGAGTCTATAGTACGAACTGCTCAAGATAGAAAAGACAGGCGTGTATACAATCAAGCTTTTTATTTGGGGAGCGGGATGCGCACCATATGGGAAAAATGAAAGAAATACAATATTTTTATTAATTTTCAAAATTTTCAGAAAAAAAAAGAAACTAAGAAACTAAAAATTTGTTCTCTGAAGATTTTTTGCTTATAGTGGATGCCACCCAAATCATAGTTTTTATCTTTTTCTGATAAAAACTAAATAATAAAAATCCAAAATTCCTACTTTATAAATAAACAGTGACTTTAATAACATTTTCAAATTACTTAATATGTATGTATTTCATTTGTCATAAAAGTAAGTTCATTTTTTTTTAAATTTTTAAAATTACTATACGCCTTCTTGTATTAGAATAAAAATAAACATTCAAATCACATTTCAAAATACCATTGAATTCCGATGTAAAAATGGGAGAAGTGAGGGGAAAAGTAATGCGGAATCCCTAAGAGGTACTAGCTGGATACTAACTCAATACACGTACAAAATTTCAGTCCTCTAGGTTTCCTTAGAGAGCTTCTAGACGTGTAAGAAAAAAAGCAAAAAAATCAAGGAAATATTGGCGTAAAAATGGTGGGGGTAAGGGTTAAAAGTTGAGACCTGCAAAAAGCAGTGGCTGGCTATTAATTTAACCTGTACACAAAACTTCAGCCCTTTAGGTTTATTTGGGGAGATTTTGACCTGAACGAAACTGTTAAGAAACAAGAAAAATCATGTTCTTTTGGTATAAAAATGGTACGGGTAAGGGTTAAAAGTTGAGACCCCCAAAAGGCACCCCCTTGATACTAACTCAATCCGAATACAAAATTTCAGCCCTCTAGGTTTATTTGGGTGACCTGTGCGAGTGGTATAAACTTCGAAAACATCGAAAAAGCATGAAATTGTAGCTTAAAAATAAGGGAAGTGGGGGAAAAATATTAAAACCTCCAAAAAGCACAACCTAGGTACGAACTTTATCAACACACCAAATTTCAACCCTCTACGTTAATTCTGGGGGGTTGGGTGCGTGTTAGATCCAGCCAAAATAGTTTTTTCCCCTCTACTCCCTCCAAACCACTTTAGGGAGCTGAATTTTGGATATGTTGTAGATAATTGATCGAAACATTATTTCAAACCAGTTTGGAAAAGTTTTAATGTTTTGTTGCCCCCCACCACCCCCTTAAAAGTTAGGTCGGATCCAAAATTTGACCCCACTTTGATAGTATTGTTGTGCATCGAAATGAACCCCACTTACTAAATTTTTAGCTCTTAACTTCCATAGGGGGCCCTACACATACTAAAAGGTAGCTGAATATATATATAAATAAGGATTCGATACTCGAACGTTCCAAAAAAATGAAATTTATTTAGTCCAAAATACAAAATTTACATATCACTTCAAATATGAAAAAGATCGGCGACGTGAAATAACACTGGCTATTTATTTGTTTTTAATTGATTAGTCAGATTTTTATATCCGGCCAATTGTGATTCCACGTGCGTTGCTGATTCTACAATTTACAATTAAAGAAATTATTATTTTATTACAAAAATTATTTTATAAAAATTATATTTGATTGAATTTTATTTATATAGGGTGTTCCATAAGAGCGTTATATAACTCCTCCCTCGCTAGACAAAGGCAACGACCATAGAAGTTTGCCTGTAGGTGATGTGGGCGCGTTACTGGGTCTTGATGCTGTAGATGGTGCTGGTGGGCTAATTTCTTTCTTCATTTTCTTTTTCCACATGGAGATGATTGTGCTAGCTAAGGTTCCAATTATGATGATGGCTATTAAGGTGTATGTTGCCGATATGTGAAAGATTCCTTGGGAACGAATAATTTCAATGTTGTCCCTATTTTGTATGTGATATGTGTGCAATTTTTCCAGGTTTAGTTGCTTTTCCAGTTTAATTTCGTTAATTTCGACGTTGTGTAAGGGTAGGATCTGAAGTGGTTGTTCTTGAAGTTGGTACACTGTGTCGTCGTATGTTAAGTTATTGACGGTGACGGAACAATTTTTGAAATGTATTAGAATTGTTCCATTTAATACACGTTGTCTGATGCCGCAGGTACTAGTAACAGGAGTGGATCGTATATTTTTCAAGATGATGTACTGGTTTTTTAATTTCTTGATTTCGGT
Source organism: Brachynemurus nebulosus (assembly GCA_035578155.1). Classification (NCBI taxonomy): domain Eukaryota; kingdom Metazoa; phylum Arthropoda; class Insecta; order Neuroptera; family Myrmeleontidae; genus Brachynemurus; species Brachynemurus nebulosus. Next base: position 589,833 of record JAPWDM010000027.1, read on the forward strand.
CCCGTTTCCATATTCTTGATAGGTACAGTTGCCGGTATCTCCGCCGAGTATTTTTCCAAAACATGGATCGAAATTTGTTTTGATTAATTTAATATTTTCGTCTTGACACAGGAAAATGTTCTCCAACTTAGGGCATAGTTTTCCCATAAAATACATGTAATGCTCATTAAATAGGACATATGGGTTATTTGATTTGAGTGTTTTAAGATGTTTTGTAGGTAGTGGTTCCAGGAAATTTAAATTAAATGGTATGGGATAAAACTGTGGTATTTGAATGTTGAAGATAATATTTGTATGGTTGTAAAATGTTTGAAATGGTAATAATTCGTATATTTGTTCCGTAGAAATAATTGGGATATTTTGCCGTTTTAGGGTTTGATATGCAAAATCTAATTCTTCAGGTAAAAGGATATTTCTGGAGATTATGTTTAATTTAGCTAGGTTTATTGACTGTATGATATCTTTAATATGTGAATTTAATAAATCAATATTGTATGTTAGTTGGGATAGATATTGCAAATACTGAATTTCATCCTCGTCTTTTAAAATTTGATTTTGAAAATCTGAACTAATTGTCTTTAAATATTTATTTATTATCTCCTGTTGTTTATTGATATGATTAGTGATATTATCAAATCTATCGAGCATCTGATTATTGATTTTTACTTGTTTATTTAGTTGGAATATCGCATTATTCTGATTTAATTTTAGATTATCGATGTCCTTTGTGATTTGCATAGCATCATTGCTATCCATGTTACCCGTAATGCACTTGATTACTGTTCCCAGGCCGTTAATAAGGCCACGCTTGGAAATTCTACGAGGATAGATGGTTTTAAAGTTATTTTCTAATTCCTTAAATTTAGCGTTAACAACATCTCTTATGTTTTCTAATTTGTTATTTTTATTGACAATTTGTATTGCTTGTCTGATTTTAATTAAATTATTCTCGTAACTATTCAGATTTATGATATGTATGTATTTTACATAATTTTTAACTATCCTTGCTTGTCCCAGGTTGAGGGCTAGTACTCCGGGGTTGTTTGTCATGTCCTGTATTTCGATTGTCTGTGTCGTTATTTTGGTCGTCAGGAATTGGAAGAGGATTAACCTGTAATTTAATAGGTCGTTTCAGTTTTTGTTTGTGTAATTTTCGATTTTTCTGATCTAGAATAGTCAGCCTGTTATTTTGTTTAATTTGAACTTGTTTGAATTTAGGATTTAATTTATTGTTGTGTTTGTTTTCGGTCATGTAGGCTGTAGTGTTTGGAGTGTATTCAAAAGGTTCGTCCCTAGTCTGATTTACTTTTCCTATTTTGTTTTGTTTATTTTGTAGGACCTTTTCGTTAACTTTGTCATAAAGTTCTTGTTGTTTGTTTTGAATTTCTTGTAAGTTTTGTTTTGTCGTCATGTCGTATTCCCTACCAAAGAATAGTTCAAAGGGTGTGTATTTTGTAGTGGAATGGATTGAATTATTGTAAGTGAAAACTGCTTCTGCTAATTTTCGCTCATGATCATGTGTTTCTGATGTAGTTTGATTGTGTATTATTCTATAGAGTTCAAGTAGAGTCGAATGGAATCGTTCTACTGGCGAGTTTGAGTTTGAACTTCTAACTGACGTAATATGTAATTTGATGTCATAATTATCACGAAACTGTCTGAATAGTATCGAATCAAAACCTTTTTCGGAGTCTGCAACTAATTGTTTTGGTTTACTATAGCTACTAATGAATTTTACGATAGCGTTGATTATATGGGGAGTATTTCTGGTTTCGATAGTGTACGCCTGTGCGAATTTGGAAAATTTGTCAATAATTGTTAGCATTGTCTGTTTATTAACATAAAATATGTCTATATGAACTATTTCTAATGGTCTTGTTGGTGTTAGAGTTAATGCAAATTTTTGTTTCGGTGGGTGTCTGTCGTATTTATTTTCGTTGCAAACTTTACAATTGTTTATATAATAGGTCAGTTTTGATTTTAAAGAGGGAAAGTAATAGTCACGTCTTAAATGTTGAAATGTTTCGTTAATTCCTCTATGGTTACTTGTTTTATGGTACTTTGATATGATTTCGTCTTGCTCTCGTTCGTCTGTTATGTCTTGTAAAATTTTTGTACAACGTACTATTTTAAATTGTTTGCCCTGACTGAAATATTGTGAGTAAATTTCCTGTAATCGATTAAATATTTGGTCGTCTGAGCAAAATAGAGCTACTGTCTTTTTAGGAGCAAAAAACTGTTTAAGAAGGTTTACAATTATTTGATTAGAATAGCTGGGGAATTGAAATGTCTGTCTACGTTTTGTTTTAAAAATTATTTCAAGTTTTCTGTTTGGTCTGTTTTTATTTTGCTTTAAAATTATTTGTTCACTAAAGTCATTTAAGGGATTTTCGGAAATAGGGATAAAGGATGTGTTGTCCTCGTCTGCACTGTGTATTGTTTCAATGTCGTCGTTAGCTGTATGTTGGTTACCTTGGAGTGATGTATTACTACTGACACTTTCAGGGTCGTTAACATTTTCGATATTATGATTTTCGGCTATTTTAATACGTGATAAAGCATCAGCATTGGTGTTACAACGGCCTGCTTTATGTATTATCTGATAATCGAACTCCTCAAGTTTTAACCGCCATCTAACTAATTTAGAATTGGGTTCTTTTAAAGACATTAACCAAGTTAGTGGTTTGTGGTCCGTGATAATTTTAAATTTTCTCCCAAAAAGATACGGTCTAAAGTATTTAGTCGCCCATACAATAGCTAAAAGTTCTTTCTCTATTGTCGAGTAGTTTTGTTCGGTTTGTGTCAGAGTCCTGGATGCGTAACATATGGGTTTGTCCTGTCCGATAGGTCCTTGAGACAGTACAGCTCCAATCGCGACGTTACTTGCGTCCGTGGTTAAGTTAAACGGTTTAGTGAAATCAGGATAAGATAAGATCGGGTCATTAGTAAGTAGTTCTTTACAAGTTTGGAAACATTTGATGTATTCAGGTGTTATTTTTACGTCTGTTCCTTTCTTTAAACAACTAGTCATAGGTTTTGTCAGTTTTGCAAAGTCTTTAATGAATTTTCTATAGTAGCCTAAAAGTCCGAGAAAGCTTTTTATGTCTTTCTGTGTTCTTGGTATTGGATATTTTGTAATAGCTTCGATTTTCGAAGGGTTAGGCTTCACACCGTCTCTTGTAACTACGTGCCCTAAAAAGGCTACTTCGCGATGTAAAAATTCTGACTTATCTAGTTGAACTTTAAGATTAGCTTGACGCAGTTTTTCAAATGTTTTACTAAGATTCGTTACATGTTCTTGTAAAGATGTTGAAAAGACGATGATATCGTCCATATAAACTAAACAGGTGGTTCCCTGTAGCTCTTTAAGGACGTTATCCATAACGCGTTGGAAGGTGGAAGGTGCGTTTTTCAATCCAAATGGCATTCTGACATATTCGAAATGTCCGTGCTCGACTGTAAATGCTGTCTTTTCAATATCCTTCGGATCTACTTCGATTTGGTGAAATCCACTCGCGAGATCAAGTGTAGTGAAGTACATACACTTTCCAAGTTTGTCTAAGATGTCAGTTATGTTGGGAAGTGGATAACGGTCGTCTATAGTTTTCTCGTTCAGCTTTCGATAATCTACTACAAGACGCCATTTTTGTTTACCACTAGCATCACGTTTCTTTGGAACGATCCAAATAGGCGACGACCATGGTGAGAAACTTGGTCTGATGATGCCCTGTTTTAACATTTTATCTAACTGATTCTGTACTTCTTGCTTGTGGATTTGCGGATACCTATATGATTTCGTATAGATTGGAATATTGTCTGTTGTATTTATTTTATGTTTCACCTGATTTGTAAAAGATAAATTTTGGCCTTCTTTAAAAAATATGTCTTCGTATTCGTGACATAATTTTAAGATGGCTTTCTTTTCTTCTAAATTTAAATGATCGATACGAATTAGTTTTTCAATGGGTAAAGAAGTTTGATCAATTTCGTTATTTATAATTTGGTGACTATTAAATTCAATTATTTGATGGTTTAAAGGTTCAACTTTTAGTGGTTGTTCAATAAAAAATGGTTGAATTTGATTAGTTAAATTTTTAACAGGTGCAACAATATGCCAATCTTTTGAATTATAAACGCCTTCGGGAATTAGTATTTTATTGTTCAAATAGGTATTTTTAAGCAACACTTCACCGTTTTGTATGTCAACTGGTAGTTTTATCAATTGTTGGTTATGAGGTTGAATTTCATATTTTCCTGATGTAAAGTTCGGTTTAAAAAGTAATTTATTTAAAGAATGTTCCGTTACAAGTGTCCTGTCGTGTATATTAATTTGAGCTTTTAATTTATTTAAACTGTCTAGTCCGATAAGTCCGTCAAAGTAATTATGAAAGCGAAAAACTATAAATTCTAAGTCGCCTGGTTGGTTAAACTCGGTAAATATTGGAAGGTTTACTTTCTTGTTCAGTTTATATGTATTTAAAATAGCACGAATTTCTATGGGGGATGTTTCGTAAATGTCATCAGGATGTACAAATTCGGGATTGATAAAGGAATTTGATGATCCGGTATCAATAAGGAATTTTAAGGGTCGGTTGAAGGGTGAAGAAATATGGATATATGGTAAGGTAGTTCCGTGGCTATTATTGTCTATGTATCCGTATTGTTCGGGTAACTGAATTGAAAATCCGATTCGTCAATTTCGAATGGTTGATCAAAAGTTCCGTCGTCAGTAGATTCTAATTGAAAGTCACTATATTCATTGTTATCCTGTATAGGTTGCACGTAATCGTCTAATTTTTCAAACGACTGTTCCTAATTATGTAACTCTTGGCTAGTAAATGTAGGTTTACTCTGTGTTTTAAAGAAATTATTCCCTACTGTTGGTTGAGGTCGGTATTGTTGTGAACGTATATGTGTGTAATTTGTTCCTATGTCCATTGGAGTAGGTCTGTATGATTGTTGAGGACGATTTTGATTGAAGTTTGTTCTAGGTTGTGGTTGTTGAATAGGGGGACGGGGTTGATATTGAACCGGTTGAACAGGAGGTTTTGGTTGATACTGTTGATACTGGTTAGGTTTATTGAAGATTAAAGGATTTCTATTTGGATTGGCTGGAATTTTAAAATGAGGTGGTGGTAATGGTTGGTTAATTTTTGGTGTTGGTCTGTTTTGTGTATGTGTACTTGATGTGTTCCTAGCATAGTGTATATTCTGTTCAATGATACAAAATTCAAAAGCTTGTTTAAGTGATTTGGGACCCCTTGCTCTAATAACTGAACCAAGTGGTTCCCTAAGTCCTGTTAAGAAAACGTTTAAGCACATATCCGAATATAATTTTGTTTTAGCTACAACAACAGTTTGATCTGTTTCATATAATTTAATATGATTTGTCATTGCAGAGAATAATTCAATTATGGAAGAGTAATATTGTTCGATTGTTAAATTACTTTGTTTTATGCTATGCAGGTCGCGTATTAGGCTGGTTTCGTTCCTTTTATCAGAATAATGTGATATAAGATTTGATTTAATTTCGTTCCAGTTAAGAGCCGTTCCATACATATCTAGAACTTCGTTAGCCTGGTCCGTAATTTTATTTCTTATGGCCCTGAGCCATAATTTGCCCTGAGGTGTACCATCTGCACCTGGTATTACTTCTAAAATTTCTTCCACATTCGAAATAAAATCATATAAAAGTCGAGGATTGCCGTCAAATCTTGGCAATTCTTTAATTGCATCGGGAATTCTTAAGGCATCGAAAAATTCTTTAGCGGTTGCCATTTTATTAAAATTGTTGCTATTATAATTATATGTAAGGTTATTACTTAAATCAGAAGTTAGATTATTTAAATTATTATTAGGAATTAAATCAAAATTATTTTCGTTTTCTCTTAAATTAATATTTTCGTTTGAATTTAAATTAATATTTTCTAAACTAACACTAGCTAAATTAATTTCTTCACTAATCGTATTCAGCGAAAGGGAAGAATTTGACTCCACACTTGTGTATTCAGCACCGGAAGTGAGAGGGAACTTTTTCGAAGGATATGGTTGGCGTGAGGACTTAAATTTAAATTTCGGAACGTTAGGCATAGATAATGAGCAAAACAAGTAAAATTATGGTACTTACATGCACACTATCGCCTTCATCTGGATGACTCTTGATGTAGATTCGAACCGGGAACTGAAGGATTAAAATCCACCAATTGAATTGTGATCCACTATCAGGTACACGGCAAAACCACTCGTCTAAGTAAACCGCTTAGATTGAACACTTATACTGATAAACCGTCAATACTTTGTTCACGATTTTACAACAATGTACGCAACAATAGTTTGGATCCTACCGACTGCGCCAAATAAGGATTCGATACTCGAACGTTCCAAAAAAATGAAATTTATTTAGTCCAAAATACAAAATTTACATATCACTTCAAATATGAAAAAGATCGGCGACGTGAAATAACACTGGCTATTTATTTGTTTTTAATTGATTAGTCAGATTTTTATATCCGGCCAATTGTGATTCCACGTGCGTTGCTGATTCTACAATTTACAATTAAAGAAATTATTATTTTATTACAAAAATTATTTTATAAAAATTATATTTGATTGAATTTTATTTATATAGGGTGTTCCATAAGAGCGTTATATAACTATATATATATATATATATATATATATATATATATATATATATATATATATATATATATATATATATTATATATATATATATATATATATATATATATATATATATATATATATATATATATATATATATATATATCAGATTTTTTTTTTCTACGTAATCGTGTTCTACGGGTCCGAAAACTGATAGCGCCCCTACTCTCGCCTCTCGCCATTCTTATCGTATAGGCTGTATAAGTCTAATTTTTTCAGTTGAAAAATTCGACTAAAAATGAAAATGAGAACCGCTGAAAACTTATGGGAAGGAAGAATTTAAAGCAGGTAGTTGCCGTCTTCCTGCCGTAACTCCGTAAGTCTGTCGACCGGGTTATTATAAAAATTATTCGTCAGACCTACGTATCTATGCTGTTTTTTCCTGACGTTAGATTCTGTTGATAGTCTGCCGTCTATATATTTGTCAGAAACGGCGCAGATGGACGTAAATCTGATCCAAATTTCTGACGACAGGACTGGTTACTAGGGAAAGTAGTATAATAGGTACTTCTTTAGTTCTAACTAAAGTAGTTTACAAAACTAAAGTAGTAAATTTCTCTGATTTGATGCTCGTCAGCCTTATAGTTTAAATTATTTTGTCCGGCGAATATCCAATGGTACTGACTCCGATTTTACATAGTGAAGTCAACGAATTATATAATATACAATGTAAATGATGCGACGCAAAATAAAAATTGTTAAGTTTATTTTAAAAACGATCGAAAAACCCACTTTATAACTGAGTTGAACAATGAAAACGATTCCAGAATATTCTATTCAAAAGCTAACATAGATATAGAAGCTCGCGTTTTAATTTAGGGATGTTTACATTTGAGAATAAGTACTGTACCACTTTGGTACACAAGGAACACTAATGCTCTCTTAATCTCTTATTTTTAAACACTTTTTTGAATGCATTGAGTTGGATCACCTTCTTCTATAAAAAACTAAAATCAAAACACTTTGTCAATAAAAATGCGTGATCAGAGCATGGTATGGTACATACAATACATATTATATTATATTTTCATTTTTAGGGACAGTGACTTCCAAACAATGGCACTTTCCACCAAATATAATATTTTTATAAGCAAGCAATAACATTTTTTTAAATTTTATTTCTATTATCATACAAATACTCACATACTTACGTGCACTATTTTACTATCAAAAACAAAAATATATGTAAAATTGTGAGTAATTATTGCTGTTTACATGTGTATTAAAATGCACTTACTTAAATCTCTTGTTTAGAACTTCTGTATGTTTGTGTATGTATTCTACAACTAGATGAGTCACTGAAGGGACTATAGTATGATAAGGGTTGGTATTGAGTTACACTATTGCGTTACTTAAATACATTTAAATTTTTTATTTTTAGATAAATTTATTAATTATCACTGTTAACAGATATTTTTAACTTTACAATTTCTTAAACTGCTATCTACTGCCAATCTTTTTGTACAGTAAGGAATATACAAACATATGAATAATATTTGTATGTTTTAAATTACATATTTGTAACGAATGTAAAACGGCCTTTACCCTAATATTCCACCCTATAGTACCTAAAAAAACCATTACAGTGATTACAGTACATGAACAGTACCACGATTTGTTCACGTGATTACATACTGACAAAGTGTTTCGATTTTAGTATAGTCGCCATGATTTTGATCGTGATATTGTCAGTATTATGTTTATGACATATTTCATAAAATATGAGAATAATTTTACTTTTCCGCTTTAAACTAGATTTGTTAACATATTTCATACCAAAAAGACTTTTTATTCATTCATATTACATATATTGTGCAGTAAGGTACGGGTCATGTCTACCCAATACCGGGATCATGTTTCTCAGAACAGGGGATCCTTTTGTAGTGTTCTGGGAAAATGGAACAAATAAATGGAAACGCCGATATATTTCATGATTTAATAATGCAAGAAGGTAGATGGATATATTTTCTATTTAGTCATGAAAAAGTACCCTGAAAAACAATATTATTTTATGAGATTTGAGTGAAAAACCAAAATGGGAATCAACGATTGAAGCTAAAAGTTGAATGAGAGAAATAAAATTAAAAGCCGTTCTTTAATTTTAAATGCATAATTGTATCCTGGAATCATTTCCGCCATTAGTTGGAATCACACTTGGTTGTGTAATATGAAATGTCGTTTTCCGACAACTTCATTCAGCATGTAATTCAAATAAATATCGACACTTTTTCAAGCATTAGAAAAATGTTTAAAATTTCTCACAATTTTAAACATTTTTTGACTTTAAATAGAATTCTTATAGCCTGGACATTTTTTGATTTTAAATAGAATTCTTATAGCCTGGAATTATCTCCGCCATTAATCGGAATAACATTAGGTTGTGTAATATGAAATGTCGTTTTCCGACCACATGGCGAATCATGTAATTTGGATAAATTGGGACATTTTCTTAGGCATTATAATAATGTTTAAAAGTGTAATATTCAGGATGTCGAGGTTAATAAATAAAACACATCAATTAATACTGTAATTAATAAACGATTTATATTTAACCAAACTATGTATTCAATCCGTGGATCACTGGTGAAAATAAAAATAAAAGAAACGAGAGCCACCATTAATTCGCACCCGGTTATATCAGTAGGCTAAGCACGACTGCTCTTATACCACTCATACAAACATATCAGACTAAGCGGGTTAGTCATCTTCAAATAGGTATACATTATACGTGATTACACTAAGTACATACGCATTATACGTACAACTATCTTTTTTAAAAAAAATATTGTTACAGTTTCGGCCTTCCTGAGGATTTATGACGTCCTCGTCATTGAACACATTTAAATAGGTCAACTACACTGACACTAATCTCATTCAACATCGGTATCTTAATAGTAGCTTCTCGCTTGTACAAAATTTCCTTAGTTTACAAAATTAATTCATAGTATCAGTTGAGTACATCACAACCATTACAATTCTTAACACATATTCAAGCTAACAAGTACACAGTTTCAAGTTTTCAAATAATTAAACTACAAAAATAAACAACAATTCAATAAATATTCGAAACAAGTTACATAATATAATACTCATAAAAAAAAATCATTTTAATTAACTGGATTCATGACATTGAATCAATAGTCAGTTATAAATATAACTAAAATTACTTTTCGTCAATTCGGGATACTAATTTTAATCTTTCACCCGATAAAATACCCTTATAAAGTTTTTGACTTTGTTTTTCTCCTTCTATATCTTCAACTACATATCGATCCTTGTCTAAAACCCTAACTATTTGATAAGGTCCACGATATTTAGGCTCTAATTTTCTACTATCTCCAGTGGCTGGAATTTGAGATCTTACTAAAACTAGATCACCTTGTTGAAATTCTTTACATTCTTTCTTGCCCTTATTATAATAGTCACTAAGTTTCTGTCTATTTACTGATAATCTTTCAGCCACTTGATTAAATTTCTCTTTATT